>JBBYHK010000001.1:749585-769868 GCA_038382065.1 Adansonia grandidieri | reverse complement strand
GCTTGAACTTCTTATATTAGTGCTTAGTATTACACGGAAATTCTCTCTTTAAATTAAATACTGTTAATTTTAATCAGCCATTTCTTTTCTGCTTTTGCTTCATCTCTTCTATCCTTCATTTTTTTTTCCTTTTTCTTTTCAAATTTTTTCTCTAATTTTCCTTTCCTTTTTCATACGGCCCTAAACTGTCCAGGTGTCAATCCAGCGGATATTCCAACTGACATAAAAAATCACTGGCCGTTAAACATTTAACGATTAAGTGAAAAAAAATTAAAAGATATAACGTTAATAATTTTTTAAAAAATTTTAAAATTTCTATAATTAAAATAAAATAAGCCAACAATTGAATATTAATATAATTTATCTTCATAAATATTATTTAATTTAATTTTAATTTTAATTTTAAAAATTAAAATAAAATATATTAATTATAATTTTTTTCAAAAATAAAATCGAATTGATTTAAACTAATAACGCACTACCCAAAGCCACCCAAAGCAAAAAAAATCAGAATGAAAGAGTAAAAAATAAAAAAAAAAACCGATTCATGATTGAAACGTGTACGTTCCTGATTCGGTTACAAAACCCGCCACTGTCCATTAACTCTCACATAAGATTCTTTTCTTTCAATCTCTTCCATTTCCATTCTTTTACTCCGCTGATCCCATTTCCTTCTTCGTCTTTCTCCAACTCAAAACATTTTTTTGTTAGGGTTTTTCTTTAAATCTCGATCAGCTCAATAAAAAGAAAAAAAATAGGGTTTTTCTTGGCAAAAGTTTAGGGGTTTCGAAGAGCATAAAAAGATAATATGCCTTCGTTACCCTTTGAATCGATTTTGCTTCCTTTAATGCCTTATTTTACTCCTTTTCATGCTGGTTTATGTTCTCATCGTTTGAAACATCTTGAAAAGAGTGATCGGCGTGGTAATCTTAGTTAACATTTTCCATCAAAATTATTAAATCCTTTTTAGTGATTTTATTTGCTTTTTCTTTTCTCTCCGTTTGCGTCTTCTTCTAGATTCTTCTGGTTTATTTTTGAGGTTATTACCGTACGATACAAAGGAATCCAATTTGTTCAATACATCGGAGGCTTGGTTTGGTTTCGATCGCTTTCGGAGGTTTTAAGGTTTTGAATTGACTGCAGCAATTGTCTTAAAAAAGGTATATTATCCTTATTCATTTGGCACGTATGATGAAATGGTATCTACCTGATTTCTTGTTAAAATTTTGCTTATTTTATTTATTCCAAGTAAGTGGTATCTCCCACCCCCCCTTTTTTTGGGATGAACTCACCATTTCTTTATACATAGACATATATAAATATTGCAACATTTTGTGGATATAGGGTTGATGTTTGAATTTGTTAGCTACATTTATGTGAATCAAAGAATGAATCCTAGAAAAGTTTTCTTGTCATTTTTTTTTGGCTTCCTTGTTTATTTGTTTATAGTGTTTCAGTTTTAACTTTTTAAGGTCTTCTTAATTACATATATTGAAATTGTTCAGCTTGATTCAGAATCAATTTTAGTATTAGCCGCTAAACCAAGTATATACATATTTATATATATATTTACCTGCCTCTAAGATTTTTCTCTCAAAGACAATTAATTGATTAGTTTTTCCTCCTTTTTTTTGATCAATCTAATGATGTTTGATTTTGTTTTTATTTTCTGTCTATCTCTTGAGGTTTATAATTAGAAGTTTATAGTTATGAAAATGCTGTCCCCCCCTGTCCTTTTTATTTTTCAGGTCGGACTCTTTTTATTGATTGGTATTGGAAATGGACACATCGGTTTCTCGAGAGGTAGATGATCTGAGTGACATAAAGCAGGATATTATTCATGCCTGTTTGAATGAATACGATGATGAATCTGACGGGGATGATAAGGTTGATGTGAAAGATTTACTTAAACAGGGACATCATCGCATACCTACTCGAAAGTATTTACATAAGTGTGCATCAGCTCCTTCCTCTGTGTCTCCTCCTGAAGACGATGATGAACTGGGAACTGCACTACGGCGAATATTCTCTGAGGATCCCATGCAGTCACCTTATTCCCATTCAATTTCATTGCCTGTAAGTGTCTTTTGTTGCTCTTAAAATTTTTTTTTCTACTTCTTAGAATCTTTATTTAGGCCTTTGGTGGGTTAGGTTTCTATAGGTGCATTGCTCCTTTTAGTTTTCCTCCATTGTTACTGGCATTTACTCTTTAACAGACTCCCTCGAAGCTAGTGTCTGCCCTTAAAGGTAGCCGTGAGAAACAGGGGTTACAACCGAAGAAGCTGACTGTGACATGGGCCCCCGACGTGTACGATCCTCTGCCAACATCGTTATTGCACACAGTTAGAGGTAAAAAGCAACAGAAGTCGAAGAAGAACAATAACAAGAAGAAAAATGGAAAGAAAGGGCCGAAGGGCAACAACTCCTCACGTGGAAGTGGTGGTGCTAAAGACAACAAACAGATTAGCAGGGGTGGTGGGAGTTCCGATAGGTGTTATAAACCTCTGGAGTTTCAGGATCAAGTACTTAAAACCTCTGGCGACCTTGATGGTTTTAACATCGGCAGTCCGGACCCCTATTGTGGCAGTAGTTTTCTAACAAAGTCACCCGCTAGGATGCACTACTCCGTGGCGGAGGCACTATGAGTAAATCTCTCTTTTCACATAATGGGGAAAAGCCCTTGCTTTTGCCTATCCTTGTAGATAAATAAGCTCTTTTCTGATTTCTCATTTATGAATATCTGAACAAAGTTCGCGCAATTATGCAAATGGTTTTTTGATAATAGTGTGGACTTGAAAGTATTGTTTCTGTGCTGTTTATGCTTTATATAAGGCAGCACATGAACTGTCATTTGCTTTTGTAAATAGAATATTATTAATGCCACTCTTAAGTTTGAATCTTATTCTGCAATCAGGTTGTTCACTTTTTTTCTGTTGACCTTTGAGCAACAATATGTAGGCTTGAGAATGAAACAATTTAAAAGAAATTATTGATGGTTGACTCCCATTCATATTAGCCATCATGTTTCCCCGCTTGCAGACAATGGTGTTAAAATTGTATGATTTGAAGAACTTAAGATATCTTTGGTTCACTAAAATGAAATACAGCTGTAAAGTAATAGCTATTCCATGAGTTGGAATGGAATAATTATAATAGAAGTTTGGTTTAGTGACATGGAACATTATGGGATTTAAATTTTTTTAAGAGTAATTTTTTATTACGTCTAAGACTTGAATAGTCATGCAGTGAGAAAAGCGTTGAATTGCTTGAGGCCTCCCCGATTAAGGCCTGAAACAATCATCTTTTATTCCACTGGTGTTTTGAACCCAACACCAGCTTTATATGGATCTGCTGCATTTGGACTGAATACATAGTCTATTACACTCGAACAAACATTATGTTAGACAGGGAGCAAAAGTAGACCTTATTGCATACGAAATTGTGAAAGGATTTTCATGCATGATAAACAAAAGACGTTGTAACTTTACATGTAACAATGCCTTTAAAGTCATTTTTTGGAGTCAAATTTGAGGAAACTTATTAACAGCAATTTTTAATTTCTATTGTTCCAAGTCTCTCTTACCAGCTTTAATGAGATAGTTGCTGGCTGCTACCCTGAAATTATTTTAAGGGCAATTATGATTAGGTATAACAGGCTTTTGAATATATTTACAAAGCTCACTTCCCAACCCCTCTAAATAACTCATCATTTCTTCTTAAACAATACTGAAGATATAATCAGGTTTAGGTGCATATATGTGTGTGTGTGTGTGTGTGTGTGTGTATGTATTGACATTGCTTCGCAATTAATCTCAAAATCTGTCCCATGAATGGTTTCTTTCTAGTGTGTCATCTATATAAGTTTTCCGCCTTATCGGGAGGGATCGACAGCAACGACGAGTAAACTTTACCTGTTAAACTTACGTAGTTGCCCACCATCCATAAGCATAACATGTTCAACCAGTAGCTGAGGTTGTTTGGGTCGGAAGAAATCCCTGCATAGCCAGCAGCAGCAGCTATAAATTACGTCCCCGGTTCGGGTCTCTCCCATATACTGCAGCCTGACATCAGTATTTTGAATTAGAAATTGCTAAGATCAACTGTTAGATGTATTTTATGTTCAAATTTCATGTCTTGGTCCAGCTTCAGCCTCTCCTTTTGCACCAGTTACAGTGACCCACATCTCTAGGCTGGTGAAGGTTAAAAATATTCAAGAACCTCCACGGTTAACAAAAACAAAAACACCAGCCCGAGAGATTCTTGCAGCCTAAAATTCAATGCGTTAGTCCCTAGTATCAGAACAATTTATTATTAAAGTGGCTTAACATCCAAGTGACATCATCTCAAAAAATTTAACCAAAACTCTAGTAGTTTGTGGTATATTATAAATTTCGACATTTGTATAAATAACATAGCCAGCAAAAGAAAAGAAAGTATCCCAATCAACAAATAAATTTCGAGATGTGCGGAAAGGACACTATTACATCTAAGAAACCTAATTTAAACTGGATAGGGTGAAGGAAACACTCAATTGCAGCCTTGTAAATTGTATGAATTAACTTGATTTACTTTCGAATTTAACATGTCCCGATTCATGTTTAACATAACATATTTAATATAAGTATATATCCTATTCAAGTTTAAAATTTTAATATTTTTTTAGTAATTTATATTTATTTATATTTATGCGACTAACACAAAAAAATACAAATAAAACCCAGATCGTCAGCTCTACCAGTTTCATAAAGTCCCGATTCTGATCTCGGTGGAGTTCTGGATTCCCTTGGTTTGGCAGGATCTGTAGTTACGTTGCTGCTGACTCTTTGCTTTTTTAGTAAATAAATGAAAAATTTTTTAAAAAATTAAATAAATCTGTATCAAATATGTACTAATAATCAGCACTCTGAACCTGAACCCAAGTAACATATGTATGCAAAATCAGCAGACATGCAAGCGCTTGGCATTCATTTCTTCTCTTAGCCTTTCTCAGCTTCTTCAACGGATGTATATGAACAAAACCAAAAACCTTTTGATATTACCAGTGGCTCTATCTCTTATGACTTCGGCTGCAAGATAATCTAAAGTAATAAATCAGGATGAAAGCAGAACGAAGAAGTATGCTAACCCCCCCCCGCCCCAAAAAAAAAAAAGAAAGAAAAAGACGACGTGGGGAAGGGACAGTGGGGTTTCTAAAAGGAAAAAAAACAATCCGGTACAAATTCATGTACATCTCAAAATTTATATAACATGAATTATTAACGTATCAAATTTATATATAAATATAAAATATTTTAAACACAATTAGAACATTAATATATAAATTGCGAGGTCAATCTTCGATAATCTGACCAAAAGGGCTAAAATTTAAAAATGCTCTTTTAAGTGTTCATCTGTTGTTTCTCTTGAAAAACCTGTTCAATACACCATGATATGGAAGTGACTTAAGATTCAGAGAGTGTCAGCAGTTTATATATGATAACAGGAATCATTAAAAGATATCCATCTGCAAATACAAATAGCATTAAAATGTCTGCGTTAAGCTTTGTAATGACGGCTTCATAATTATTTTTTAAGAAACTGTATCACATTTTATTACCCCTTACGTAACACTCACCATACTATTAAGTATTAAATTCCCGTTCACGACATCTGCAGCAGCATTCATGAACGCAATTTAGAACTATTTCTGCAGACTCTCATAATGTTCTCCAAACCCTAATATCAACTTGTCTCACTCAGATGGCAACCGGAGTTCCCCCAAACACTTCAGCAGATTTCAAAGGGGTTTTGAAAACTCTTGAAATGAACTGAAGTGCCTGGGGAAACTCTAGTGGGGCACCTGGCAAATGGCAAAACACTTTTGTCTCTTAGTTCTTGTCTGGTACCAATGAATGCCAACTCTTGGTTATTTATACTGGGTTCCCAAGTTTCCACTTATGAAACAAAATGGCACCTCCATCAGTGTCTCCGAGACCACGATAGGGGGCTGAAACTGAACCTGGCCATGATCTTGGGTTTAATGAAAAAGGTATATTTACAATTTTTTTTTCCAAACAAGTTAATGAGAATATGGATCTGATCCCCAGACATGCATTCAATCTCATAGCTTTTCCGCCATTCTTTTTACAAATGCTATTCATTCTTCAATCCAACCCAAAATTCTGACTAGGTTCAACATGATCGATGTACTTAAAATTCTTTTCTTTATTTTTTTTCCCTTCGAAACCCTAGTTTAACTGTAAAACAGCCAAACAAAAAGATAGGGTCTTTATCGCATGAAAGAAGCTATACTCTAAGCCAGCTATTTGTACTTAAATTTGGGTCTTTAAGGGTTTACATGAGTTTTAAATGTTGAAACGACGGCTAAGAGCCTTTTAAACGTCCTTGCGATTTGATGCGTTAGTGCTTGCTTGACTATGAAACAGGCTATACATGTACAATATAATATAAATATGATTTAGATATATAAATATTTTAAATTTTATATAATATTAATTATTAATATATTAAATTTTTTAAAAATATAAAATATTTTAAATACAATTATAAAATATAAAATTTTTAATAATATGCATATAATTAAGTGTGATTCTGTCCGATCAAATCTATTCATTATTAAATTTAAAACTTGAATTTTTACTCGTAATTTACTCAAGTAGATTGAACTTAATTTGACAAAATTTTAAATATAAATATAAAATATAAATCATTTACTTTTATATATATTAAATATGTTAAAAAAATTTTAAATTATATTAAAACCTCAAATTTTTCAAATTAAGTATTAAAATATTAAACTCGACTCAATAAAAAATAGTTAAATTTGAATGAATGGGTTTTAGTAACTTGATTTTACTGAAAAGTGATTTTTTTAATTAATAAGTGATTAATATTTTGTGTATCTATAAATTATAATGAGTGTTTTATGATACTTCTCAAAATGTGAGAGAGAGAGAGAGAGAGAGAGAGAGAGAGAGAGAGAGAAGAAAAGACATTAATTATTCAATTTCATTAAAGAAAAAATTTCAAGAGAGAGCAGCAATTCAGGGGAATTTGACTACTTCAAATTGAATTTTTAACCAATTTCTTTGATTTGAGATTTACTTGAATTGCCAAAATTAACATTAAAACTTTTTCTTTTTTCTTTATTTGTAGTTAGTTAAGGTTAACAATAAAAGCTCCAAATACCAGTTTTTTTTTTTTAAAAAAAAAAGAAGAAATTTGTAAAATGAATGAATCATCCATAAAGTGATAAGTATTATATGAAATGGAGAAAGAAACTTTAGGAAATTCGAAGTTTAAATTTTTTTTTTTAAATAATGCGCTTCATGATTTTATTGCATATTTTCTATTATTCAAAAAGTTAAATTCAAATCTTAAATAAAAAAGAATTTTTTACTATGGATCATAATTTATTTTATTTAATAATTATCTGAATCAAATTAATTAAATTTTAAATAAAAATTTATTATTTAACAATAATTTAAATCAAATCAAATTAAATTATTAAAATTTTTATAACTTAAACCTACTAAATCAAGATACTAACCTGAGCCATTGTCTCCATGCAAGAAATCATTTTTTTTATAAAATGAAAGGAAAACTCCTGACAATTGGCCAGCCATTATAAAATCATTTTTTTTAATTTTCCATTTTATCCATAAAAGCCCAATGACAATAACTAAAATTACTCTCTATTATCCGTTATTTTCGTTTTTTACAAAAAAAAATAAATGCATTCGATACAAATATAAATATAAAAAAAATTATTTAAATATATAAAAAAATTTTAAAAAATAAAAAATTAATATACCTTTCCACACTTGTATTATAATCCAATTCAAGATTTGATACCTAAAAAAATTCATAATTTAATACCTAGACTATACTTTTATTACACATGTTAATTCAAAATTTTAACAACACTTACATAATAATTTTTTTATCAATAACATTATGACACATGACATGCTAACGTATTAGCATTACCAAATCAATTACAATTTTTTCATTATTTATTTATTTTTTAATTTATTTTTAAAATTTATTTTTTAAAAAAATATTGACATGATACTGCTAATGTTACCAATACCACATGTAATTTTATTAATTAGAAAAAAATAACTCATCAACACTGCTAACTTGTAGACTAAAGTGCGCAACAGAAACATAATTCAAATACTAAATTACAAATTTTTTCCTTAAATATCAATCCTTGAATCGATCCAAAAATAAACACGCTTATGGCAAAGTGAACACATATCAACATCGTAAACTAGGTAGTATATCTTTTAGTTAGGATTTTTTTTTTTTTTTTTACATATTTAAAATGGTTAAAAAATACCGAAAAAAACAAAACTTTCTTGCTGCCTGCATGCATGCGTAAAAGAAAGAGGTCAGCATGCAATGCATGTTTGATTCAGTCGCTCTTTTCAAGTCTTTCGTTCACATTTTAGTACTAGTTTTATACAGATAACAAAACCATTTATGAAAAAAAGAAATCTGGAAGCAAAAGTAAAACTTTGCTTACAAAAGGGAAAATACCAACAACACAATTAGAACCATTGTTAATGCCAAATCCGACTATTTTGATGAAACGTTATCGGGGAATAAGATCGACGGTTATTCTGACACTGGCTGTACCTTTTTCTCCAGCATCGACGTTCCCTTAAAGATTGTCAATTGGAGCTCCTTTTGGTACTCGGACAACTGAACATAAAATAAAGTTCACAATGGATTAATTCTCTTATTGATTAGTAATTTAGTATATATGATAGAAACAGATCAGTATAATGCCCTTTTTTTTTTTTTAAGGAAAAGATTTAACACTGCACTTACTTGCTGCTCACTCATCTTTGCAAAGCCAAATTTCTTTGTCCAAATGGACAAAGCTTCGTCAGCTGCTGGGAGCACCAGGTTTTCGACATTCAGGGAACTTAGTAACCTCTCGATACAAGCAAATAATGCCTGGAAATATCCCTACAACAGACCAAAGATGATTAGTTAGCTTGGTCCAGCATTAATATAATTGTTGTCTTTCAAAACAGACTGGAAGACTAAGAACACAACCGACAAACTACGTGAGAGTGCAATGGTGTTAGTGGTCCATCTTAAAAGCATTTTAAGGTGACAAAAATTTGCAAAAAGGCCAACAAAGCAATAGCATTGGTTGAGTTTCAAACAGAGTAAAAGAGAAAGATTATGATTGACAGCAAGAACACAGCATATTCTTAGTCCAATCTGTTAAAGCACTTACTTTTCCTTGATGTTTTCGACTTGTAGCTACTATAGGGAGCTCGGCAACCTCCCGACCAAAGATCCTAAGAAGACCAGCGGATACAACAACAGACCTGCAGAAGTGCATCATGTATAAATTCATACGGCAATAAGTAATTAACAAGACATGAACACCTTACAACCCCGCAACCATGGGAAAAAGAAAGAGAGAGAGAGAGAGAGCAATATACCTCACAATCAAAACCACACAATACATTCCACCAAACTCCTGTCCAGAAATATTTCTCCTAAAAAAAGTTCAAAAGCTAACCATCAACAAACCAAAGTACTTGTAAATTATTTGGCTTAACGATGTTAGTAATATCATTAAGCTGCAAGAATTGTGATAAATCAAGCAAGATTTCCAATTAACCACATAAATAATCACGTTTTCTTGAGATTACCTTTTTCTGACCATAAAGAGATATTCTTCTTTTAAAAGGCAAAACAGAAGGGGGAAAAAAAAGAAGCAGGGGTCAGAATGGGTACATACCCATAGACCATGACAGGAATCAAATCGCGACCAGATTTTGCAACAATGGGATCAAAACACTCCTGCCAAGAAGGAAGTGCAAATAACTTTAGCAGACAGGCAATTGCTACATACAACTGAAACAATAAAATATCTGTAGTATAATCAACAATTTAAAGGCAGCAAGTGTATATGCATAGGTATATTCACAAATATCCCACAGAAAAAACAAATACTTCTTACTGTAATCAAATTCAGTTACATAATTAGTTTATTTTTGAATTTTTGGCTTCACCGCATCTGCAATTCTAATAATTTGCATAGATAGGTTTTCATCAATTTGTGAGAAGAACTATTTTTCTTTATTAAGCTGAATCTTAATACTATCCATCAGCCATCTGTAAGACCGACGATTTCCTTCGCACCACAACCTCGTCGTGATTGTATGCTTAAGATTTTCAACTGCTTAGTTAAATCTATAAGCTGAAACATGGATTGAAGTATCTGCAAATAGCAGTCCTGAAAATGTCTCTCTAAGTTCATCTGTATTCACTCCAAGAACAAGTTCCTTCTATATATTGTTCAACAGTCATAAACACTCATGGCACTAAGCTTATCTTCAAAATTCAATTTGAAAAAGTTTAGTCAACGTGCATTGTTCCCAAAAAACTTGCAGTACATGACTAAAAAGTTTGGTAAAAGTAACATATGTTATAACAAAAGTTCAGGTGACAAAAAAGTATAAAAATCTTTAGCACCTAGGTTAATAAACTAAAATCTAACATGTTTCATACCAAGAAAAACTTACTCGAAATATTGCAGATGCTCTTGAAAGTAATGGCAGATGTTCAGGATAACGGCTTTTCCCACTCAGTATTCGCCATTGAACACAGTCTATGGCTCCATCAACAAATAATCCTTTTTCTAAGTACTTTCTTCTGATTATATCTGAGAATGAAGTAGGAATTATCTGCACCCCATTGGAAACATAACTCTGGAGAGCCCCATGAATCCTGTTGCAGCCATCACAACAAAACCACTTATCCTCAGGAATTTCCTGTTGTAAGGAGGAAAAACAAAATGGTAAGCACTTCAACTAGCATGTATATGTTAACAATTAATCTGCCAGAAAATTTAAGACTTACTTTCAAATCACATAGTCCACTATCCCGCAAGCAACCAACATGGAACTCCTTCTCACACTAATAAAGGACAAAGAAAAAGATAATATTATACCAAAGCAAATGCTCGCTTGGATAGAAATAGGATAAGGAAACTGCACATACTTGGTCACATAGAATAACAGTTCGATCATCAAATGTACAGCCACTAAAGTCGCAGCTCCTGGAAAAAAAAAATAATCATCACATAACACAAATATTAGTAACAAATAAAGAATAAAATCATAAACCAGTAAACATGTAAGAAATCCATAAATAAAATGGAAAGAATATGAGAAAGAATCAGAACCCAAAATAAAAAAATCCAAATAAGAAACTATCAAGAGATTGTTGGCTGAAGTAGATGGAGCTATGGAGGGATTAAGTCACAAATTCAAGCTCATTTCCAAGATATTGGTAGTTCAGAGAAAGAATAAACTAGAAAGAAAAAGAGACATATAGAGGTACCAACCTGCAAATAACACAGCCACCAATTTCAGACTCTGGTGCTTTAACAACTCTTGTCAGTCGTATCACAATGGGTCTTGCTGAACTTGAAGCTTCTCCAGAAACAGCTTTTCTACCAGGACCATCTTCATCTGCACAATTAGCACATTGCCACTCACCTTCAGGTAGGTGCTCTAAGTTCAAACAAGCTGCAATAAAGACATTCAATAGAATTAATAATGAAAAAAAAAAACCTTTACACCAGAAAGAAAATCAAGCACAAATAACGGTACTGAATGTATTTTTACAACTACGACGTAAATTGTCAAAAAGAAAAGAGACATGTGCATCCACCATTTTCATTTTGAAAATAATTCATAGAAAGAGAGTCATGATAATCATTTGACATGAAAGCACAAACCCAATCAGAGCTCCAATCCCTGACCCAAATGCAACGTGTAATAAATGATTTTGTCACATCACATGAAATATCATTTGATGTTGGCCACTCAATATCAGATTTTTACAGTACTAACTTTAAATCAAGGACCTAACTAAACAGAAACATAAACCAAAAAGAAACAGCTCAAAATAAAAGAAATTGCACACCTGGATGAAAAGCCTGAGGACATGCACGGCAACGAAGCAGATCTCCACCATCTCCACAAATTGCACATGATTCATCACTGAAACCAGTTGTAACACACTGCCCATTTGCTAATGACAAGGCTATATCATGAAGCGTTAATCCATTAGATGTATAGATGTGGCGATACCTGTGTAAAGAAAGAAACTTAACAATGAATGACACGCAACATTCTAGCAAAAGACAAATTCTGTAAGGACCACTAACGGTTGTCTTCTGGCAGCCATTCCAGCATGTGCTTCAAACTGTGAAGGGCTAAGCTGCTCACACCAATACAAATAAAATTAAAGAAAAATCATAGGTGAGAAAGGTAATCTAGCATCAATTTGATAATTAATACAAACTCACCTCTCTCTCACAACAGCAGCAAACTATACCATTTCCTCGCTTGTAACCCTCAAGTAACTTCTGAAAAACACACATTCAGAATTTCAGTCAGTAATATAATGAGCATAAATAATTGCTAATCAACAGTATTATTTTCCATAAAATATTGCACCTGTCCTTTGATAAAGTAAGTTAATTCTGCACCATCTGGAAGTCCTTTGGGCATAAAAAGTAACCGGTGCAAATCATTATCCCTGCCAAAAATTAAAGAAACTCCGGCTTAATTCAGGCAGATCTAAATTTAAAAAGAGAGTGAACAAAATATATGACGTAGCATACCTTTTCTTCATACCAACATCAGCAATTCTCTTCCATTGCATGACTGAGTTAGGCCTACCGAAGGTAGAACATTAGTGAAGTGTGAGAAGAGGAAAAAAAAAAAAGAACAACAACACAAAGCATCTTGTGAGAAATTTTAAAAGCTTTAATAATAGCCCTCTTTAGGAATTAGCCATAATCATGCAATCTACTAAATTACTCAAAAAATATCTTCCCTCCAACAACTTCTATAAGAGCTAAAGTGAAAAGGCGCACAACATTAAAATGCTAGATTCAATTCCACTAAGCAACCAGATAAAACAAGCAGATTAAAATTCCTTATCCAAATTGAAAACCAAGAAAATTCTATGAAACTGTCCATCAGATAAGTACACGGTAGAAAAAATTTTAAAATGTTGAAACATGCATTACTATAGAAATAGAAATCACCACAACTTGATATCGTGTTACCTTAGGGTATTAGGCAAACTAGGAGGTTTCATGTTATATTTCTTCCCTGCTTCAACCTTTCTGTCACTTTGCTGAAGACTAGCTGCAGTACGTAACAGCATGTCAGAATCTCAACAATAGCAAAAACAAAACGTGGCTCTCTACTGGCAAGGTATAAAATCAGGTTTCCCTTTTCTCTAAGTAGGTTGACAGTATCTCTACTCATATACATAGAAAGTAGATTTGAGATCTAACTCCTAAAATTCATCCTGAATTCCATTCTTCCAACACAATGAGATTGGCAAAAGAGGAAAAAAGAATCAAGTATTCTTCTCGCTAAAACTACACGTGAGAGAGCAGAAAAGTCTTCATTGTTTCTTTTACTCCTGCATGTGCTGCTTGAATAGGCCACTCTTGCCTTCTTTGCTTAAACTTTACACATGCCAAACAGATCTGACAGCAGTTACCTCGAATGTAATTGATATCCTCTGAGTTTATATCAGTAAATTTCTTTCCCATTTAGAGTTCATTTCTATTATTACAATGTCATAAATTTCCGTGTAATATTCACGAGCAAAGGATGTACTGGTTAAGCTATGAGGGGTTTTGGGTTCTATTTAAATAACTAGATTTAGAACCCAGGGACCCTAAATACATTTGCCTATAACAAGAAAAGGAAGCAACCTTAAGCAAAATGGCAGTGCTGTAATTGAATTCTCATCTTTTTGTTTCTCTTACTCTCAAAAGAATTTGCCCATTTATCAAATAAGCAATATTTGGAGAGAAAAAAAAAAGTTACAAATCTATTCATTCACAAACTCAAAAAAACTCAATACAACAGATGGGATAGGACCACACCCAACCAAGATAAACCTAATCAAAGCATGAAAACAGAAATTATTACCTTTCCAATCCCGAAAGGACTCCTCATTTATAGATGTACCAGCAACATTTTTTATTACTTCATCCAGAATGCTGAGCGGAGCAGTCTTCAGTTCTTGAATAATATTATATATTGGCTTCCGATTCTCCAAGTATATATGATTATTTGGATGCCTAGTTTTGGCACCGGCATGCTGCTCAAACTCATAGGCACTCAGCACCTACTCACACCCCGGGCAAACCATTCAGCTAAATTAATACATCCTAAGAACTTACACAAAAATTAATAATAATAATAATAATTAAAACACCTGAATCACTTACTTTCGAGAAATTACAAAATGAGCATCCACACAAATATCCACCTGCATGAATAATTCCATCCAGTACTCTCTAACAACCAAAAAAAAAAAAAGAGTTGTAATAACTTTAACAAACAAGTCAATATTAACAAAAACAAAACCTTAGTTTAGATAGAGAAAAACCAATTTACCTCCTTTGAGTTAGAAATATACATCACTCGGGCTCCATCAAGAATGCCAGTTCCTAACAACTTCTTAACGTTTGTAGGATAGTTACTAGGAACAACCTTCTTAGACATTTTCAATTCCAAATTGGGAGCACATGAATATCGACTACTCCATTCAACTGAACTATTCCCATAAATACTTTCCGGATTCATACATTCCCCGCCAACTGAATACGAAGTTCCATTATCATAATCTTCCTTCCTTTTGCTAAACTTAAGCGTAATTTTCCTAATCCCTGATGAACTCAAATGCTTCGGAATTTCCAATGTAACATGCGAACTTGACATAGCACCAGATGTATCGGCCATTTGAGAATTATCACTAAGACTCTCACCGAAGCTCGAATTCCCAGAACAAACAGAGGTAACCTCACCGCAACCAGCTTGGTTTCTACTGCTTATGTCATGGAAACTAGACGTGTTTTCTTTAGAAGAAACAACTGGGTTCAAAACCTCTGATCCAATATCCTCATTGGAAACTTCTTTCGCTTGTTTCTTGTTAGGAGATGCCTCCAGTTTGGATTCTGGTTCCGGTTCAAGACATTCACGGTCTCGCTTCAATTCACGCTTCGTGCTCTTTACATTCTCTATAATCTCCTCTGTTGGGATTCCCAAATAAACTGCTTCTTCCTCCATTCAGTAACAATTTGCTCCCAAATTTCCGATAATGACAGCATTCAGAAGAGGAAATCAGAAGAAAGAAACCCTAAAATTTCACTGTTTATATACTGAAACTTGAATCCAAATTCGAATTGCAAACTTGAAGGTGTGCCTCCAAAGCTATGCTAAACCGACATTCTTCACAATAATCCGGGAATAGAAAAACCTAACTGCAAAAACAAACAAAAGAAAATTTCAATTCAATTAACAAACTACTCAAAAAGAGAGGAAAAGAAAAACAATAACCGCTTAACCGTTATTCATATTTGAAATTTAACTTTGCCAAATGGAAACTTCACCGAAAAAACTACCTATTCAAAGCCAAGAATCAATGGAAAACTACAGAAACCGAATCCAAATAACATAAAATTCTAGCAAATCGAAGAAAAGCATGCAGGACGGTTGAAAAGCCAGATTTCAAATATCGCGTATCTCAGATTCATGAAAAGTTGGAAAAAAAAACAAAAAGCGAAAGAAAGAAATTCAGATTTGGGTTAAAAAATAAGCGCGAAAGATTTGGGTTAGGGTTTTTGATTGTTTATGTAAAAAAAAAAAAAAAAAAAAGAAAGTAAAAGAGACTTGTAGAGGGAACGTGGAAGGCGGCAAGAAACCAGAAGGGAAAAAAAGCTTTAGTTAGCGGTCCAGATTTAACTTTTCAAGAAAGAAAGAAGATAGAGAGAGAAAGTAAATCTAATCCAATTGTAAAAAATATTTAATTTTTATTTTTAAAAAAATTGAAAAAGTTGCTGACGAAATATTTGGAAGGAACCAGAAAAGAAGTGGATGTCTGGTGGGACCTAGGGACAAAGAAACCTATGAAAATTCACCACGTGTATTAATTCGAGAACTGACGTGGACACCTGATACAACTTTTGGATGAATAGTTTAGAAGACACGTGTCCTGAGATTTTATCCTTATTATTATTATTATTTATGGCCCTGCAGGAAATTAAGCTTTCTTTGTCGGCCCTTTTCTGCATGAATCCAAATTTGGGTTTTGGGCTTTGGGCTTTTAATGATTATTTGACAATTTAATATAGAGCCGTTGACGGGCGATACCATTGTCCTGAAAGAGAACTTTTGAATTTTAACTTTCAATTCCGAATTTCATCTCAGCATATGGCATTCACAAAATATTAAAAAAATAATTTTTATATTAATATTTATATATATTTATAATTAAATTTAAATAAAAAATATTATTTTAATTAATAAATTGACCTGACATAAAAAAATTAAAATTCAAGTTCAACTAAAATGGAGTACGGCTGCACGAACTGCTTCACTCTTGAAAAGATTTACTTTAACATATTATAATTTTTAACGAAAATGTTTAAAGATTTTATATGTAAGCTTTTTTTCTTTCTTTTTATTTTTTGTTTTCATAAAACAATGGTGAAGATATCTTTTAATTTTATCTAAACTTGATCATCTCTGATGGTTTTTAATGGTGCATTACTAACATTATATTTTATTCTTGAAGTTCGTTACGAAAATTGAATCTTAGATAGTAAAAAATTTGTCACTTATTTTTTAAACTATTAAAATGTTTTTTTTAATTTGGAGGATGCACACATTGATTGCATATTAAAATTGTATCTATCTATATTTATATTATTACAAAATAAGTAATTGAATTGGTGTCACATGTTAACTAGACACCAACTCAATTTGTGAAATATCAAAGAAAACCTAATTAAACTAATAATGATAAGGACTTTTATGTATTTTTATATTAAAAATTATTTTTTTTTAAAAAAACCCACTTCAATAAAGAAAAAAAAACCTCCCCACTTCTTAAAAACAACTCAAATTTAAAACACTACTCACTTGATTTACTAACTAACCACCTTAAAAAAAATTAACCTATCTTTTTCATATATTTATTTATTAATTCTTTTAATTTCTTTTCAAAAATAAAATTTTCATCTACACAGTGGATATGCCCAATTATAATGTGAAAAAAATTTCAATGTATAAAGTTGAATGGTATATGAACATTTTTAAAAAAAAAATTACGGTCAAAATTTTAATAGGTTCATTTTAATTAAACCCAAAAAAAAATCAAGAAAAAATCCAACCTTTACCCTCAATCCATTTAGCCTATAAAATCATCCTCGAGTCTAGACCTAATAATTTATATATTCGTATTATATTTGTATATTTTATTATATTATAATTATGTTTAAAGTTTTTACTTTTATATTAATTTTGATCGTTTATAATTTGTATTATATAGATTTTAAAAATATATTCATGTAGTATCGTGTCATTTTTTTACTTTATACGTATCATATTCGTGTAATCATGTCAAATATTACGGGGGTTAAGTTTAAACTTTTTGAATTTTCAAACCCAACAACCAAATGTCTTTTATTTTTAAACATTATTTTTGATATATTGACAATGCATATAAGTACGTATTATTTTTTATATAATAATAATTTTATTTTTAATGAAATATTATCATTTAATTTAGACCTGATTAAAGTCGACAAATTTAGTTCGACTTGAATAATTATTTAATTAATTTAATTTTAATTATAAAAATATATAAATATTAATATAAAAATAATTTTTAATATATTTTAAACGGTTATTCGGGCTTATAGGCCAAACTGACCAAATTTTAGCATGAAAAGAAATTTAGATTTTTCAAGGAATTTAGGCAACAAAATATTTCATCGACACTGAAACTTCAAAAAAAAAAAATTTTCTTTGGGATTAAAACAAGAGATGCCTTTTTAGTTTTGGGACAGATTTTGCAGAACTTCCCTTGTTCTTAAAGATATTTATTTATTTATTTATTTATTTTTAAACACATCAAATGAATTTCATTTGATTTCTTGTGTTTTTTTGTCCCCTTAAGTTAGGTGCACTGAATATGAGAGGAGGATTTGCTCATTTTTAGCATGCGGAAGAATCTAACATTTAAGATGAGCAATCGAGCAGATGAGCCAGGTTTATTACATTATTCCGCATCCTACGGCCCATTTTGTAAAATATTTATCAGTCAAATTAAGACGAAGGCAATCTCATTATATTGCACGACCAAAAGACCTACCCCCAACACTCTCCTTAATTTCTGTTCTTATTACTTTCAATTTTTACTTACATATTAATAAGGACATATATATATATATATATATTTTCATAAAACTACTTTACCTATTTTATATTTATATATGGGAAATTCATGCATATCTGCTAAACGTAGCCCTCATCAACTTACTAGTTGAACCTTGTCCAAATTTTGTTTAATATTTAAGAAGGTTTTGTTAAAAATATTATGATTGAAAAATAAATTTTAAAAAATAACGAGGTCAGTTTAAAAAACAGATCAAGCTTTGTCTCCAATATTCAATATTTGAGTTTCGATATATTATTTTTATAGATTATGTAATTTATAACATATATTTATTAAATTATTAAAATTAAATTAAAAACATATTTTAAAAATTAAAAACATATAATATGAGCATGTCTAGACTAGCTATTTATAAATATGAATAAATTTAAATTAAATTTAAAGTACATGTTTTGAACCGAGTCAAGCTTATACAATTCATAAATGGTATAATAACATATTTAAACTCAGCTCGACTTTGACTTATGGATACTTTTAATATCAACTAACAATATTACATTCTTAACGTGTTATTTATGTTTTGTAGGATGCATGGTGAGAAGCTTTTATTGCCTTGGAATCAAGGCACTGAGTACCGTACTGGTGGGCATACTGTTTTTATTTTGATGTAAGTATATATCGGTATCGATGTATTTCAGTGTACTGTTTTAAGTTTATCGGAGTTTAAATATTTTTTAATTTATATATATGAAAAATATTTTTAAATATGAAATAAATTAGATTAAATAAATTTTATATATTAAATATTCATTAATTATAAATAATGTTCTAAAAAAAATCATCAAATGTAAGAAAATCAATATAAGTTAAGTAGTAAGGCTGAAAACTTTTTAATGATCATTAAATTTATGAATAATTATGTCTAATATTCATCAAATTTATGAGTACTTATGTATAATATTCATCAGATTTAAGATCAATGTTGGTTTAACTTTTTTTTACAAGTTTATATTATGTACCAACCGATACAACTATTTTCGGCTGGTATCACCGAATTAGGTTGGTATCTATCAGTACAGCCGGTACAGATTGAAACCAAAACTAAAACGAAATCAACTATCACTCGTACCGTTATATATTAAAATCGGTACATATCGATCAATACGATCGGTACTAGTATGGTACCAATAACACTACCTAAAATCTTAAAATGATTCTGAATCTTTTGTGAGTCCAATAATAAAGCAATACTTCAACGTGATAAAAATTTATTCGCATCATGCATCTAAACGAAGCATTACTAGACGTAGTAAAAAAAAAGGTTGGGGAATTTAAGGTTTTATAGTTTATATTTTTATACTACCTTTATTTTAGTACTGAATGTCTCTCGTTTGTTGAGTGTCACAATTAATAAAATGATAGCAAAAATGTTAAATAATATTTTAAATTAATAAAAGTATTAATCAGCATTTAATGATTTTGATTAAAATAATAAATATAGAATAAAATATAATTAATGCATTCTTTTTATTTAATTTGATAAAATTAATAAAATAAAATTATGATTCAATAATATTTAACTAATATCTAGACACTAATTAAGCGGACCTTTAATCCAAAGATATTTAATTAATAAAAAAAATGCGTATACAAAGCATAAAGATTAAAAAAAAAAATTGGTGATGGGCATCAAAATTCCAGAAAAACAATTATGAACTCAAATTTGTGTAGAAAACCTCCAAACCTTTAAATGGCATCTTCATAATTGTGAAATTTACAGTGAAATGAATAGAGACATATTTGTATCACTGTTGAATGCCATACTAATATATTTGGTAAGTAATTATATATTAAATCCAAAATACATAAATAAATTATCTTATTCATTAGAAGTTTTAGGTTTTACAAGCAAGATTAAGCATAGTAATTTATAGTCTTATCCCAAAATTATTTTTTTAAAAATAAAAAAATATGATATATTTTTAAGACTATTTTGTGAAAATGAAAAAAATGCTAGTATATTAAAAA
>JBBYHK010000001.1:710481-724462 GCA_038382065.1 Adansonia grandidieri | reverse complement strand
AGAAAAGGGTACATGCACGAACATAACATCCCCCAAGAGTTGGATCAAATAATGGATTGGATTCAGTATTTTTTTGGTTAAATTTTATTTGATCATAAATTTTTTTATTCAAAATTTTTTTAATATTCAATAATCATATTGAATTAACTATTTTAAAATCAAGATAGATCAAACTTCAAAATCAATATTATAATAATTGAAAGACAGTACTAAACTCCTTCCATTTGATCGAACATACGTTGGTATTTGGTCATAGATTATACACAAAGTTGAAAAACATTAAGGTCCCGTGCGGGTGTTCGTCTACAGTTTTCATCCATGTCGATGAAACTAGCACCAGCATGAGTTTTCCATAAAAGAAATGGATTTATTTTGCAGACAATAAGATCAGTATAATTTAACTTCCGCCATGGAAATCGCAATGCATTTGCTTTTAAGTTCGACCAATCACCCAACAACCACTGCCAGTTGATGAGAAAATTGAACAGCTCTAACTCGAAAGCCTTTTTTTTTTTTTCCCCTTCCCTACCGAATTATCTACACCCCCCTCCCTTTCTTTTTATTTCGAATACGCGACGCCATTAGCAATCTATGTGAACTTTGCCAGAAAGCTTCATGAATTTTATTCAGCAACCTCAAAGGTCAATCAAAAGTGTCTTTTTTGCTCAAATATCTCTCAAGTTTTTTTTTTTCTTTTTCCATTTTGTTGTGGTCATTTTTGCTGAATTCAGTTTAATTCTTGCTTAAAAAAGCTCTAAAACCTCGTAAAGCGAGAATGGAATCGAATCGAAAGCATTGGCAAATGGTAAAAGATGGGGATGAGTGTCGAGAAAGGCAAACTCAGCCCTTTCATTCCATCCATCAATCTCTTTTCTTCCTTATCGTGGAGAAAAGATTATATAGAAGTATTTAGGTCAGATCAGTCTATACCTCACTCCAAATCAATCGTTTAATATTATTTCATCAATTTTTCATATATTATTTAAAAAATTTTTCAAATATTCTCAAAAAAATAAATTTCTCCCTCGACTCCAATGAAACCCACCACCGTCCAAGGCTGTCAGTTGGGTTTTAATCAAATTATTATCTTAAAAGGTAAATCTTTGCACAGAGTTATACTGCACTGTTGTTGTGTTATTAATTGACATGGACTGTAAAAACGATTCTTCTTTATCAATGACCACAACATGTTGGATGTTTTGTCTCAATGAAACTTTAAGCTGTTCTTTAAAAATTTAATAATAATAACAATATCAGAGATTAAAAAAAAAAATGACTAACAAAGAACATTGGGCATGAATGACCGAAGCTAAATAGAGTGCTTGATTGTTCTAGAAAAGAATTACTTGGCCTAGCGTGGCATACGATGAATCACATCTCTAATAGCAAAAGCAAAATCAACTTAACACCATCCATTTAAATTATTGTTATAAATATGTTTTTGATTATCTTATATTTATTTTATTATAAATATAATAAATATTATTATTATATAAAAATTAAAAAAATTAAATCACAAAATAAAACTAATATTGATCACTACATTTGACTCAAAGGAGGTGTTGGCGTCAGACTCTGTACAAAAAGCAGGAGAAGTTGAGAGTAATACCGTAAAATAGGCAGTGTATATAATCGACTTTATACATAAGTAGATTTATTCTATACAAATATATATAATAATATAGAATATGGTATCATTAAAAATATAAACCCAAGCAATGAAGCCACGTTTTTGCCTTTGTGATTTGTGGGCAGAAAAGACCAAAAGATTTTGATAAAAAACGACAAAACACCTTTCTCAAAACCATTGTCAGAAACATCTGCAACATAGTTAGTTTCAATTATTACAGGGCATAGCCGGTCATCCTCCGGTTTCTCGAAACCCTGTGATCAAAAAGAGAAAATTCAATAAATAGAAAAGAAAGAAAGAAAAAACAGACCGTAACAAAGATTTTGTTTGAGTGTTTTTTTTTCTCTTTTTTCAGTTTTGAGAGTGAGTGAGTTTGTGTAAGAACAAAGAAAAAAGATGCGTGAAGTGTACGTGCATCGAAACCCAAAAATCTGTCAGTTTCTTGAACGTATCACTTGCTAACTTGCGCCCTGCTCTACCCTTGCCTCTGCCATGTTTTCTGCTTCAGGAGAAGATCATTATAACCTTTCATTTCAGTCGTTTACCATAACCTACAGCTTTCACTTTCACTGTTTTTAATTTCACTAATTCTTCTTTTAATATAATCTTACGAAAAATCAAGCACATACTCTTCTTTTTCTTTTTTAATTTTTTTTGTTGTTGTTTCTCTAATTGTACTCTTCTAACTTGTTTTCATTGTTTTTGGTTTTCATCAAGTCCATCAGTTTCTATCTAGAGTTTTAGGTAGAGAGCTGTTTTTATTGGTTTTTGGGTGGTTATGGCGGAGGGTTTTGAGTCCTACCACGTCCCACAGCAAAGCAGAAGAGATAAGCTAAGAATTGTGGCTCAAACCCACTCAGCTTGCGTTGAACCAACGGCTGTCACTCTTTCAGGTTGCTCGGGTTTACTTCCTTTGTACGACCCTTCTCTTCTTTCTTCCGATTTGTTGACTTGCGCTGCTTCCGTCGCGACTGCTACCCCTGGTAGCGGTGAATTTCATCACCAGACGACCAACCAGCTTTCGACTACGGCTTCTGGTAAAAACAGTCCCGTTTGTGTTGCTAAAGAAGGTGTGAACTTCATGGGCTTTGTTGGTGGGATTGTTAACGCTTCTTCTTCTTCTTCAACCTCTCATCACCCTTATTTGGATCCACAATCCTGTTTGCCCTTGAACCCTAGCTCGATTCAGGATATGAATAACATCCCGTTTCTTTATACCCCGCAGAACCTTCAAAACCTAAGAGATTTTGACCAGTCTTATAATAATGGTGGTGGTGAAGTTTTGGTTTATAAATCTCGACCTTTGTCTTTGAACCACGAGTCTACTACCACTGGTCAAGGTTTGTCTCTTTCTTTATCTTCTCATTATACCCACCAAAATAATCTTCCATTGGAGCTAAATCTACAAGGATACGAGTCTGCTATTTACAATGATAAGGTTACTGCAAGTGGATATGTGGTTCCAAGCATTATTGGTGCTAGTGCTTCAACATCGAATGAGGTTTCCAAGAGCTCAGTCCCTCTCGGGCCTTTCACGGGCTATGCTTCGATTTTGAGGGGATCAAGGTTTTTGAGGCCTGCACAACAGTTATTAGAAGAGCTTTGCCATGTGGGTAGGGGAATTTACTCTGAAAAAACTACCTCTGATGATTCTTTTTTGGAGCCTCCACTGCAGAATTTGAGCCCTACTGGAACTATCGACGGTCCTCCTAGTGGGGGAGATGGAGGTGAAAGTAGAAGAAAAAAGTCAAGGCTAATTTCAATACTTGACGAGGTTTGGTTCTCTCATTTGCATTTCTTCTGAATTGAACGTCGATATGATTGAATCCGGAGTTTTGCTTTACGCATGCAATTCATGTTTTGCCTGATTTTCTTTATATATTGAAGTGGACTATTTGGATCCGTGTAAATACTCCCTTTTGGAGATGTTTGTTTATGAAACCCGAAGCATTTCTGTCACTGTAGAAGTCACCAGTTCACTGACTATTATTATTAAAATAAACAACGTCAGATACTCTTTAATGGTATTAGGTTTAATCAGTTCTTAAAACCATCTTGCAATTTATAGAGTTGCATGCATAATTGGTAATAAATTGAACCCATCTTCACCAATTTTTGTAAAACGGAAGCTTGTCTCAGTAGTTTTAAAGCTTTTTGATTCTTGTATTTGATGAATTGCCTTGATGATTACAAATTAATCTTTATAGATGAAAAAGTGATATATAGAAGGGAATATATGCACGAAGATTGGTGTTATAAAGTGCCTGGCAACCATAGAAACAGGTCTAATAAGTGATAATGTCGCTTAAGTTTGGGGCTTAATGTGCCTTTAAAGTGATTGAAGGAATCCATTTGAATAGATTTATACTTCGAAAAAGTTTGTGGAAAGCATAATTGGTTATTATTCCAAGCCCCTACAGAAGACGAGATGAGTAGATACTGGTCTAGAAATATAGATTTTGCCACTTTATGTGGAATAATAAATGATGGCGTTACTTTGCGGAATAATAAATAGCCATCTCATAATTTAAAGAGATTTATATTAGTCGCACCCGAAGAGAAAGTTTCATCGAGGTATAAAACAGAAGGTGATTATAATTTAAGAGGTTTGCTTGTCGAATAAGTTTACATGATTTATAATCTGAAAATCACGGAGAATGGTCTTTTCTCTAACGCGATAACCTTTGAATTATGGGATTAAATATCGGCTGGTCTTATAGCTAACCAACTATTGTCTTACTTATTTTTGGCTTCCTGAAATTTCCCTTTTTATCCTAGTCTTTCCTCCGAGAGTGATTGCATGTTGTAAATATGGGTGCAATATAGGGAATTTGAATAAATGTCAATCCTTATAACATCATACAAACTCCAAAAAAGTATTTTCCTGCTTTTTAGGAGAGATAAAGGGTGGTATAATGAGGGCTTTAATGAGGACGCATTGCATTTTCCTTCCCGGATGCTTTGACCGTCTACACCATCAAAAGGTTAAACCATGAATTCCACATGGGCACCATGTTGGGTTATAATGTCCTTTGAATTATTGTCCTTTAAACCTTAAAGCACAAACTTGAACCAATGAGATTGTGTCTGGTAACCTTCGTTTCCATAGATAATTGAAATAAAATTTGTTTTCGGTAACAATAAAGATCTAAGTAGAGTGTGTGACACATTCGATATCTCTTTTCAAGGCATTTGTTGCATGGTTTCATTCATAACTGATATCCAAATAATAGGTTCCCTCTCTTGTTCCCGTTTCCTGTTACAAGTGGCTAATAAAACAATATGATATGATGAAAGGAGTTGGTTAAAGAAAATGGAGATGTTGAATAAGGTCTGTTCATTCCATCTTTATCTGCAATATTTTGGTGGTTCGTGCTGAAAACTAAGCAAATAATGATAGCATAAGTTGAGTAATTATGGTTTCCAGTAGTCTCCTACATATTGCTCTTCACTTCTTAAAGAAATTGTTCAGGTAGTTGCCCATATGACAAAAGATGAAAAGAAGGTAACATCAAAATGAAGATTATGATTATATCATGGCCTTCATATTTATCCTTTCAAAGTTATGCTGTTGTCTACGCTAGGTGTATCGAATTGTGGTTTGTTTTTAATTTGCAATTGTTTAGGTGTATGATCCAAATGTTACGGTATTCTATCTGCTGGTAAGGCTTTATTAAAGGTTTTCGATTCCCTGCACTGTATGTATATCTAGATGAGATATTTTTTGTAATTTATCGATTGTATCTATAGAGGAAAGTTAATGAGTTCTTTACTGTTAGCTAATGTCCAAGTTTGTATCAATGTTCGTATCTGAAAATTCCTGAACCAATATTAAAGTGATTTGAGAGCCACTTTGTTATAATGTATATAGCATTATTGAATGCTATTCAAGTTGCTAATCATCTTTATCATTATTAGGTTTACAGGAGGTTCAAGCAATACTATCAACAGATGCAAGCTGTAGTTGCTTCGTTTGAATGTGTCGCTGGACTGGGCAATGCCGCTCCGTTTGCAAACTTGGCTATGAAAGCTATGTCTAAACATTTCAGGTCCTTGAAAAATGCAATCATCGAACAGCTTCAGTTCACCAATAAAGCTTATGGTCAGATAAGCCCTGGAAAAGATGAAGGTCCAAGGGTTGGAAGCAGTGACAGATGCCTTTATAACCGACCTGTTCATAACTCTGGGTTCCTTCAGCATCAACCAATTTGGCGCCCTCAACGAGGCCTTCCGGAACGTGCTGTAGCTGTACTTAGGGCATGGCTATTCGAACACTTCCTGCACCCGTAAGTACTTGAAATTTTGCATATGAATAGAACTTTACATTGGGAATTTATTTGCTTTTTAATTTGTAGTCCTGTTTCCTTGATAAATCTCAAATATATGCATTAGCATATTACCAGTTGTGGTCTATGTTTCAGTTATCCAACCGACACAGACAAGCTAATGTTGGCAAAACAAACTGGTCTATCACGTAGCCAGGTGTGCCATTTATCGTCATTCCTATATTCTTTTATTGTATCATTTTGCATGGTGCATTCTGTAAAATTAGTAAGTGGAAGCTGTGTTCAATTTAACTTTGAAAACATGCTTTCACAAACCAGGTGTCAAATTGGTTTATCAATGCAAGAGTTAGGCTTTGGAAGCCAATGGTAGAAGAAATACACATGTTAGAAATGCGACAAGCTCAAAAAGCTTCACAGAAGGAGGAAAGAGATGCCAACAAGTCAAGTGATCATTTGTCGTCAGCAAACTCACTTGCATCCGAAAATCCATCCACCTCCACCCAGAGGGTTCAAGATACCCCATCTAAGCATACTAGAAGTGAGCTTCCTGATATACCTGTTGGAAGTGAGCCGCTGAACTTGTCGTCATACAACAGCTTGTCAAGCCATCCGCACGTTGGTGTTGGTGCTGGTAGTGGCATTAGCATGTCTGGTGGAAGTGGTGGTGTTTCTTTAACACTTGGTCTTCATCAGAATAATGGTATTGGGTTATCAGAGCCCTTTCCAATAAATGCAGCTCAGCGATTCGGCCTTGGCCTTGAGGTAAGCAATGAGGGGTATGTTATTGGTGGTTTTGAAGCTCAGAATCGGCATTTTGGAAGAGATGTCGTGGGAGGGCAGCTTTTGCATGATTTTGTCGGTTGAGAAACCGGAAACGTCAAAAGCAAAAGCTTTCTGGTCATTATTCAATTCGATAGTTATTATACTAACAAAGTTTCACGTAGATGAGACAATATTTATAACCAGAATGCTAGCTGAAACAAGATTATTCAAAATGATTGTCCTCTTAAACGGTGTAAAATTCTTCTGTAAATTTAAAAATGACATGAGAAAAAGTTACATTTTGAGGCGCCATCCAATGGAAGCTGACCGTAGAATGCTCCTATATTACGTAAGATTCAAAGTGCACCAATTGGCCATTTTGATGTTGCATATTTCTCACTTTAGCAGCCCTGGGGTATCATGGGCATCTCTCGGAAGGAAGATGGATGCATGCTGATTATTTCTCAGCCTGTTTTAACTGAATGTTAGAACCATTGATCTGAAGGTCGTAAAATTGACCATCAAGATGGAATTCTTAATTTGGGGTAGATGACATTTCCAATTTGAATGTAGGTAGATTATGCTATCATGCATACAGTTTGTCTATATGAGAAGGACTAACTGGCAACCCTCATCGAGTCATCTTGAATAGCATCTAGCAGGGCACCTACTAATGTAGGTTGAAGTCTTTTTGCTTGTTCTCTCATTTTCATCCTTACCCAGAAAACCAAGAAAGGACAAAAGAAGGATGAGTTGTCGAAGTTTGTTTAAATACCTTATTCCTCACAAGCTGCCTCTAAATTGATGGTGTTATTGGTCAGGTAGTCACCCTTGACAGACATAATGAGTTGCATGCCAAATTTCCCAATCCAGTTGGCTCCTTCAAGCTTGCCAGGGCTCAAGCAATGGCCTCTAAATTGGAGGAAGGAAAGACATAAATCTAGTTGCACGGATGGTAGGTGATGTCCGGTGAAAGTGCTTTTCCAAATTCTTTTCTTTTGAATCTTTCATTATTAATATTCTATGATGCAAGCAAGCTGTCGAGGTTCTCACAAGGCTTTTCAAAAGAAAAAAAGAAAGCAGGCAGAGGCAGGGGAAGAGGGGCAGGCAGGCCTGGATATCCCCCTTTTCTTTTGGGGCCCCCGAAGGAGGCGGGGTAGATAAGAGAGAGCAAGGTGAAGGTTTTAATTTGTATATTTTGATTTTGTCCAGAGTTCAGAACTTGAGAGAGAAAAAGGAAGACTTTGGTCCACTGTAGATTGGTTAAAGCTGTGGAAATCTGCAAGGCGCATGCTTTTGCAAAAATTTTGCTGCTGTTTGATCTTAAAATTCAAATCAAATGAAGCTTTCTTTTACTTTATATTTATGTGATGATGGTAGCAGACCGCATATCCAGCAGTTAGGTCAGGCATCTTATCATGTTTATTCATGCAATTAATCAAAGGTTGGTAAGCGAGAAAAGTAATTCTCTAGACAAAGTGGCTTTGAAAAGCTGGCGGGTGATTCGAGGTAGGCCTCTAGCCCCGCATGAATGCCCAGCAGCTTTTGCTAAATGTATTTGATTTGGCAACAACTTTGTACATTGATAAGAGATGAGATTTTTTTCTCTTTTAACAAAATGATCCCAATCTTGAGATAAAAATAAAAAGATACAGATATTGATATTTGAATAATTTTATATATGTAAAAGTTGAGATAACAATGAACTCGTATCAGACTTTGTATATTACCCACTTCCAAACCTCCAAATATACAGCTTTTGGGGGTGAAGAAAAGGGTGTATGGGGTGGCTCATTTTACTTCTAAAAAATTATAATCGATCATCACTTCTCTCAAATAATGCACTCAGATTCTCAACAATTGGCCATCCTTAATGTTCCATTTTTCTTGGTCCCTAATTGGAGGGCCTGTCATGAACAAGGAGGACTACCTGATTGCATACATAACAGTGAAGTTGTTAAATAACCATGGAACTTGCTTTGCCTCTTTCATCATACCAGCAGGAAAAGAGAGAGAGAGAGAGAGAGAGAGAGAGAGTTTAAGGGTTTTATTCTATTAATTTTGCTGCTTCAGACAAAAAGCAGATGAAATTCAGACACATGCTTCATTTCCTTTGTCCACCAGCGTGACATTGATCTGTCACACGATGATAGATGAGTACTTATGACATCCGAAATAACATAATATTCTCATGGCAAAGAAATTCTGATGACAAGGCAGCAAAACGTCGTGTTTGGTTTGGTTGCAACTAAAAGTTGCTAAATACTCAATTCACCAACGGCAGATTTTAGGCAGCTAAATTAAAAATGTAATTAACCATCATTCACTATTTAAGTTCATAAAAAATCTGCAATCTGACAAGAAACTATTGATCATTAACATCCTCAACATACCTTTCTAGCCAAACAAGCCCTTCGTGTCACGTAAATTGTGGCATTCCTTTTCTTTTCGACAGTTTATTATCCTCGGCAGAGGGAGTTACAGAGTCCCATATTAGAAGATATGTTCATAAAGCTCAAGATAAGCTTCAAGCAGATTAAAACCCTTTCTTGTTTCATAATGATAAAGATTTTGGCAAACGAATTTTCATTTTGCCTCAGCATTTTCAATAGGGTTATATAAATTGAGGGGACCCTTTTGCAAGTAGCCATGGAAGATTAGTTGTGAGGGAAAAGAACAATCAAGATCACCACCACCATCATTGTCTATGGAAAATAAGGCTATCATTGGAGGACCTTATCCCCTTTATTTTATAACAGTTTTAGTCCCAATTATGGAATAAATCTTCATGATAGCTTTAGGAGACTTTTCTGGCAGTTTATGCATCAATTCTGCAGAAATTTCTTACTTTTTCTTTTATATTTAAGGCCATCATTTCGCAGGTTCAAGTTCTCAAGGAGGGCAGTTTCTTCATATACTAGTAAATGTGACCAATACTGAGAACTAAAAAACCATCTTTGCCATCTTTTAAGATCCTGTAAGGAATGCTCATGAGAAGTTTTATGACAAATTTCCTACTTTACTTGCAGAGGTTATAAAATAATATATCAATGAAGAACAACACTAATATATATAAAAATCAGCCTTCAGGTCAATGATAGATACTCTGTTGGCTTGAGGGAGTATAGTTGAAAGAAATACTTAAAAAGTTCAATAATATTCGTATTTCGTACCGTTCATTATGAATCATTTTTCTTGGCTTTCTGCAGCACTCCAATGGCCTCTTCCTTGGTTTCATTGAAGTCATTGCCATCCTTGAAGATGAGAAACTCCATTATTTCAACATGGAAGAAAATAAAAGTTCCACACAAATGGGAAATGCAAGAACCAAAGTCTTTCCCAACTACGCAATGCCATGCTGACCCATAAGCTTCATCAAACTTCTGTAGTAGAAGGGTTGAAATGTGGGATTAAAAAATTGAAATTATTTGTTTTACACTATAAATATTCATTAAGAATAGACCTGTTTGATGTAATGAGCAATCGATTGAAAGTCTGAAACTTCATGGAGATCAAGAGCCTGATATGCTAACTCCATTACACGGCTTTGCATCTCTTCAGGCATATCAGTTTCACGCACTACAGCTTTCCCTTCCAGCATCCTCTATGAACAAAATGGAATATCAGTTCAAATTAGCTCTAACTCTATTTTTTTTCTTTTGGTGAGAACTCCTAACTGTCGTTGACGAATGGAAGAAGCTTTCAAGCTTAATTACTTTATATAGTTGCAACGTGAAAAGAGAATTCTTCAGCAAAGGAAAAGAATGAGAGGTAGAGATTGGGAGTTCCAGGGTGATATTTTCTTCACTAAGTACTGAGATTTGGTTGCATTAGGGAAATGTTATGATCAAAAACAGTTGGCGTGATAGAAGTGCCAAAAAAAATAAGGCAGCAAAGAAGATGCAACAAAGAATACCTTGTCATGGGAAGGGATAGTGTAAAGTATCCAAGTTACAAGTCCCCAACATGCAATTTGGTACGTCAAAAACATGTGGCTGTAATGATTCGAATTTTTCTTTTCATTTATTTTCGTGGGTAGTATTGATTTGGAACCATGACCATACGTGGAATCAGAAAAAGGGCGTCATGTCTCATTTTTCAAAGACTAATTACCACAATAGAGAGAGGATGTATTCGAGATAAATATATGTATTTTTTTAAAATTTTTTTATATTTAGGGTTCGATTTAATATTAATGTTTAAATATACATCAAACATTATTGCTGAATACGAATATTTTAAAAAACTGAAAAATCTGATTCACGTAGTTAACTGCCGGTTCTAAAAGAGGTGCAAGAGCTATTGCGCTGGAGGATCTTGATTAGAAGTAATGGTGTGACATTTATTGTTAGCAAGTTAGAGCTATCAAATTAACAAGTGTCCAAGAATTGAATGTACGAGCAAAAGAAAAAATGGAAAACACTAACGAAGAAGAATCACAATATTCGATTTCATGATTGGGGGAAGTGGTAAATATATACATATATATTCCAAATCATGAAGTGAAACAGATAAACATGGCAAAGCTAGATCTAAATGATTTTTATATATCACAATTTTTATTTCAGTTTGATCCTAACCTTGATCAAACACTATCACAACACTGGATGCCAAAGTAGGAATCGATAAACACTAAAGAAAGTGTGCATTTGATGCGAATGAAAGCAGCAGGGAAAGAAAAAGCCTATACAACTAAAAGAGTTGTTAATCATGATCATATCTAGTTTTTGCTGTTTTCTATCGTCAATTAGTAAATATAATTCGGAGCAAGAAATTCAAACATGATCCTACTTTTGAAAACAATGATCAGAGTATGACTATTACTAGACATTCTGGACTCATCCTTTTTTATTTTGGTTTTATGCTAATTTCCAATGTTTGATCTTCATTATTTAGTTGCTCTTCTGATTCTTTTTTACCAGTGGCAGCATTGGTCAGGAAGGGCCTGGCAAAGATATTGAAGTAAAGTAAGTTCAGAGCTCCAATGCTGGCCACGAGGTAATAGAAATTCTCAAGCTTATCCTTGTTAAGGTCCTGACCACCTAACCATGGCGATTTCCCACCTCCGCTAGTCGTTTTGTAGACGATATTGACGAGAATGGAGTTCAAGTAGCTTGCGACAGATAAGCTGACAAAGAAGATTGCTCCTGCAACAGTTCTCATGGACTCTGGCAATTGCGTGGTTAGAAATTCCATCAGGGCCACTGCAGCAAATGCTTCTATTAAACCTGATAAGGCAAACTGTGGCAGCAGCAATAAGATGCTCATAGGTGACTCGAAGGAACCTTGTTTCAAAGCTGCTGTACGGCGCTGCTTCTCGGTAATGGAAGCCACTAACGAGCACGCAATTGCAATCACTATGCCAATATTAATCCTTTGTGTCAATGACAGTCTTTTGGCTTTCCCTGTTATTCTTCGTGTCTGAGGTACCCAAATTTGCTCATAAATGAAGATCCAGATTGCCAACGCAATCATTGATGAGAGTCCCATCCAGCCTGGGGGAACCTGGAAACTAGATCCAAGCGTTTTGTTTGTCTGAATTGCTTGGAGTATTCCAATTGTACCCTGCTGGTCCATGGTTATGAAACAACCAATTCCTGCTACCCAAACAGGCATCATTCCAAGCAACATTTTGAGATTTTCCACTTGTTGAATACTGCATAACCTCCAATCATTCTTGGGCTTGCCTTGGTCATCCAACTCACTTTGATCAGCAATTATAGAAGCCTTGTCAAGGCAACTGAACCTTTTGGTGCGTGAGAGTTTTGCGCCTGATTCATAGAGGTCAGGGTCGTAAAAGGAGTGTCCGGAAGCATCCAAATTACTCTTTCTAATGGCTGCAGCGATCACTTTAACCAAGTCCACAAAAACACATCCTTGTGGCCTTACTATTATGTAAGCATGGTGTCCGATTACAAAAATCACAATGGAAAAAAAAAGGCAGGCAGTTGGAATGGCAAAACCAATAACCCAACTGACGTTGGTCTGAATATAGACGACTCCTGTTAGAGCTATAACGAGGGCAAAGGTGAATGTGAAGTACCACCAGTTGAAGAAGCTCTCCAGTTGAGCTCTTCCCTTCTTTGTTGTGGTGTCGAACTGATCAGCCCCAAAGGCAATGTTGCAGGGTCTAATGCCTCCTGCTCCAATGGCCATAAATGCCAGACCAGCAATAAGGATACCAAGCTGCCACAACTTAGGCTCTATGCAATCGATGTCGTCAATGCAGGTTGGAGGTCTTAATTTAGGGACAGCTGCAGTGAGGGTCATGGTCGCCATCCCCTGATTGATCAGAAAATTTTAGAACAAAATGGCAATTACAGTTCATCCAAATCATGACAAGTTTTGCAGACAACATTAATATGAATCTTTCATGTTAGATATCCATGTTCATAAACTACACCTGGCGTTGAACACCAATGGTCCGAAATTGAAAGACAAGTTCTTGGGATACCATAATAATCAAATGCAAAGATCATTCATTTTCGAATATCTCTCAACATTTTTCTATAGATATATCTTGGAATTTAGGAAAAGCATAGTGATTTACCAATAAGGAGGAGATTGAACCAAAAAGGAGAGTGAGGAACCGACCCAGAAATGTATCAGAAACCAAAGCACCAGCTATTGACGTGATACTTGAGCTACCAGCCCAAATAGTAATCACGTTAACCACAAGTATCCCATCCATGTTGTACTTGGTTTTCAAATAAAATGTCATGTTGGCAATTAAACTCATCGAAGCAAGCTTCTCGAAGGTCTCGTTCCCTGTAAATAAATTGAAAAGAAAAACAAAATACAAACATGATCAGGAAATCTGAACAAAACATCGAAAGGGAAAATATGAAATGGCGTTAAAAATAATGAATTTAATTGTTGGTTTTTCTTTTGCAATGGAATCACCAAGAATGTATTTGACGGCCCTCCATCCTCCAGGCGCCTTTTCGGACGACGAAGGTGAAGGATATGGAGGGGTTTTCGAGTTTTCTTCTTCCAAGAAAGAGCTAGATCCATTCGCCATAGGTTTCTGCCTCTGTCAAGTTCCTCTTCCCCTCCCTTGCTCCCTTGCTTTCTCCCCTCCCGGTTGCCTTTTTGTTTGTTGCGATATTATAGCAACATCTTGTTATTTTGGTTTTTCTCACGTTGTAACATTTCTATTTTTATCATTACATATTTATATATATCTTTTTTACTTTTTTCAGTGTCTGTTATAACAGTTTGTCAACACAAATTGCTGGAAACATGTGAATTTGAGACCAAGTTTTATCGTAGAAAGCTTGTTCATTAACATAATTGTTGTTAA
>JBBYHK010000001.1:681495-698596 GCA_038382065.1 Adansonia grandidieri | reverse complement strand
CTTTAGATTTTCAGTTGTGAGTTTGGTTGGCAAGCAAAGTTTTTTAATTCTGGGGTTGAAGTCTTGCATAATAAGAAAAACTTATTCAAATCCATCACCATTTGTAGCTTGCTGCTCTTATTTGACAAATGAATATATATATATATATATATATATATGAAACAATTAGCACCTCACCAACTCTAAAACCACCCCTCCCCCCCAAATTTCAGGACAATTCAAAGAGGAAAAACCCAAACACAAATGGATTATTCTTAATTTCTTAAGACATTTTATTCCACAAATTAACATAATAAGAAGTCCTTTTGACATTAAACATTACTAAAAAAACATTTCTCAAACATTACAAATGGTATTATATTTATTTACACTAGCTACCCTAGCTAGTAACAAACAATAAGAACAACTAAAAGGATAGAAGGATCGATCCCTTTGGTCTCCCCTACATCCTTAACTTTTTGTTCAATCCTTTAACGTTTTTTCACACTAAAAAGAAACACGAATTGAGCGTATGGTTTCCCGTTTGGTTGTCCATACGCTTATTAATGACTAAAATCATAATGATTAACGTACAGAAATTCTCTAAAAACATGAAATTATTACCAGACTTTGACTAGAGGTGGCAGACATTCAGCTTCGGGCTTCCTTCAGACATGTCACTGCAATGTGATTTTTAGCTTTCGATGATGATCATGCAACGACGAGGCGAGATGTCAAACGACGATAGACAGGGGACTGAACTCCGGTTGACATCGAAGAAACAGGTGAAGAAGTAGAAAAACTCCCATAATCTGATTGAAAAGCTTGGTTATCAGATATCTGAAACCGACCAGAATCTCCAGTGGGAAGTCTCATGTAGGAATTAGCTGAAGGTGACTCATTGAACCATGTTCCTAAAACATGACCTTCCCTTCCATTCTTGTACTGGACTATAGCCCTGTAAACAAAAGGAATAAGACCCTCCATTTCTTTTCTCTTGTTTCCGTTTTGGTGTTTAAAAATGATCCTTGTCTTGGTACTGTCCGAAAGGATAAACGACCTAAAGAGAGAGAGAGAGAGAAAGAGAGGTTGTTTTGGTTTGGTCTGAAATCTGACTCTGATTGAAGGAAGAAATGAAGGGCGAGAGTGTTTGGTTTTAATGGAGAAAGAAAGGAAGGCTAGTGACGTGGCGTAATGGGTCGTCGGTGTCCAGCTCTTCACGCTACAATCAAATTCCCACGAAGTCTTCAAACAAATTCTTAGCCTTTGAAAGCTATTGCCAAACTATATAAAAAAGTATAAACAAAAAAGCAGGCCCTTTCCTTACAAGTCACCAATAAAGAATGAAGGCTGCAAATCTCGAGTTATAATATTAAAATTTAAATTTAAATTTATTGAATAATAATAATAATAATACAAACAAATTGAATTAAGTTCTTTTTAAATCAATTTTTTTGCATGGTTAGTGTGCCAGCTTTCATAATATATTTGGATGGTTTTATCATAATCTAATATTTCTTTCTTTGACAAAGCTTTGCAACCAGTCATTAATTTTCTTGATTAACTTATAGTTTTCATCATTTTCATTTTGTTTGTTAACAATATATGTTTGTTTAGACATGGTTTTAGAGTAAGGAATTTGATAAAAGTTGGTGGCACATCATTTGCCGACTTGTTTAATTGGCATCAACATTTTGTGGGAAAAAAAATCTTGGTTCATCGTATATTATCGAATCCCAGAAGAAATCATATCGAATTATCAACATCAAATTGATGAACATGTCCAGCATAAAAAAAAATTGATAGGTTTACAAAATCTTTTATTCCATGATTTTAGTAATTTCCTAATTATTTTTAGATAATATTTTTTTAAATTTCCTGTTCAATATATTTTCCATTTTTTTCTCTTAAAAGAATACAAAAATACTGAGAAAAAAATGGATTGGATATTACTGCAACTACGTTGAATTTGTTTTTTTTTATTTTTTAATGAAAAATAAAATATATTGACAATTTGGGTTACCTTGTAAGGCCGTTTCCTTTGTCTACTAGGCAATATCTTAGTTTCTTTCAATTCAACCTATTTTTGTCAGCATTGAAAAATATTCTCCCTGTTTTTTTCCCATATTTTCTTCTAGGGTTTCCAATAAAAACCAATTAGATAGCTCAAGTTGTCAGGTTTTATCCAATTATGACTAGATGCATTTTAAGAGAATGTACATAAGTAGTTACCATGCCAAAGTCTACCTAAATCTACCCTTTGACTCTATTCTGATGTATAAACAGTAATTCCATGATTAGAAAAATTATTTTTTTCAATCAAAGGATAAGAATGAATACATATATATGTATATATATAAAACATAGAAATCAATTTAAACTGCCATAAAATCTAAATTACGATTAAATTTAATAATATAATCATATAATTCGTATATATAAATTTTAAATTAATTTAATATTATATCACATAAATTAAGGATATTATTTTTATATAAATTATATATATTTATTAATTTAATTTTTATATATATATATATAAAGCAAATCTAATCTAGAAGGGAAATTAAGGAAGGATATAGATTGAGTAAAACCCAAACAAGGAAATGCCGAGAAACCTTTCAATCCATATCTTCGTAGTGTGGATTTTTTCTATTAGAGGTATTTCAAAATCATATGGTTAAACATAATAATTAAAAACTAGGAGAAAAAAAAAAAAAACCCTGCAAATCAAATACTTTGGGTTGGCACATAGGATAAGACCACCTCCTTACAAACAAAACTTTCTTGACCCGTTAATAACATGCTATTAAATTTTATATAAATTTAATTCAGCTCTAACGAAAACTTAACAGGTTTGACAATACTTACTTGACATGAAGGGTTAAAAAATTTTAATAAATAAATAGATATTACCAACTACATTGTCTCAATCGTAGATGAAGTCATTGTTTGCATCATCATACGGTTGGAAATAAACCTTTGACGAACGTCATCTTCTTAATCTGATTTATCTTCGATCAAATTTCTAAGCTAAAGCGAAACCTGCGTGCGCCGTTTACTTTACTGTGGACGGTTGGGTTAGGTGATGATGAGATCAGCTAAGCAGCTGGTGTCACACTGTCACAGCCTTGCCTAATATTTAATTATTTTTCCCTTTCGAACATACGTAGACAAATTAATTAAGCACAAATGAAATTCCAAATTCTATGTAAGCTTTAGCTGTCCTTGTTTTTGCTCATTTCAGTCAATTCATTACCCTTATATCACTTACCAAACAATATTTCACGTAGATGAACAATTCAAATTAAAAGTTAAGCAAAATCGTTCGATGAAAGGCTTGAAGGTTTATATTTAACCATAGCTTATTATGTAAACCAATTTCTTTTAAGTTGTCATTTTTGACAAGTTTGCAATAAAAGCAGAAGCGTCATCTAGTTTTGGGAAATTAATTAAGGCTAGTGGCAAATTATTATTATTATATTATTATTTTAATAAAGAGTCATGCCACGTGTTTCACTTAAGTCATATTTTAAGTCAATTAAATGCATCGTCATCAGTTTAACGAGCTGAGGATGATTATACGACCGACTTTACATGGTTACATCATACTTTATTAAAAAACTATTAAAATAATTAAAATAATAATAGAAACTTACAGAATCACAGCAATTTCTACTTTGATATAGATAAAAGATAATTATAAATTAAAATTTATACATAATCAATACCTTTTTGACCTTAATTACCAGAAGTAATTAGGATTATATTTAACGGGATGAGGAAAATTAGTTTAACTTGGTTTCAAACAAAAACTAGTCAAAAGAAAAGCGTAAGGTAGTCATCGGGGGTATATATTACGTCTGTTGTTGACAATGTAGATGGGGCACTCTAGCGGAAGGCTAAATCCAATGTCAAACTTCAAAAAAAAAAAAAAAAAAAAACATTTTCCTAAATAAAAGACCGCAGTTTTAGAATTTTTTTTCTCGATAAGATGATTCTATTTTAATCTTTCATTTATTTTCATACCATCAACTAAACCTGTTTAGATGTCGGATTAAATTAGATTACAGTTTAAAAAAATTTAAAATTTAAATACAAGTAAAAATTTAATTCAACTCAATTTAAATTATTATTTAATATATAATAAAATATTAAAAAATAATTTTTTATTAATATTTATATATTTATATAATTAAATTTAAATAAAAAATATATTAACAAATAATGATTTAAATTGATTCGATAAAAAATATAAATTTAAATTTAATTTATCGAATTAAATAAATTTTTAAATTTTTAAATAAATCTACCACAGGCTTAGAGAAGGCCCATTGTTTAAATTCTTTTCAATAAGATGTTGGATTTGGGCAATTGTCTACTTCAATGGCTTACCTACTAACCAGTTGTGTTTTCTCTGTTTTTTTAAAATGTTTATCTCTTGTCAGAATCGGTTAGCAGGCTGCCTATATGTTTTCTTTACATTTTAAACTGAACAATTATCTTAAAAATTTAAATCAATAAAAAAAATTAATAATTATATTTAAGTTTAAATATGATTTTTTACGTAAAAGAATTTGTACAGAAAGAATTAATGAAGTGAGGAAGAAATTTAAAGGGAAAAAAAAAAAAAAAAAAAAAACGAACCAGAAGCAAACTATAACAACAACGTGCAGCACGTGATCGATAAGATAATGGGCAAACAAATAAAACATTTGTGAAGATTTGAAGCTGTAATAAAATGTTGGATTAAGTGAGCCATCAATTCAACTTTTATATTTAAGTCCTGTCGGAATCGTTATGATATTTTTTTTTTTGAAAACTATGGGTTTTGTATCCAGTTTCAATATATTCAGGCATTTATTAGAAAGTAAAAGAAGGTTAGTCTTATTATGTGGCTGAGTCCTTACAATTATTAAAAAAAAAAATGGAAAACCGTGGAACATAGTCGATTGCTTTTAAAAAATATAACTGTTTTTTTCTTTACTGAAATCGACCTTGGTAAAGGGCTGCTCTTTTGTTTTTAATGTTGTTCAATCTCGGAAGATGAGATTCAATGCTGTTACTTGGGATGTTTGTTATTCTTACTCTGAGAATTATGTTACTAATATTGCTCAATGTTTGGGCTTCGAATTATTTCTTTTTTTTTGTTCCCTCGTTTTAAGGGATTTTTCAGAGATTGAATCCTGAATCTGATGAACTTACAACAATCCATCAAAACGTAAAGAGATCATCCATTTTGTTTTTAGGATTCAGAAAAGTAAACCTGATTGGAGGGATATTATGTTTATGCAATGAGAAGCAAAGTTTTATGAACATCTTGATTCACGACTGATGCACGAAGACTGCACTTTTAAGACTACTTACTTTATTTTCATGGAAACTGAAAGGGTTGAAACCATACTTCTATGAATTAGTGACTCATTTTTTGTTTTTTGTCCTTTACTTCGTCATTTTTGAAATGGCGACGACCCTTTTATTTATTATTATACCTTAAATGAGCAGGTTGTTTGAATGGTCTCGTCTGTTTGTTTTAGTAGCAACTAGATTCCAACAGTGCATTCAGCTGATCATCAAAATTTTTAATCGCCCAAAGCACACTCCGGATACAACGGACTCTCCCGACAAACATCTATGAAAGAATATTCCGGATTTGACATCTTTAAACAGCGTATACTGAATTTTGCTCTTATTGTCCAAGACCAACCACTAACATATCATAACAAATACGGCTAAATGACTAATAGTATAACAACTAATAACTTTAGGATAGTGGCAGTTAGACAAGATCAAAGAACATATCAGAAACTTAACTATAAAAAGGGTTACAAAGCCCTCAGGTAAGGATCCCCATCCAAACTCTTATTTTTCTTATTTTTTTTCCTTCTCCATTCCCCCATTTCTTTTTTGCAAAGTTTTTAAATTGACTTAAACATCGAATCGTACTTCGGATTTCAACTTCAACACCTTTATAAACTCTTTTCTGTATCTCAAGTTAGATATTTCAAACCACTTTACTCTCGAGTAAAAAGAATATCAACATTTATTATTTATTTTTTTCCCTGGAATGTATGTATGCTCAAATTGTCCTGTTTCAACAGAATTGCCTAGATCCAATGCAATCTTCTGTTTAAACTTAAGTTATTTTAATTCTTTATTTTGCTTAAAGTATTCGTGTTTTAGATATGAGCATTGAATATAACACTTCACAACCCTCTAAAAATATAAAATTTCTTTTTACAATTAAAAAAAAAAATTATCGAACACATATCTATATCCAATACTCGTACAGATAATATAGAACTTGGGTGAAGCATTCCATGGATTTGATTGCCCCAATTGGGGGGGGGGGTGGTTTCTTGCTCTTGTTCTTTCTCTGTTGCATGGTCCCAAACTATAAAGGAATATGGGTGCAGCCTTTATGTAAAGAAAGTAAAGATGGTTTGCTGCAAAACCTGGACGACAATGGAGAAAAATGGTAAAAAAGCACCAGGATGCAAGTTATAGCAGTTGTGAATCATTTTGTTGGGAACCTATAAATAAACTGCCCCAAAGAACTAGGGGCCACCACTGATTTGCTAGCCAATGGTGTTGCGCGGATCTTTATGATGTTGTGGTCAATATTCAAGATGACAGTCCTGACACAATGTTGTTTCTGACAGTAAAAAAATTGCAAATTCTAGTACTTCTATTACCTGCCCACCTGCAAAATGATTTGAATGCTAGTGACAGTTTTACAGGTTGGGATTTTGAGGGCTGGTGAGGATAAGAAGTCCTGCTTCTTGAAGAGAATGGTTCAAGCTATGTACTTCGCCAATCCAACATATTCTGTTAACTGTGCATAAGATTTCATAATAGTAACAAGAAAATAAGGCACCCAATCTGAAACATGATTGACAAAATGGTTTGGGTTTTCATTAAATCTAATGATTCTTGTCCCATTTGACGAATTAGGATTGGGATTGTGTTTGTTGCTAAATAGTAATTGATGTCATGAGGTGTGCAAAAGCCCATGATCAACACTTGTTAATGGATTCTACAGACTACAGACATTGGCTGTTTCATCTTCAGCCAATTAAAGTTTTGTCGACTGCAGGGTAGAAGGATTCATGTGAAAAACAGGAAAAATAATATGCAAGCTGGTTTCTCAGCAAAGCACACTTTCCCATGAACTTCCTCAGAAGCTAAAACCAGAGTTTCATTTCCATGGCAGGTTGCTTGCCAGGGACCCCTTCTGGACATTAGGGCGTGGCCTGGAAAAAACCTAAACCCCCACGGCCTCGGTCCCTCTCTGTAAGAAAAAAAGAAAAAAAACCGTCAGGATTGATGATGAAACACAGTGAATTTGCTTTCTGTCTGAGTTGAATGCTCTTTGAATCTGTTGCCTTAATTTGCACTCCACGTCTAAGGCCCCCCTATCAGGCTATCACAATTCTGGTCCCCTTCCGTACGTCATCACATAGAGCACCTGTCCCCTTCGAGGGGCCCCAATTTTGTCCAAACAAAATTGTTCTTATGACATAAAGCTTTTCCTGTTCATGATTTCAATTTACTCAACAGGCGTTTGCTTTGTTCTTATGACAATCAATGATCTTTTCCATTTTTTTCCCCAGATTCTTGATCTTCAGGATTCATGTGCAGTCTTTTCCATTTTCAAGTATAATTTTGTTTTGTACAAAAGGGGAAGTGCATGATCTAATCCACTAAGAGGGATTTGAATTTCATGCATATTGGAAATGATGAATAACTGCAGGCCGAAAATGGCGTCAAGATATCCCATGAAATCCGTTGAACTAGCTTTAGCTAGCTCGCTAATTTGGCTTCGATTAATCTTAATAATTAACACTCTGGAACTTTAAAGTACGAAGTACAGAAAATTAGCAAAAGGAACAATCAATTTGCAGTGTGTGTCACATCGTCACTTACCACCCCTCGAACCTGGAATACGTGGCTTTGGACGGTCCGAACCAAGCAGACCAAACCATCAAGCCAGACCGAGAGCTAATTAAGTCAGTCTCTTATTCTTCAAATTTCTTATCCATGTTACTAAACATAATGTCAATCATTAGTTATAATAATTATTAAATAAGATAAATAGTACTTAAATACTTAACATCTTTATTTTTTGCTACACATGTTGGAAAATGTATATATATCTATATATATATTGACAGGTCTCATTGAATAACATATTGGAAAAAGTTGACATTATAAATTGTAATGTGATGTTAATTAAATCTCAATATTATAATTAAAATAACTTTAATAAGCAAACTAAGACTAAAGAATAGCGGACCAAACTAGGCCGCCATTGTCCATCTAACAACACTTGCATTAGAAGATTAATTAAATAAATTAAAGTTGTTTTTTTTTTCTTTTAATTATTAAAATAAAAGTCGTTGTTTACTTTTCTTTCAACTCAAATTATTATGCATTATTATTAAGAAATTTTATTATTTTTCATTAATAGCAGTATCAACTTTTATTTTAAAATTTTAAAATTTATTTTTTTCCCAAAGGTTTTTTTTATATATTTTTTGTTAAGTATGTCGGCATTATTTTATTTTATTTTAAAAAGAATGTCAACTTTAGCCTGCAAATTGTTAAATTTCCTTATCATGTTTATAAAATTATAAACCCCCCAATGAAAAAAAAGAATAAATTTATTTTTATCTGAAGTTGAGAAAACTTCTAGAAACATGGTCAAATCCGTGACGTCACTTTGTTTGCCTCTTGCCATGAATCTTTAATTTTAAAATCCTGTATAGCTATATATATATATATATATATATACATATATATATATATATATATATGGATTAATTAATTTATATGATTATTTAATTTAAAGATATTATTTTAATGAATTTTTTAAATTTAAAAATAATGATTAGTAAGATAATATATATTTTATTAAAATATATTTAATTTGATTCTTAAAAAAAATATGTGATAAATTATTAATTAATTTATAAAATTAAAAATTTTTATCATTAATGAATCAAAATCGAATTTAATGATAAATGTAAATCCATCTACTAAAAAAATCAAATTCAAACTTAAGGAAAATAAATACAATTAATTCTCTTACAATAGTAGCAACTAACAACAACATTATTAAATATATATATGTGGGGAGATAATTTCTAATTTATGTTTGATCAAAATTAAGTCCATCCCATTCTATAATTTCTTAATCTCATAGTTTTATAAACTATATATGTATATATATATATATATAATAATCATTTTAATATGAAAAATGAGGCTTTTTAAATTATAAAATGTTTTGCAAATGGGGCACATGTCCAATGTATCAAACTCCAAAAGGTCGCCTTCATCCACACCATATCTCTGCAAAGATGATGAAGTCACAGTGATTAATGCCTTTCACTTATCAACAATTTAGTGTCTTTAACCACCACTTATCTCCGAATTAATAATTTATATATTTTTAAAAACATTTATTTATAGTAATTTATTTATAAATTGAGACAGATTACATTTTAATATTTATATAAGTTTGATTTAAGTCGAGTCGATCAGCTTGATTTATTATTTTAAAAAATTAAAACATAAAAAAATATTTTATATTAATATTTATATGTTTCTATAATTAAATTTAAATTTAAAAATTATTTTTATTATTAAAGATCCAATCAATTTTAAAATTAAAATTATTTTATTTAAAATTCAATTTATATTAATCGGATAAGTAATCAAACTCGTGAAATATGTTTAGTCTATCTATATGTAATAAGAAGTCAAGAATTATTATTATGTAAAACAATTCATTACTTACTTTAATATTTTTTTATTTAAATGTATTTGACAATTAATTATGAATCTTAAATTAAAATTTTAATTTAAACTTCGATTTATATGGGTTGAACGGATAACCCGATGTTTTGGACAGGTAGAATTATTAATCAAGATTCAATTATTATCATTTAAAACAATTCACTGCCAATGGTGTATGTATTAACATTTCCTTATTTTAAATGTGACCGGTGACCGGTGACCGGTGGCGGGTTCAAGTAACAGCTAGTTATAAGCGTATCAGGACGTTAAAGCCGTTTAGCAACTATAACTGTTCTGAAACTAGAAAGAGTGCATTGCAGTGGAAAAGCTAGTTTTCCTTTCTCTCTTGCCTTTAATTCTTCTTTTTTTTGTTCATATCTGTTTCAATAGTTTCGATTAAAATACTATCTGTAGCAAACACAAAAAAAGGGTTTTAATTTAGAACATCCCTTTCCTCTTTGATCCCTTCTGATCAAAAGTTCTCTATTTTTCATCGTTTCTAAATAGCCAAACCTCTCAACTTGTTTTTGCTTCCGTTTTCAAGATTTCAAGCTCCATACGTTGCTTAGAAAGTTTGGGTTTTTAATGGACTGCTCATTTGAAGTTGCGAAAATGGAGACGGGTTCGGAGTTTCATATTGTTTAATTGTTTGTAGTGAGAGAAACGCTTGTTTTTTTGTGAGAAAAAGAAGTGTCTTAAAAGGTGGGGTTTTTGCTCGTTTGTTCAACGGAGCCAGCGATCAACGAAGGGCAGGATTGAGAATAAAACAGTTTGCAGATCGAAGATCGTATCGTTGGAGCTAGAGGAAGGCTAAACTTTGAGAATAGTGAGTAACTGAGTGTTTGGTTTTAGTGTGTTTCAGAAATCTGTGTTTTTATTTAGTTGGAAAGTTTGGAGGAAAAATGGCTGCTACTGCTTTAAAGCAGTTGTTGAAGAGTTTTTGCACCAATTCACCTTGGAAATATGCTGTACTTTGGAAGCTCAGGCATCGTAGCCCCATGTAAGTTCCTCGTTTGCACTAATCTTTGTTCTGGCTGACTGAATTTCAATTTGTTTGAATGTCCTGATGCATATGGAGTGCCTTCATTCTCTTTGAAATACTAGCATTTTTAGGCTTAAACTGCTGTTATTAGTACAATCGTCAGTGGCAAACGATCAACTCGCGGTGTTTTGTAAGTATGTTAATTAACTTCCCCATAAAGATTTTCGTAACGTAAACTACGAAGCTAGAATATCTGATGAACTTAAACAAATAAACTTCCGCTAACCTTTCCTCCAATACCATTATTCATAGAAGCAGCTGAATAATGCATCCGTAACTGTAATTAAAACAAACAGTAATTGTTGTTTTCTGGTATTAAAAGTGTAAGTTGTTAGGAAAAGTTTGATTCAAGCACTGCTGCGGTGCTATCACTGCTCTGATCGCTCTCTCCCATGATGTTTATCTGACAACAGATAAATTTACCATAAAATAATCGAGCATGTATAGCGAAATAATATTAAAAAATAACGACACTGAAATTTAAGTGGTTTCGAATCAAGCCTGCGTCTAGGAAAATGAAACAAGAAGAATATAATTGTTTATTAATAATCAAAAGCCTCAATAGCCTATAGTCCTAGGGATATAGTCTATATAACACATCTTGGTATGCTTCTAGGCACTTGGCCTTCTTGGGACAAAGGCTACATTTTGACCTCCTATAAATAGGCTGTTACACTGCTCCTTTCCCTTCATTGATCTTCATTTTCGGCGCCTCTTCACCTCCCTTTGGATCAGATTCAATTTGCTTTCTACTTCTTTTCTTTCTTTTCGGTGTTGTGCACGAACTAAAAGGTGTATCCACATATGAGTCAAAGTATTTTCTGTTAAAAACTGAGATATCTTAGGCTGCGATGTTGAAATCAAGCAAATAAATGTGTCATGAATCTTATTCTTGTTACATTATAACCCCCCAAATAAGAAATTTCCCTCGACAGTGTCTGGGCTGTCTGTTTTATAGGTTGCCCGTGTTGATTTCAGGAGTTTGACAACAGAATCTGTGGAAAGCATCTCAAGTAATGATGTTTATTCTAACGGTGAGATTATCCCATCACACTTTGAAGCAAGCATCGATGACGGTTGTTTCGGAGGGTACCCACTTGGCCTGGTGGTGTCTCATATGGCGCATCTGAAGTATCCATGGGGAAAGGGGTAAAATGTTGATCTCAACTTTGAATGTTGCGAGTAGTTTTTACTTCTTGTTATACAATAAAATATGTGTGTGTGTATATATATCTTATTGAAACTACTAGTGACTTTGCATCTTTACGTTTATCAGGGTTGTCGGTAAAGTGGCATATACAGGGAAGCATTACTGGTTTTCCTATGAAGATACTTTCACTGCCAAAGCTAATTGGAATTTAGTGTCTGAGGTAAGTTTCTATTAATGATACGTGATACATTTAAGCTGGTTAAATTGCAAATGATTGCTAACATACTCTTCAACTTACAACTGTTATATTTTTCAATTGCTAGTGTCCTGAGGAATGGGTACTTCAGTTTGCATCAGGAATCAAGGTAATATAATCCTGTACTGCACTTCACTAGCAAGTGTAGATCTATAGTTAGCTGCTCCAGGTACATGCTTCCATGTGCACACTGGTACACACGTTTGCATTTGTTTAACTAGTGCAGGCTTGATGGTGATGGTAGGCGGTGCCACCGTAGATCTTTAAAATGGATAATATGTTCATTGTTTTGTGATGCTCTTGCAGACAATTGTGCTGGTACCTGTGCTTCCGCATGGAGTTCTGCAACTTGGTTCATCGGAGATGGTGTGTATTTGTTCTAAACTTTTCTTATCGGCTATAATTGTCTTATTGGTTCATTAGAAATGGTGTGTATTTGTTGTACTTGTATCTTATGTTCTTCCGTTTGATTCCCTTTACATCAACAGGTTACTGAAGATTTGTCAATTCCTGCGTACATCAAAGATAGATTTGCCTGCAAGAACATTCACAACCAATTGCCATCATCACTAATATCAAGTCTTCTGGAGAAGTTAGAGGAGTCTTCAAGTGCATTGATTAGCCCATTGAACTCTGAAGATTCGAATGCTGTCGACTGTTTCAATCCCGATAAGTTGTTAAGTATTCAGAATGCATTTCAGGTTCCTGGAATAGATTTGCCTGAGGTTCTTGAAAGTGAATGTGAAAGTCGGATTAGTGTCCCACCAGTTTTCCTTAGTGAAGTATCGTCATTGCTAAGCCAATCTATAAGTTCAAACCAGCTGGCAATGGGGGAGAGTGAGTTGTTTGGTTTGTCTTGTCTTAAGGAGGAATTGCAAGAGTATCCTGAATGTAATGCTTACATAGTTGCAGGGTTTGGAGACATCTTAGATGGAGTTACAAATCCTTACCCTGCCAGATATTTTCCCGAACCACCTTTTGAAGATGATAATCTTAATGATGCCTGTTTCTTTAGCTTTCCCAAAGATTGTGAATTGCACAAAGCTATCGGACCAGCTTTTCAAAGACAGAGCAATGAATATTTGTGGGATTCATCTTTTTTGAGTGAGGATGTATTTAGCGATCTATTTGGCAGCGTTGAGCCCTCGTTGTCTGCCAAAGGAGGGGAACCAGATTATCTGTTGCAAGCTGTGGTTGGCCATGTATATGATGGTTCTGTTGATATTGCTAATAGATCCAATCTTGTCATGAAATCTATAGGACAACTCCCCGTGTCTTCTCGAGCTCAAAATCTGAAGAGTGATTCAACTCCATTGAGCAGACTTGCATCTGCATTTGTCAGTAAGGCCAAAAATAATGCTAGCTGTAAAATTTCAGCTTCTTCCAAGAGCACAGCAAGCACATTAACGGATAATGAGAATCTGAGAAAAGTTGGCTATGACACTCAACCCCGAAACGGACAAAAGCAGTCCAGCATCAGCAGAAGAAGGGCTAGACCCGGTGATAACCCAAAGGCAAGGCCTAGGGATAGACAGATGATCCAGGATCGGCTTAAGGAGCTTCGAGAGCTAGTTCCAAATGGTGCTAAGGTCAGTGCTTCATTAACTTTGTATCTGTTTGTACTTCTAATTTGTCTCTCCCTATCTGTACGTTTTATACTTGCCGAAGTAATCAATACACTTGTCTGACAAATTCAGTATAGCATCGATGCTCTCTTGGATCAAACCGTTAAACACATGCTGTACTTGAGGAGTGTGACCAACCAAACTGAGAAATTGAGGCAATGGGTGCACCATGAGGTATGTCAAGACTGTGTTCGTAAGATATATACGTAAAAGTTGCATCTGCTAAAATTTGCCAAAAGATTTTGCTTTAACTTCAAGAATTCTGGAGTAAATGTGAAGATTTGCTATGTAGTTGAAATATTTCATTATTTTATGGTGTTGTGAGCTTAGGGTACTTGGAGTTTAAATTTACAGGTAACCGGTCGCAAGAAGATAAGATCATTTGAAACCAAAGATAGTTACCAACTCGGAACAAGCTGGGCTTTTGAGATTGGAGATGAACTGAAAGTTTGCCCTATTGTTATAGAAGATCTTGCATATCCAGGCCATTTACTCATAGAGGTCTAATCTGTACACCATAACATGAAATACTTTGAGAAAAAAATAAAAAAACAATTGTTAATTGCTAAAATTGCTAATCGACATCCATTGCAGATGCTTTGCAATGATCATGGTCTGTTTCTAGAGATTGCTCGGGTGATCCGAAGTTTTAATCTAACAATCTTGAAGGGTGTGATGGAGAGCTGTTCTTCAAACAATACATGGGCTCATTTCATTGTTGAGGTATCAGATATAGCTTTCAAGAATATGTGTTGTGAGTTTGGTCATATCAGTATTTAGAAATTTCACATTTCTGAGACTTTAATCACAATGTATTTGCAGGCTTCTAGGGGCTTTCATAGACTGGATATTTTCTGGCCTCTGATGCAGCTTTTGCAGCGTCAAAGGAACCCTATTTCAAGCAAGATTTTGTAATGATTTAGACATATTTTAACACAAAACTTTGCATTACCAGGCAAAGGGATGACAAACTTACTGATTATCTAATGTATCAGTCATTTATCCTTTGTGTACAAATTAATGTATTACACAGGCAAGGCAATGTTATAGTCAATCTATGTTACACTGACTCTTATTTTTTTTTAAAGTATTCATATTTGATATATATTCAAATGTGAATATAAGAATATAATCGTCTAAATATGTGAGATAACTAAAAAAAAAATTTAAAAATATTTGTATCCGATGCTCATTCTCGAGTCTAAATAATGTAGCGGTCGATTGTATCACCAAGACTAAGCTGCATGCGTGGAACCAAAAAGTATGAGTTTGGCATTCTTGCAGATGAGATGCGTCTAGCAGCTGAGTAGGCCATTAACGTCGTACCTTGCCATACTTATTCCCAACCCCAGTTACGTGCCTGGCCGTTGTCTTGCAAGAAAAACAATAAGCAAATCTTCGGCCTGAATCTTGAGAAAAGCAGTTGAATTTTTTAAATCTTAGAATTTCCAAAAGTAAACCACCAAAATGTAAATTCTTTGTACATGTAAGAAGTAAACTTTGTGATGAATAGTAGATCTACCTGTTCATGGATCCAGGAATCTCTTTGGTTAAGTTGACTTAGGGATAGCCATTTTATAATTTGAATACGATTCAGTCCGAATTATTATTTACATTGTAAAATAAATTTTATTTTATTTTTATTTTTATTTTAATTTTAATTATAAATATAAATATTATTTTTAATAATAAAATCAGCAATTGAGTTAATCCGAACTTAAACGAAAGAAGAAAAAATTTCGAGCAACGAACTTATGAGTCCTAACCAGCAGGCAACATAATGCGTGCAAGGTAACCTAGAAATTTCGAACAACGAACCTGTGAGTCCTAACCAGCAGGTAATATAATGCGTACAAGGTAACCTAGACTTCGATCACGAAGTTAAAACGAAATCGAGCAATAAATTATAATAATTTAACATGTTTGACGATCAATTTGTTTACATTTATGAATAAAAGAAAAAAATTACCAATTATAAAAAATTATAAATATATCGATAAATCAAACATTCAAACTCATTATCCAATCTTAAAGATATCACAAATTAATTCTTCGATTTGAATCAATATTCAACAATTTTACGTGTCATCCACAATGCAATTTACTATTGGGATTGAAAAGTTTTTTTTTTTAAATATGTTAGATAGAGTGGTAAAAAGTTTGGTGCCTCTTAAATTAGATTTCAATTTCGAGTCTTATAAATAAAAAGAATAGGCGCTAAAAGAGTTTTCTGTCTATTTAATGTTTAATTCGATTCAACTCCAAAATAGTTGAGGTTTAACGTAACTACCGAATATAAAAAATTTTAAACCAAAAACAAAAGGTTTTTTTTCTCCTTTTATTTATTTTTATGCCTGGTTGGTAACTAATCTGCAGAATAAACCAACATGTAGTAAATTTATTAGTTGTCCAATATTAAACTATACATAGTCAAACCATTACAATACTGTACAAATTAAAGAAACCTAGTTGCAGTATGAAACAAAGCATTTTCTTAAGGAATCAAATATATGAAAATTTAAAAAAAAAATAAATATATATTTATTTATATTCAAAATTTATTTAAATTCAAGTGATTAACATAGATTATAAGTAAGATTATAAAATATAAGTAGAGAGGATATATACAAAATTTTTTTAAAAATTAAATATATTCTATTTACTTATATCTGACATTCATTCAAATCTGAATAATTAACAGAGATTACAAATAAAATTATAAAACATAAGTAGAGAGGTTGGACATAGATGTTGGAATCTAGAAGGCGACTATTTTCATCAAAAACATGTTTTTTTTTTTAATTTTAGATGGTGGGTGACACGTTTCATATGCATTGCATGAGCAACTAATTACTTTATTTACTTTATTGTAATAGGATATATATACTATTAATTTAAATACTAATTCATCGTTTAAGAATTGCGATGTACATCGCTAAGAACTGTCTTTATCCAGTGCTAGCCAGCATCCGCATGCGTCCTGGAAGCATGCGAATTTGCCTTTTTTTTTATCAGAATCCTGCCACATCATGGAGCTGCTGACGGATGGTGACATCAATCGAAGCTTATAATAAAATTAAATAAATCATATTTTTTTTTTAAATCTATTTAAATGTCAAAATCATTCATCGGCATTAATATTATATTATCATAATGTAAATATCTTGCCGTACCATCCATTTAAATTTAGATAATTATAATTAATTTTTTTGGTTCTACTTCTATTTTTGTATTTCAATTCTGGTCAA
>JBBYHK010000001.1:632894-666253 GCA_038382065.1 Adansonia grandidieri | reverse complement strand
ATTGAATTTCAAATCTTAAAAGTTGTAGGATACAATCTTTTTAATAAATTGGACTAAACCCAAGTCCATGTTCTCATCTATAGTTGTTTTATGTCTAAAATTTACTTATTTAAAGATAGATTTCACGTCAAATTTTAACCATTATAGACATAACTCTCATTCTAATCACTGGTTGATTCCCAACTAGTTTTGAAATTGTTTAAATCTAAAATGTTGTTCTAGTCAGTGAAGAAAAAAAAAAAAAAGGAAAAGAGATTAACATTAGAAGCTGTTAAAGGACATGGGGATGGAACAACCGACACATTTCTCTTTTGGCTTGATTAACAAGTATCAACGGTTGGAAGGTTGAAGGATACCCAACACCCATGCCCACATTACCTTCCCTTTCCTGATAAATTGGATTAATCAATCCTTTTCCTTCTAATTTTAATTAAAAAATAATGTTTTTTTTTCATCCTGCTCAAACCATACAATTTTGCTTCATATAATTTTGTTTTGAAATGACCAAGATTGTATTTGCATAAATTTAAACCTTAAACGTACTAAATATCATTTTTTAAAGATAATTATATAAATTAATTAAGTTGAATATCGAAGTTTAATGATTTATTTTCAATATCTTTAAGATTTGTTAATTTGGTTACTATTGAAACTTTAAAATGAGGAATTTACAGTTAAAATTAGATTTCCAGTGTGAAAATTATTCTCTGGCTTGAACATCACTCTAAAGGGATTCACCAGCAGCAAATCTGACCAAAAAAAAAAGACAAGTTGCTGCTGTAGACAAACTATCTAAAGGGTTAACAAACTAGTGAGTCGTTCTCCCACTATATAAATTGCCTCAACTTGTTACTTTTTTCTGCATCCAAACAAGTTTGATCCCACTTTGACTATCCTTTTCACGTTTTGCTAGATCATCACCCAAAAAAAAAAAAAAAAAAAAACACTACTGAAAAGAAAACAGGAAAAACAGACATGGGTTATGTTCCTGTTACATCATCAACCTCTTTCAGGGCTTTGTTATTATTGTTATGTGCTCTCTGGTGGTTACTGCCTGATTTGGCATTTGCAAAGCATGCAGGCATTACCAGGCACTACAAGTTCAATGTAAGTTTTAGTTCCCATTTCTTGGCTTTCTTTTAGTGCTTTTTATTAACTATGCATATAGCTTAGACTGATATCTTCTAACCCTTTTCTCTTTTATGCCTTTTTAATCTTTTTGAAGATTAAGATGCAAAAGGTGACGAGGTTGTGCCAAACAAAAAGCATTGTGACAGTCAATGGCCGGTTCCCAGGGCCTCGGATAATCGCAAGGGAAGGTGACCGCCTTCTGATCAAGGTGGTTAACCATGTTCAATACAATGTCACTCTACACTGGTATGAAATTTGACTTCCTACTGCTTTTCTATCTCTCATTTAATGGTTAGCATTGTATATAAAAAGTTGATCAATGCTGGCTTTTTTGGTTGGAAAACTAGGCATGGAATCCGGCAGCTAAGGAGCGGATGGGCTGATGGACCTGCCTATATCACACAGTGCCCAATTCAGACAGGGCAGTCCTATGTATACAACTTCACGGTTACTGGCCAAAGAGGGACCTTATTTTGGCATGCTCACATCTCTTGGCTAAGAGCTACACTTTATGGACCTATTGTCATACTCCCCAAACGACATGCCTCTTACCCATTTCCCCAGCCCTTCAAAGAAGTTCCCATCATTTTTGGTAATTGACACAACTTCTCATATCAGGCACAAAGATGGAGAAAGTTTTGCATCTTTAAGTTAATTTTAAGTTTTGCCCCAAATTGCAGGAGAGTGGTGGAAAGCAGACACTGAAACAATTATCAGCCAGGCCCTGGCAACTGGAGGAGCACCAAATATCTCAGATGCCTTCACCATTAATGGTCTCCCAGGGCCCTCTTACAACTGCTCAGCAAAAGGTACTACATCCTATATTCATTGTCAATTTCCGCTGGAATGTTTTCCAATTCATGGACATACTGAAAACTTGTAAACTAAATTTTTGCAGAAACATTCAAGCTTAAGGTGAAGGCAGGTAAAACCTATCTTCTCCGTTTGATCAATGCTGCACTCAATGATGAACTCTTTTTCAGAATTGCAAACCATACCCTCACTGTTGTCGAAGCTGATGCAGTCTATGTCAAACCATTCAAAACAGATGTTGTACTTATCACTCCAGGGCAGACCACTAATGTCCTTCTCAGGGCCAAATCCAAGACCCCTGGTGCTAACTTTGCTTTGTCAGCTAGGCCTTATGCCACTGGCCCTGCCTCTTTTGACAATACGACGACAATTGGAATTCTAGAATATGAGAAATCTGCTTCTGCCTCGAACTCTAATAACAAGAATCCGCTGCTTCTAAAAGCAAAACTTCCCCAGTTTAATGACTCCAACTATGCTATGAAATTCAGCCGGAAAATCCGTAGCCTCGCCACTGCTAAATTCCCTGCAAAAGTCCCAAAAAAAGTTGATAGACGCTTCATGTTCACGGTTGGGCTAGGGATACTTCCGTGCTCACAAAACCAAACATGCCAAGGTCCCAACAACACTAGGCCAGCAGCAGGAGTTAACAATGTCTCATTTGTGCAACCGAATATTGCTCTTCTCCAGGCTCACTTCTTTAACCGATCAAAGGGAGTTTACACCACCAACTTCCCAACCAACCCATTCAAGTTCAACTACACAGGCACGCCGCCCAAAAACATTGTATTAGACAGTGGTACCAAGGTGGTGGTGCTGCCTTTTAACACCAGCGTGGAGTTGGTGATGCAGGATACTAGCATCCTTGGTGCAGAAAGCCACCCTTTACATCTTCATGGGTTCAATTTCTTTGTGCTGGCTCAAGGTGTTGGCAACTTTGACCCCCAAAAGGATCCTGCCAAGTTCAACCTTATCGACCCTGCAGAGAGGAACACGGTGGGTGTGCCATCTGGTGGGTGGGTCGCCATTCGATTCCTTGCAGACAACCCGGGTAAGTAACATAATTTACTTATCAGATACGCATATAGACCTACATAAGAGAAAGAAAAGCTTGTTCACATAAGATGTTTTGCAAAATCAACCCAATTTTGGGTGGTAACTTGGAAAATCATTTTACTTGGATGAATCAAAACATGCTTTCACCATTATCTAATCAAATACGGTTTATCTGATTCTCATGATTAAACTTTGGACATTGGTGCATGAACAGGCGTTTGGTTTATGCACTGCCATTTGGAAGTACACACTAGCTGGGGCTTGAAGATGGCTTGGGTGGTCAACGATGGAAACGGCCGTAAACAGAAGCTACCACCTCCGCCTTCTGATCTTCCGAAATGCTGAAATCCATTGCACTCTTTTCCCTCCTTGTTCTTACTATTACAAATTTATGGTGTTCATTCTTTCTTTCTATAATTCTTACATTCTTTTACAGAGATATTCTACAACTACAATTTTCCTTTTCTCTCCACTTTGTCCAGATTAAACTCTCAATTTTTTTTAAGCCAAAATCTGCACCTACAAAGCTCAAGTTGCTCAATGAAAAGATATCTATTTTATATATCCATGTAATCATACTTTGTTGTTTTCTTTTAACAAATCATCCAAGTTAAATCAGCTTGTTTTGGATGAAATAACATTCATGACCGGTTAATCATGTTTAAGATATTTCCATTAGAAAATATTAAAGACCTTATTAACGGTGATGTCCCTACACAACAAGTTCCAAAATAACTTGCATGAATATGAACGAATAAAGGAAGGCATTAGTTCATCATAAAAACTTGAAATATATCATGCAGACTCTTTCTCGTTAATGAATTATACTTTTGTTATTGTAAAGACTAAAAACCAAATTTATGCTTTTTTCCAATGGCTTAAAAATATGGGTGGTTAAGATTAGGCAATACTAATGAAGAGCTAAAGTAAAAGGCTTTGCTGTTAAAAGGAGGAGCTGAAAAGAAGCATCAGGTTAACACCAAAAGCAGTTAGATTTGAACATTGAGAACAATTGACCGTTAACCAGATTGTCTTGATTAGCAAGTATCCAAAATACGAGGTTGCAAGAAAGCAATGCCGACACACATGAACATATTATGCTTGCTTTCATTAATAAATTAAATGTAGTAATTATTTTCATTTACTTTCTATTCAAACTATAGAGTTTAATTTCTTCTTATATGCATTGAACTAATCTGCCCTTGAATTATAATTTCCGACATTAATTACTACATTCCGTTTCGTTTCATTTTGGGTTCATTCGGATCTTCAATAAAAGACATTTTATTAAAATAATTCTATTTTATGATTATATACAATCATGAATACATATTAAACATGTTTGTGTGGCTCTCACTTCCACTTTGTTATCTTGCTAAATGCTAAAGTTCCACCAGCTGTCCACATTTTTTTTATTGTTCTCTCTTTTTTACTTTACTTTAGTCTATTCTTACATTGTTTATCACACCTTGAATAATGTAAAACATTGATGATTGCTTCCATGCACGAACCAATGGGAGTCTTTGAGTACATATTTTAATATTTTATCAACGAAATTAAAGCAATTAAAAAGTAATTTGCATTATTTAATCAACTTAGTTTAGAGAAACACATGGCTTGATTTAGACATAATTATTTATAATCATGCACATAACACATGAATTACCTTGAAAAATAAATTAAAAAAAAAAGGTTAAAAGACAAAAAGAAAGAAGAATGTATAGTTTGATTTAGCAATCATTTTTTTCTTCAAATTATGAAAACATATTTAAATTGTTAAACTAATACCATAATTAAAATAAGTTCTATTAAAACTTTATTGTTGTTTTGGTTGATGGATTAAAAAATGAGAGAATTGATCATTAGGTGTAAAAGGAATATATTGGGACACTACTTTTGGTGATAATAAAGGGAAACTATATTACTTTGCATTAATTTTGTTAAAATAACTTGGTGAAAACTTTAAAGATGAAAGCCAATTTATTTCTCTTTTCAAAGATTTTTTTTTATATAAATAAATAATTGATTAACTAATTTATGAAAATAAACAACCACATCATTAGGTAAATCATAATTTTATAAAATTTTAAAGATCATTGACTTGCATAATTTCATACTAGATATTTTTGTACCTATTAAATAATGAAAAGCAATGCTACAAGAAAGATTTACAATGATTTTCTTATTATTACTATTATTATTACACATATTAAGATCAATCTAATATATTTAATATATTCATTATTATCATTCAAATACGTAAAACTCGTTCAAGTTATATTTGTGAATTGATGAATAAAAATATATTAAAAAATAATAGAAGAAAGCTGAACTAATATTACGTAATAAAACAATGATAAGATAATAATACATATTTTTAAATATAATGTGATAAAAATAATTATTTTAATTAATATTTCATATGGTTAATGCATAAATTAAATTTTAAGATCCTTGATGTCATGCTATTTCCATAACCATATAGCCCAGAAGCTCCAACAATTTCCAAATTACCAAATTCAAAGGTGCCAAAAATGTAAAATAAAATTCTAATAGGGGCCAATCTGAAAAATAAAAAAAAGTAGGGGCATTCGAGTAAAATGGGAAAAAAAATGAAACTTCAACGGCACCGCACCATCTAGACCTCCGAAATAAAGCTTCAATTTTTCCCCGCAAACAAAACCAATTATTTTTTTTTAAAAAAAGGAAGATCCACCTCCAAATTCACTACCGCCGGAGACGCCGTCGTTGATAACGCCGGCGTTTCCACCACTCGGTCCGAACATTCTAGTAAAAAAAAAAAAATCTTAACCATGAAGCGAGGCTTGAGCTTTTCTGTAATCGTCGTTGTTTCGGCCATCGCTTTTATTTACTTTTGTACGGTCTTCATTTTCATTGACCGTTGGTTTGGTTTAATGACCTCTCCTGGTATCATCAACGCAGTCGTTTTTACCGGTGTTGCCTTCATGTGTGTATCCAATTACGGCTTTGCCATCTTTTCGGATCCGGGTCGGGTCCCGTCTTCCTTCTTGCCAGACATTGAAGATCCCGAAGTTCCTATCCATGAGATCAAACGCAAGGTACGCTAAAAAAAAAAAAAGGAAAAACATGGACTAGTTCGATGTTTTGCTATGCCTGCAACGACTGCTTATGTTTCCCGTCTGAAAGTACGAGAATGCTTGATTTTGATTTTTTTTGGGTAATAGTTGGATGAAGGTTTATGTTTTTTTAAATAAAAATTATTTTTTTCTCCAAGGATTTTTTTAGAAATGAAGCTAATAATGTTGGGGTTGTTGCATTTTGCTTGATTATTGCATGCAAATGAGCTGATTTTGGAGTTGGAACAGATAAGCAAATTTTACAAGTGGGAAAAAAAATATGATCTTTGGGGTTTTAATTATGTCCAGATTTGGTGAAAGTTTAGGAATTTTGGAGAAACGAGATATGTGTGATTAACCGAATGGTGGCTTTGATTAATTTTGTTATTCTTCTGTGTCAAAGATGCCAAAAAAGGAGATGAGCAAAATTTTTGTCAAAAAAACATTCTAATCTATGATGAGTAGATGGGCTATTCGGAAAATCAAATCAAAATAATTGATTCGTTAGTGTTGGAAAGAAAGCATAATAAAATTAATTCCCCTAAGCTTTCATTTATTCAGTGGTTTGATAGATATTCTGCATTGTAGAAAACCGTTAAGGTAGCAGCAAGGTTAGAGTATGTCACTATGGTGTGTTTGTCATCTGAGACATAATGAATTCTGTCATGTCTTATTTCATTGTTAATCATAATACTATTTTGGCGCGGAATCATTTGTGTTAGGATGACAGTCTAGCTTTCTTTGATTTCTCTCTTAACTACCAGTATTTTTATTGTCTTCATCAGGGGAACTATTTGTCATCTTCCGTCAAGTTGTAGTTTCTTTGTTCATAACGGATAACTTAAAAGCATAAGTTGATGTAATTGTGCGTCACATTTGATCTCACATAATAGCATTGATTTTACTTGGAGCCAAACAAATGAAAATGTTGGTTTTTCCTGTTCGCTTGAATCTTGTCTTCTATTCAAAGATCGATTTTGATTTTTGCCTGTTAAGGATTTGTGCAGAACTTTTAAGTCAAAATAATCACAACGGGACAAAAAAAAATCCACATGTAATTGGAGTTAACATCTTTTTAATTTGAGTTAACTCCTCCAGAAAGTATGCTTCAAGCAGGGTAATTTCAGGAATGGATGTAGTCAATGAAATTTTATTGCATTTGGGAGGTTAATATAATAGACTTATGTTTTATTGCATAACTTTTATTTCGGTCATCTATTTCCAGATTGTGACCTTTGTTCAGAATGTTTTGTAGGGAGGGGATTTGAGATATTGCCAAAAGTGTTCTTGTTTTAAGCCTCCTCGTGCACATCACTGTCGCGTTTGCAAAAGATGCATTCTGAGAATGGTACGTGCAATCTGTGTTATCATTCATGCATGTCTCAAATGTCCTCAATAATAATGTGCTAAAAGTGCCCTTCTCGATTATAAGGATCACCATTGCATTTGGATAAATAATTGTGTCGGCCATGCCAACTACAAGGTCTTCTTCGTCTTCGTTGTATATGCCGTAATTGCTTGCATCTATTCTCTGGTATGTCCTATCATAGTAACATATTTATTTCTCCTTTGACCTTGAAGTTGTCTTTTCTGATTAATGAAAGCTCTTTCTTATGCTTTAATTATGTAGTTACTGCCTTGCACTAAGTGCCTCTTCTTCCTTTGGATTGACCTTACCATGGTGGTTTAGTTTTACCGGTTTACTTCAGCTGGATTCTGATGAGGTCTTTTTGGTCTTTTCTCATTTATATTTTCTGTTCTCGTAAATTTCAGGTTTTACTTGTGGGTAGCCTAACTAATGATTCCCAAAATGATGAGCAGCAAACTGCAGACTCTTTCAGAATCGCATATGTAAAGTCAATGATTGCCTACCCTTCAGAGCTAGAGCTTACCATATTTGTGTTATGCTTATCACTTAGCTTTTTCAGGTTATTTCTGGACTGTTGCTAGTCCCCTTAAGTGTGGCTTTAAGTGTTCTCTTGGGTTGGCATATCTACCTCATTTTGCAAAATAAGACCACAATTGAGGTAATTAGGATTATTCTATATTGTATTTTGCTTTTTGCTACTTCGCTTTCACATTTAGAATGATTGTTTTACTCTTTTTTTTTTTTTTTTTTTTTTTTTTTTTAAATTGTTAGTATCATGAAGGGGTGAGAGCTATGTGGCTTGCAGAGAAAGGAGGGAATGTCTATAAGCATCCATATGATCTTGGTGCCTATGAAAATCTAACAACGGTAATAACAAGTAATGAAACTGCTTCTCTCCATTTTCTATGCTGAGGAATGTAAGATGTTGCATTGATGGCTTTTACAAGACTTAACTATTCAAGACTTTTGCCTTGATGAATTCTAAGAAGACCTCACTTCTTTACTGTTAGCTTTAGATTGTAGCTTCTGGGTGTTCAAATATCCTCAAATCTTATATATTTTAAGCAGTCTCCATATGCCAAGTATTAACCTGCCTACTACAGTGATGTGATCATCTAGTAGGTCAGCTGTGGCTGATCAACACTAGATTGAACATCTTAACTTGGTGCATTTTTTTGCCTTGTTTCCTTCTTTTTTATTTTTATAGAAGTTTAGAACATAGTTATAGCTCGTATATCATCTGTTGCTGTCTGATTGTTTTAGGTATTGGGTCCAAGTATCTTCTGCTGGATTTGCCCCAGATCAAGACACATAGGTAATGGTCTTCGCTTTCGAACAGCCTATGATAGTATATCTGCTTCATCAACATCAAAATGAAGGTTTCAGTTATTTTTTTCCATTGCCTCGGCAATAATGAATTTTTCAATGCTTGAGGGATTGATAAATGCTAACCTTCTGATCACAACTGGTAATCCCATTTTAAGTTATCCTAGCACGTCTGCATTCATCTAGCAATACTCCAGGAAAAAGGAAATTAGGAAAGGCCATTCGTCGCTTTCTGGCAGCAGTAAGTCCGAGAGCTTTTGAAGCTGTTGCTGCAAGTGATAATGGCTGAAGATGTGAAAAAGGTCCCTTCTCAAGAACCAGGCAAAGCAGTGTGCAAAGCAATTAGAAATAGGATTGGTGGGGTTTCACGCTTCCTTTTTCGAGCTTCTGGTTTTAGGTGGTTTACTGATTAGGTTTTGTACTTTGACACCTTGTTCATAAAGAAGGCATCATCAGTGTAGAAATGATCGTGCAAATCAACTGACAACAAAGTGTATCAATCAATCATGTAAAAGTACTGTAAAATCTTTAAACTCTCAAAAAGACAAATAAAAGTTTCTTACAGTGTTTGCTTTTTTCTCAATAGAATCAAACTTATGCTTCTATCTCTTCGGTTCATCCCCATGTTCAAGCTCAACACCCATAATTCTATAGATGGGCAAAGCGATTTTATTCGTTTAAGCCAGTTTTCTGGACATATATTTTTATGCCGGAATGCAAGCAACTCTCATGCACAGTTGCATTTGATCGATCATCTCTACATTTTGATTCGATCATGCAGATTTTGTTTTGGTTTTTGAGCCCTGCTCTGATGTTATCAACTGTTGATTTCCTTACCTTTTATCTTGAATCTGATGATTTAGATCAAAATGTTTGGGGCAGAACTGACAAACCAAAATTTGGTTCTCGCAACCATTACAGATACAAAAGCTTATTTTACCGGCTGAAATTATGTCGCGTAATGAGCTCATAATAATCAAAATCAAATCAAGAAGCATGAATTATGTCGTCGAATCATGTAGTTGAAACTTGAAAGGCGACAATCTTGAAGGACAATGTCTTGTGCTACCTCTTTCATGCTACAAAAAACAAAACCAATTTAGAGAGTTCCATTTTTTTCAAAGGAAATCGTAGTTTTAGATAGTAAAAGTTTTTAGTCTTGCAAATGTTAGAAATTCAAATATTAAACTTTTTAAATTATTATTTTTAAAAAAATAAATATATAAATTAATTAAATTAAATTTTGACTCTTGGGTTCAAACAGTTTTATTTCTCAAATAGCATGCGTGGTCAAACAGGACTGCATTTGCATCGTAAAACCAGCAAAAGATGATGCAATGGTGATGGAACCTGATAATCTGCATCGTTCTTTTAACCTAGGACGTCTAGTTTAGGTTGAAGTAATTAATAATTAGATCAACTTCTGTTTGCGGCAAACTATTAATGATGGCAGGAAGGAAAGTGACTGCAGGAGGAGGGTGGTTAAACTTTATATTAAATGCAAAACATCGTAAATTAAATGACATAAATCCATCAGATGTTTACACCTCAGCTGCTGTTCATTCCTTTCAACCAACCGACCAAACCATCCATCAACAGCATGAAACCAAGTTACAATTAAAAAGTGCATGCGATTCAGAAAGACTCAAAACGATGACCAAAAAGGACAATTTGCATATCTCGAACATTCGGAACGATAATCATCACTCAAAATCAACACTGTGGAAGATCAGACGGTGGTGGCTGCAACCTCTGATTTGGTTTTGGACCATCCAAGACTATCCATGCCATTTTCAGTCCCCAGCTTGTATGGACATCCAGGTGACAGTGCATGAACCACACCCCTTTTCATAGTTCAAACATAATTTCCCAAGTCAGCATAAAAGAAACCACAAATTTTTTACCCGTTTATGAAAGTAAATTATAAAGAGAAAACAGATTATTCACCTGGGTTGTCTGCAAAGAACCGAATGGCTAACCAACCACCGGAAGGAACACCAGCTGCATTCCTTTCCATGGGGTCGACAAGATTGAATTTTGCAGGGTCCATATTTGGATCAAAGTTGCCAAAACCTTGTCCAACAACGAAGAAATTGTATCCATGAAGATGTAACGGGTGACTCTCAGCACCAAGAATGCTAGTACCCTGAAAAACCAGCTCTACACTCGTATTGAATGGTAGCACCACCGTGCGTGTGCCATTGATCACATTCGTGTTATTTGGTGCTTTGCCTGTGTAATTAAAAGGAATCAATGGCTGTGCAGGCAAATCTGTGGTGTAAACTCCATTAGATTGTCCAAAGTAATAAGCTTGGAGAATTGCCACAGATGGGAGTGCAAATGAAACATTGTTAACTGAAGCAGCAAATTTGCTTGAATTATTAGGTCCTTGGCAGGTTTTGTTTTTAGGACAAGGGCTCGTCCCAAGTCCTACAGTGAAGAAAAACTTCTTGTCCACTGTTCTCGGTACGTTAGCAGGGAATTTAGCATTGGCTAAGCTACGGAATTTCCCTGTAAAATTTGCAACAAATGCTGTAGCATTAAATGGTGGAAGAGTAGGTTGAATTAAGGTAAGAGTTTTAGAAGATCTGTGATGGCCCGATTGATGTTCATATTCAAGAATCCCAACAGTTGTGGAGTTATCAAAGTTGCCTTGACCGGTGAAGTAAGGTCTAGCAGCCATGAGGAAGGAAGCATTGGGGAATTCAGGCTTGGTTTTAAGGAGAACGTTAGTGGTTTGGCCTGGGGTGATTAGGAGCTTGTCAGCTTCGAAAGGTTTGGTGTATATGGCATCGCCTTCGACCACCATTAAGGTATGGTTAGCGATGCTGAAGAAAAGCTCATCGTTGAGTGCAGCGTTGATTAATCTGAGGAGATATGTTTTTCCAGGCTTCACCTTCAGCTTATATGTGTCTGCAACAATCATAAATAAACAAACATGTTGAAAATCAAACTTGCATGGATGGCTTAACTTTGGGCCCTGCCTGTTTCAGGATGTTAAACTTGTTTTAACAAAATCTGTAAACTTTTACGCTAACTGCAGTCTTCCTAACAACCTTTTTGACTAACCTTTTACGACAAACCATGTTGTCCAAAAACCTTAAAAGTTAAAGCCGGCAAGTCCATTTCATAAAACAACCGTCTAAAGCATTAACTGATACCTTTAGAAGAACAGTTGTAGAGTAGCCCTGGAAGCCCATTGATGGTATACGCATCAGAGACATTGGGTCCAGCTCCTGTCTGGAGTGCTTGGCTGATTATAGCTTCTGGGTCTACCTTGAACCACTCCCCTGAAATCCCAAATCCGTTAGTTTTAGAAAACCTGATGACGTGTAGCTGTAATACTCAGTCTCGAGTTTAAGTGTTATGTACAGATATGGTTCTATGTTCAATTATTTCATTAGTTTTTTTCATTATTTGGAGGGTTTTTAGAGAGTTATATCCCCGTATCCATACTCAAAATTATATCAAATACGAGTTTTTTAATAAAAACGAAGAGTTGGAGCAATATAGAGATGAAGTTAAATGCTTAAGGCTACACTCTGCCAATTACCTACCAAGCATGATGGTGACCTCCTTGTGGGGTTTCTCAAATGGGTAAGATTCATTGCGCTTCGGGAGGATGATAATCGGTCCATAGATTGTTGCTCTCAACCAGGAGATGTGAGCATGCCAGAACAGAGTTCCTCTTTGTCCTGTAATCGTGAAGTTGTAAATGTATGACCGGTTTGTTTGTATTGGACATTGTGTAATGTAAGAAGGTCCATCCGACCATCCAGTTGTAAGTTGTCGAATCCCATGCCTGTTTCCCATAAAAAAAAAAACAAAATAGCATAATTTAAAACCACCAAATTACAACAAAGTTTAACAATACTATATAATATATATGCATTAATATTTGAATTAAAGATTCATAATCATACCAGTGAATGCTAACATTATTTGAAACATGATTAACCACTTTAACAATGACTCTGTCACCTTCTCTTGCTACTAATCGAGGCCCTGGGAACTGTCGGTTCACACTTAGAATGGCCCTTGTATGGCACAGTCTTGTAACATTGTGGTATTGAATCTTAAATCATTGAACCAAAAAACAAAAAGAATGTATTAACATCAAAATTCAAAAGAAGTTCAAAAAAGAAAAGTTAAAGAACTGTTCTAGTAGAGTACATTGAAAGTATAGTGCCTCGTTTCGCTGTCCGCTTTCTCCAGAAATAGCAATAGAACAAAGAAAGAAAAAAGCAGTGCCATTGAAGGAAGATGTGAGATTGCCATTTCCGCAGTTCTGCTGGTGATTTGGTGAAGAAAACAATTATGGGGCAACTTTGATTTGCTGCAGAATGCAAGGTTACAAATAGAGGCTTAATATATATAGGGATATGATTCTTGATTTATTATTTGATTAGGTACTAAGATTTTCATTCATTGATCAGTTACACGACCATTGGTAAAAAATGGTCACCTTGTTTGGTCCGCGTTGCTGTTGGTCGAGCTGAATTTTAGAGTGTTAATAAAGTAAGATTCTTTTACTAAACATTTAAGTACAATTTGGTAACTAAAATGACCTTAATTTCCTTATAGCTCCTTTTACAAAGAAATGAAGTTGTAGACTATAAGCATCAAATCTCAGTTAAAAGTCTACTTTAACAGTTCTTATTATGCAATTAGAAACTCAATCACTTGTATGTACAAGCAAATTCCATAGCAGCCATTTTACTGTAATTAAGCTTGACTAAAGAAAGTCGATAAAATTTTGTTTTTTGGTATTCGAAGTTGTTAAGGATTGAACCCTAAACACTCGAACTGAGAACCTAATCACCTCTATGCCATATGTGAAATCCTGCACGAAATTATCAATATCTTGTTACATTTTGGTTACTATAATTGATTTATAATGGTAATTTTTAAAAAGCATGACAATTTTATTCATCAATGGAGTACATTCAAGGAGAAATCCATGTTATTTTACCCTACTAACAAACACTTGGCTTAAATATCCCAAAGTTCTTCCTTTAGGTAATAAGATAAAGATAATCGCAGTGAATAAACAGTACTAATATCCACTATCCAGGATATGTACATTTCTCACAGCGGGTCTCAGTCACCAACTACTGAAAAAATAGGGGTAGTTCTAAATATACTTTTGCATTTGTTTTTCAAAGCTTTTGACACTGAAATGAAACCTTAAGCGTACCAATTTCCATAGTATTTCAATCTCTACGACTTTTGGCTGGTTTTTTTGTTACCTAACTGGTTTACTTGTATTCCAATTTCCCTGGAGCATTTTCTTTCTTTGTACAGTATATTCGGATAAGTATCAAATATGGGTATGTGTTCGACAAAGATTGTCTCATATATTTGGAAGCTTTTTTATACCCATAGCTATGTATGGATATGTGTTAGATATGGATATTAAAACATTGTTTTCTCAAAGTATATATCTACACTTTTGAGGTATTTTTTTTTAATAGAAATGAATTTTCAATTTTAGATTAATGAAGTTTCTAGCAATCAATGGTTTTTAATTAGCGTGCATAAGAACCAATCTGGTTTGTAGAACTTAACAAAGGAAAATCTGATGAAACTTTCAAACATGGGGACTAGAGAGGCTAGGGGCTTATTGGAGAGGCCAGTTTGTTGTTGTAGGTATATGTACCCTTTGTTACCGTATTCTCAAGGTACTTCCTACTACTTCCCTTGTTTCTAAATTCTTAAAGAGAGTTATACTATTGGACCTCTCTCAACTATTTTGGCTTTCAAATTAAGGAAGAATAATATCACCATATTATTAAATGATTTTCATGTAAGCAAAATTAATTAAATTATATTTCTAAATATCAGTTTCATCATTTCCACAGTCCCAACTAACTTAACTCACTGTTTTTTTTTACCTTTTTTTATTTTTATTTTTAAATTTTGAGTCCCAGTATATACAAAGACACGAAAGAGATGTCCGAAACCGGGTTATTACAGATTAGTTTCAAACAAAATCTGGGACACCCTTGACCGTATAGAGTTTCATTTGATCAAATTATAGATTATGCTGAAAACTGTTTGCAAAATAGCTAACGTACAAGTTCCCGAACTAAAAATGTTGAAGTTCTAACACTCGAATTGTCTCATTGAGAACTATTATTATTATTATTATTATTATTATTATTTCCTTTTTCCATGTTCAATCCTTTTCTTCATCTGTTGCAACTACAAGTTTTGAATGAAAACCAAATAAAACATTATGGAGACCAAAAACGTGTTCTGAAAATCCAGACACTGTAAGTTTGAAACAACAAAGACCATAAGACATCAGTTTGATACGTTGGTTTAGTTGGCAAAAGTTCCTTTCAACCAACTCGTTTGGAGAGAACGATGTTCCATCCGATCCATGCCAGTCCCTGAAAATGACTGATATCTGCTCCTTCTAAAAAAGGCGTTGGATACTGATAGGATCCATTGATGCGATGTACATTACGTTACGTGGATTTTATTCATCTTCGATACTTATATTCGATATTTGTATTTATTTATACTTAGACATGGATATACACGTATTAATTACATATTTGTATCCGATACTTATACGAATTCAAGTGACGTAGATTACGGTACTAATAAAGTGAAATTAAGGTCATGATCAAACAAGCTCAAGTGCTTCAACTGCTTGCCCTGTGAACAAAATTGACTGGTCAAACCTAAAAACCTTATAAAATCACTTGTTGTAACATTAGCAGACATAAGCAGACATTTGCAGGAACCCTAATTTGGTTTAAACAATGAAGTATTGATATTATTTAAGATGGGGTTGCAACTTCGGTCCGAAATGCAGACCTTTTTTCTTTTATCATTGCCCCGTCAACAATGTTTACAATTAAGCAGTTGATTTTCAATTAGATGAAGACGTTTTCATCAGAAATTTAAACTCTGCAAAGTTCATTGTCACTCAAAACTTGGATTCGCAAAGTTGCAATGCGATATGACAGATTCACATGTTTTTCTAAATTGCAGCTTTTTTAATAAATTCGGACTATTGGTTTAAATTTAAAAATCCGAGAGAATTCGAATAAAAATATTAAATAAAAAAGTAAGTTTAAGTAAAAAACTAAGACCTATTTAACAATTAAGTCGTGTTTTAACTCAAATATTCAAAACCTAAGCTTAAATATATTATGCAATTAATATCATAAAAAAGTGAAAAATAAAATATTATACTGTAAACATTAAAAATATTAAATAATTTATATTTTACAATTTAATAGAAAATTATAAGATTACTAAAAATAAATTTTAAAAAATTAGAAAAAAATAATATGAACAAACTTAAGACTACCTATAAGCTTGAATTTAAGGTCACAATTATCAACCCGAATTGATTTTTAACAAACAAATATAATTTTAATGCCAAAACCCATCAAACTCTATTTATAAACATTTATATTTGCAGGCTACTGCCTTACAATTAAAATACACTACAAATAGCGTCAAGTATCCAAGGATATGAACATTGGCAAATAGTATTTTAGATAAAATCCAACAATTTTATACTTTGAAATTGGCCACAAATTATTATCGAGATTAGCATCACAATCAATATGGTGGGAAGTATTTAGCATAAAAATTACTTACAATTAAAGTGATAGAAAAAATATATATATGCTGTCACTTTAGAAAAAAGCAAGTTTTTTTTTTTGAATAAATAATTATATTTATTTGAATTCGCAAAAAATTAAGACTTAAGATTGAAAACTTAATGTTTAAAGATATAACAATTGAATATTGATTAATTCGGTTAATTGAGATTGAAATATTTTGATTAATAAAATTTTTTAAAAAAATTGATCATTTCAATAATAATTTGATTATGATTTTAAGTTTTAATCGAATTAAAAGAAGGGTCCCTCCTTTGAGAACTAACACGTTTTGCTGGTTGCACCGTCATCATCATCCCCCGGGGATTGATTCAGGCCGGGTTTAACACGAGGAGGACAGATCAAACTGCTCCATTTTCTCCGCCCGTGAATTTTGACCATGAACTGGGACCCTCAGGACCCCTCAATCCTATCACAGGCCAAACGGTCCCACTTCATAAAGGGTTGACTTTTGAGGAAACGTCCACAAAGACTTTGGTCTCTTTACAAGACAAAACTGCATGCCCCCACCTTTTGGTTGGCCGCTAACCGACGCACACCACCGCTGGCATCATCCGCTTGGCTGCTGCCGCCAGCAATATAAGATTGAAGCAGCTAAACCAAAGCCCACTCTGACAGTCAAAACCCAATTTGTCTTCACGTTCCCAAGGAGGGGTCAGGGTCAGGGCAACCTTCGGTTTTCTAGCATTCACAAAGTCAAAGCCGAATACCAACAAAACATACCTCACTCTGAAGAAATTGCTCGGAATCGTCTCGTGTTTTTGATAAAAGTTCGTAAATTATATAACCCTTTGTTGGTTTTATGTCAGTTTTTTCATATCGAAATCGGAACAGATACAGATGAGATATTGAAATTGTCTGCTTCTGCTAAATGTAAATCAAAGATCTGTCTATTCCTTTGCATGATTGCTCGAACTTTTTAGCATTGTTGGATGATGAATTCCTTTGACGATTTTGGTGTAGCTTTAAGTTTGGTTTAAAGATCTTAAAATGCAATGTTTGGCCACTTTGTCATTGAATCAGTTAAGAACAAGCAAATCATGTTGAGGTATTTATCCTCGAGTCATTTGATATATTTGGTACTCAAAGATATCACAGATTTGGTATTAACTTATGTCAATTTGTTCAAACATATCATATTTATATTACTTTTTCTGGCATTTTTCACCTTAAGTCACCTTAATTTATTATCATATAGGTAATTTAATTAATAATATATGCTTATCTACTTATATACGGAAAGTGGAAAGATGTAAACTTTTGCTTAATTAATTCTAAGGGTACAAATTTATACTTTCTTTAGTGGTTGACTCTTGCTTTGGTTGAAAATGGTGTCAAGTTTCCGGTGGCTTTGGACCACCTTAGATGCATCTATCCCATCAAAACAATGTAAGAAGACAAAATCCAATCGGCAAGTTCAGAGACAAGGACAGGGCCATCCATGGCAGCTAAGCATGAGAAACAATTTGAACATGCCCATCTTGTAATTACTTCCTTTACATGCTAATGAAGTGATTTGAAACTAGATTTTTATAACTAACTATAAAGAGCAAAACAAAGCAGATTCAACTAAAATAGTGCCCATCAATTTGGTTAGACTCTTGATCTTCAAACAAGAGTGCAAGACTCATAATTTTTTATCATTTTACTAGCTCAAATCAAGATTTAACCTTTGAGAATAATTGATAATAAGTGAAAATTTTCGATTTGAATATAAGATTATATGCAATATAAGACTTAATCAAGGTAAGATTAAATCATTTTAACAAGTCTCCATCATTGTAGATGTAATTACCACATGGCAAATTCAGAAATAGATACAATATATTAAGAAAAGAATCATCTAAGATATGATACCGTGTTTAGCATCTGACCAAAATTAATTAGCGATGGATAATGTAGCCTTACGTTCTACACGCAAAGAGGGGAAACCCCATTAAGACAATAATGAGAGGTTGCCGCCTGCCATGTGCAGTTAACCAAAGATTGTAACAACTACAAGGGCAGGAAATTCTTAGCAAAAGTCAACATATAAATGTACTACTCTTAAGTCTTATCAACTTATCTTCAAAAACAAAAGCCTAAGCCTAGCAACTCTTTAAGTTAAAGTCAAGAGGGCTCACACGTAGAAGATAAACGTCATAAACAATTCCTCGTTCATCTGCTCCTTTCTAGCTATTTATTGAATTATCTTAATTCGGGTTCTTCTTGTAACGGCTAAGTTTATAGTTCATATTAGTTTAATGCAAGGCTTAATTTAGTTGTCTCTGAGAGTATTATTCTGTAATGGAGAAAGACCAGAAGGATGATTGGCTTGATCATCTCTACGAAGATGAACTTGTGAGAGAGCTTCTTGATGATGAGTCCCCTTTCTTTGTCGACCAACCTCATGAAGGAACAATTCAAGCGGCCATTTCGAAAACTTCAGAACAAGAGGCCACTAAACGACTCGTCTCCACTGTCGTCTATTCAGGGCCAAGGATTGAAGAAAACGAGAATGGTTTATCAGTGACAAACTGGAAGGATCAATCCCAAGGAGAACTGCAAAGCAGGTTAGTTTGGTTTCTTTTCCCCTGGGTTTTAATTTCTTGAGCTCTTGACTAATTGTGATTTGATATTAGAATGAACATTCCTTCTGGCAGACTTAATTCGATGCTGGAAAGAGGTTTGACTAAGATAGAGAATAAGTATAGTCTGAAGATCAAAAGCTATGGCAATGGCATGGCAGATGATGGATATAAATGGAGGAAATATGGACAAAAATCCATCAAAAATAGCCCAAATCCCAGGTAATTAACTGCATATTTTTCCGATCAGTCAACCATCATCTGCATCAGTTTTCTATAAGGAGAAACTATAGAAAAATCTCAATCTTCAATAGAGTCATACTTGAATTCACGTATTTATACATATCAGCATTTTTTCCTCCTATATATTGATGTTTCTTTGCAATATGATTGGTCTCACCTCAATAAACATTATTCCAAAACCACCAAAATTAATTCAAATCTGCTTAATTAAGATTAGAATGACATCAATAAGTAAATAGATTTGCATTGCTTATGAAAAGTGAAAACATTTTTTCTTCAAGCATCTGAACGAGTTCAGTTTCGTCAAATGGAAGTTCTTTCGATGACAAAAAGCCATACAATAAAGTCGGACATATATCTGTATTCAACGTTTAATTGAGTAATACTTCAGCAAGTACAGAAATTCTTTCACTTCTCCCAACCACCAGGTCATATATTTAGGTACTTTTATGTTCTAGTTGTAAATTTTCTTTGTATTGGCATGAAACAGGAGCTATTACAAGTGCACGAACCCAAGATGCAGCGCCAAGAAGCAGGTAGAGAGATCCAGTGATGACCCTGAGACACTCATCGTCACCTATGAAGGGCTTCACCTACACTTTGCCTACCCAAATTTCCCACTCAATAACCAGCCTTTTCGAGATGATTCATTGTCGCCATCCAAGAAGCTCAAGATGGCCATTTCAGAAGCTTCATCACAGGCTGCTTCTGGAGCTTCATCACAAACAACAGAAGAAGCCCAAGAAAAGACAACGAATCATATCAACTACTATTATGAGCCACTGGCGTCATTGAAAAGCCCGTTTGAGGGCTGCTGCCCTCCGGAAGTAGGGTTGGAAGGGTTTAGACAGCAAGGGTTGCTTGAAGATGTGGTGCCTCGGATGATAAGGAACCCATCAAACAACAATATTTCCCCCAATTCTTCATCTTGTTCATCTTCCCAATCACGTTCTCCCCCTGCTTCACCTTCTTCGCTTTCTTGATCCCCTAAGTATAATCCATATATTGATATAAACATAAACTATAGCACTAGGTAAGTATCGTGCTTAGTAGGTTGAAACCCAATTAATTAAAATTATAGTAAGTCTCCACACATGTTTAAACCAATTGTACTATTTTAATATCAAAATAACTTTATTAGAATCTAATTTGCATTTTTTTAATTTTCAATCCAATTAAATCCATTATCCAAACAATAAAGGTCGAGAGGTTTTTCAACAACAAACAATTAAACCACACAAATACGAGAATAAAAAAATATAACTATGATATGAATATATAAATACATTAAAAATTATATAAAATAACTTGTTAATATATCAAAATTTAATATAAATACATAAATTATTAAATTTAATAAAAGCTGGATTTTGTTCCACCTTCGTACCTCCTTATTTTTCTCCTTTGATAGCCACCCCAATAAATGGAATTGGATCGTCATATGAACATGGCCCAAATAAAGATGGGTTTATACAAAGGGAAAATGAAAGAAAAAGGCTGGAAAAGCCCGGGGTATACAATCTTTTGTGGATCCCCCGAAAGAGTTGTGGATTAGCCTCTTACCACAAACAAAAGGCCAAACTCCAATTCAAATGACAGAATCAACATTCTCTAATGACCGCAGCAACACTTTAATGGAAAAGGCTAAAATGGTGAATTTGGTCAACAAAGTGGGCGGTTCTCCGACCCGATTCTGCTAAACAAATCCCACCTTTTCTTCGTTTTGCTTCAAGCTCCTTGATCAACGTCCCCGCAGCAACAACAACTTCTACAAAAATCAAATCAAATTGGAAAAAAAAAAAAAAAGAGGAAATTTTTTGTCAACCAAAAAGAACCCAGGAAGGCAAAAAACTAATTCTTTGAGAGTAACAAACTATTTTGAATCGATTCATGTTAGCATCGTGAATACTATGACAATGATTTTCTCCAGAATTGGTCGCTTTCTCTCCCGCTCTTCTCGCTCCAATTTCCAAACGGTAATAATATTTATTTTTTTTTAAATTCTTAATGTTTTTCCAATTTTTTTTAATGATGATTTGAAGGTTTTGTTTTTGTAGAAGGTAATATCGAGGAATCTGTTATCGAATGACTCGTATGTCCCAAGGCCTGTAACAAATGCGTGCCTTTCACGTGTCAATCAAGGTTTAGGGCTTGTAAGGGGTTATTTCGCAGCAGCTGGAACTGGGAAGCAGCTCGTTTCCAATTCACGATTGTCGAATTTGGATTCGATTCTCGCAAACCCTAGGATTAGGCGGTTTTTCTCCAGTGAAGGACCTAAGAAAAGAAGTGAGTTAATTAATAATCGTCACTATTTTTATGCATATTGTGTAAATTTTACACCTTTTTATTGATTTTTTTTTTTCATAAATTGGATTATTTTAGATTATGAAAATTACTTTCCAAAGAACAAGAAAGATATTCCTAAGGCCAATGAACAGAAATCGGGCTCCAAAGGTACGTCTTTGATTGGAAATATTCTGATTAGGGATAGATGTTGCTAATTGCGGCGATTATTTAGAACTTTAATGGTAGGGAAAATAGTTTTGTCTGATTTAGTTAAAATACTGGGATTAGTAAAAGATGTCATCAAATTGATAGTTTTTGTTCAAAATGCGTGTGAATTACTATATATATATTTTTTCTTATGTTTATGGCATCTCCATTTAGGAAATGTTGTCTAAATTGAAGGTTTCTTGGTGAATGTAGTTAACCAATTCAAGCTCTTGTGATATTTATATTTATGTGATTCTCCAGAGGATTCAAGTGCCGGTGAACCTGGAAATTCCCAGAACATTCAAAAGTTGGTGCAGAATATAGTCACCACTTTATTGTTGGTTGGGATTACTTACTCGTCATTATCAGGTCCTCATGATCAGCAGGAGGTTAGCAGCTTTCATCCCTTATTTTTGGAAATTAGTTAGACTGGTTCTTAACAATATATTGCTTGTTACAAGGAACCACCTTGGTGATAACTTTTTCATGGCACGCTAAAACATGAGCTATCCTTTTATTTGTCTTGTTGTGAAGTTGCTAAACCTGAATTTAGATGAGTTAGTATATTGAGGATATAGTTTATTGGCTCTCCGCATTTGTCCTTCTCCCTCTAATGAAACTGATAATCGTCATGGTTCTTGTTCCAGTTGGTCTTAGTGCAACCTTTTGGACTTAGCCTGATCCCTTTATGTATATCTTGTTCAAGAATATGATTCTGATAACTATGAGAAAAACAAAGTTCAAGTAAACAAAGTGCGGATGAAACCAGAACTAGGAACAGTATGTTGAAGTGAATGCCTATTGTGTGTTTTTATGTGATTTATTGGGAAAAGCATAGAACCACTATTAGATGAAAAAGAAATTATATGTCTTAGGCTAGGTTTAAGTTTAAGTAAGTTTCTTTCTGAATATTTTTTCCTTGAAACTGTTTTAATTTCCAGTCTTTCTCTCTCTTTCTCTTTTCAGTTTTTTTCTTTTCTTTAAGCTGTTTGATGTTTTCTTCAGATTAGTTTCCAAGAGTTCAAGAACAAACTCCTGGAACCTGGCATGGTGGAAAAAATTGTAGTTTCAAATAAATCAGTTGCAAAAGTGTATGTGAGGAGCTCACCACGTAATTCAAATCAAACAACTGATGATGTTGTAGAAGCCATACCAAATGGAGCCCCTGCTAAAACAAAGATGAGCCAATATAAGTACTACTTTAATATAGGGAGTGTGGAATCTTTTGAGGAGAAGCTAGAGGAAGCCCAAGAAGCATTGGGCATAGATCCTCATAATTATGTTCCCGTAACTTATGTAAGTGAAGTGAACTGGTACCAAGAGTTGATGCGCTTTGGACCCACAGTCTTGCTTTTAGGGTCCTTATGGTTTATGGGTAGAAAAATGCAAAGTGGATTTGGAGTTGGTGGTCCTGGGGGGCGAGGTGGTCGTGGAATATTCAGTATGGGAAAGGCTCAGATTACCAAGATGGACAAGAATGCAAAGGACAAGGTTGGCCATTAGCCCATCATCATTATTATTATTATTATTATTTTTGAAACTTTGCAGTGCTTTTATCTTACTTATATATAAAGTAAGATTTAAAGGTCACCATCATGATAATTACTGGCAATGGTTTACTTGCTACCTCAGGTCTTTTTTAAAGATGTTGCTGGTTGTGATGAGGCAAAGCAAGAAATCATGGAATTTGTCCACTTCTTGAAAAACCCAAAGAAATATGAGGAATTAGGAGCTAAAATTCCCAAAGGTGCACTTCTTGTTGGTCCTCCTGGCACAGGGAAGACACTTCTTGCAAAAGCAACTGCTGGTGAATCTGGGGTGCCTTTCCTCTCTATGTCTGGATCAGATTTTATGGAAATGTTTGTTGGAGTTGGGCCGTCAAGAGTGAGAAGCTTATTTCAAGAGGCAAGGCAATGTGCACCTAGTATCATATTTATTGATGAGATTGATGCAATAGGTAGAGCTAGGGGTCGTGGGGGCTTTTCTGGTGGCAATGATGAGCGTGAGAGTACTCTTAATCAGTTGCTTGTAGAAATGGATGGATTTGGAACAACTTCTGGGGTTGTTGTGCTTGCTGGCACAAATAGGCCTGATATTTTAGACAAAGCCCTGTTGAGACCTGGGCGGTTTGATCGTCAAATTACAATTGACAAACCTGACATCAGGGGTCGTGAACAAATCTTCCAAATATACTTGAAGAAACTAAAACTTGATAATGAGCCATCGTATTACTCTCAGCGACTTGCTGCTCTAACCCCTGGGTTTGCTGGAGCCGACATTGCGAATGTTTGCAATGAAGCAGCATTGATTGCTGCTAGGAATGAAAGTGCAGTGATAACCATGGAACATTTTGAGGCAGCTATAGACAGAGTAATAGGCGGTTTAGAAAAGAAGAACAAGGTGTGTTGTTCCTCATCATCTGCCTTTTTTGTTTTCTTATCCACTACATTATTATATTGAAATTTTTATTCAGTCTATATGGTTGGTTATGTTTCTGGAGATGTAATTGTGTAGAACAGTAGAAGAGTGATTTGAATTTCTAAATGTGAAACTCTGGTTCTCCGTTATAGAATGTCTTTTTATTACCTGTTCACTGTTTGATCTCCATTCTTCAGCTTAAGTTGTGTGATAGATCTATGATCTATCTGTTTTTCAGTTCCAACTGGTTCCAGCTTCAAGTATAAAATGATGAAGCTTTGTCTCATTTAACCTTTTTTTTTTTTTTTTTGATATGCAGGTTATAAGCAAGTTGGAAAGGCGAACTGTTGCTTACCATGAATCAGGCCACGCTGTTGCTGGTTGGTTCTTGGAACATGCAGAACCATTGCTTAAAGTAACAATTGTTCCTCGTGGTACGGCAGCACTTGGATTTGCTCAATATGTTCCCAATGAAAATCTTCTGATGACCAAAGAGCAGCTTTTTGATATGACTTGCATGACACTAGGTGGTCGAGCTTCCGAGCAGGTGAAATTTCAGAGCACCTTCTTGACGCTTTTCTTTTTCTATCGCACTATCTTCCTAAAGTCATAACCAAAGACTTCTTTAGAACTTAGAAACCTGAATTTAGCAATATCTTATGCTTGCTGTCTCTAACTGGAATTATCTACGCATCCTGAGTGCTTTGACCTATGTTGTGCATGTGTTTGATATGATTATACCTCAAATTGAGATGAAATCCTAGTTTTGTAATGCCTGACAACTGCTCTTGTTTGGGTAGTAAGAGGAAGCCAACATGTTTTGGCTTGTGACATTTTGCAACTCTCAGTGCCATTTGGTATTTTATGTATAAAAATCCATTTTTATTTTGCATGATAGTTTTTAACCATGTCATGTATCTTTTATGGGCACTAGGTTTTGTTAGGGAAGATATCAACTGGAGCTCAGAATGACTTGGAGAAAGTAACCAAGATGACCTATGCCCAGGTGGCAGTGTATGGCTTCAGTGACAAGGTCGGCCTTCTTTCTTTCCCTCAAAGGGATGATGCATTCGAGATGACCAAGCCTTATAGCAGCAAGACTGGTGCAATTATTGACAGCGAAGTGAGAGAGTGGGTGGGTAAGGCATATGAACGAACGGTACAGCTGATAGAGGAGCACAAGGAGCACGTGGCACAGATCGCGGAGTTGCTTCTAGAGAAAGAGGTCCTTCACCAAGAGGACTTGGTTCGGATACTGGGGGAACGCCCATTTAAGTCAAGTGAGCCCACTAATTATGATAGGTTTAAGCAAGGGTTCGAAGAAGAAGACAAGGAATCCAAGGATACAACAACAGAGGGCAAAACTGTAGAAGATAATGGTTCGACACCCTTGGAACCTGAGGTTGTACCTGCATAGTTGTTGAACATATATATTTATGGTTATCTAAAATAGAATATTTTTCAGAGGTTAATATTTGCTTAGCCCTCCCCTTCTTATCCAAGCCAAACTCTCTTAGCTGTAAAATGGAAAAACAAAAAAGAGTCTAATCTGAGAATGAAATATTCTTTCCATAATTGTGATGATTTTCTCTGGAATTAACCTACTGATTCTTGATAATTGAAACTGGAAGGGCATGTGATATGACCAAATTTGTTTCCATAGCTGCTTATTTTAACGAATTGCTTGTTTAGAGAGTTTGTATAGACCTGTTCAGGGACAGGCTCGACTCAATTTAAATCAGTTTGGTTTGAATTAATGTTTCTACAATAAGGTAATATTTTTATTTAAATTTAATGATAATATTAATATAAAGATATTTTTTATAAATTTTTTAATATTATTTTAAATAATAAAATAAATTTTTATGTTAATTCAATTCAATAGACTTGACAGAAAAAGTTCTTTGAAACTATAATTCAACTCATGAACACTGCTAAACGGTTAACATTAATCGCTCAGTGGTTTGTAGAACCATTTAGGCCTAGTACATGATCCATTCAGAGAACTAAAATGATTGAAAAACGACAGACAAGCACGGCAAGGCAAAGCAAAGCTATTGATGGACTGTGATGATTGCAGGATCGTAGTAAATTTACAAATGCAGAAAAACCGAGTACCTTTCCGTTCAATCCTTTTCGAAAGAACTCTTTCAATGATTCCAAGTTTTGGACTGTTCTGTTTCTGTAATTGGTAAAAATGCGGTGGATGATTGCATTTGCATGCCCACATCCTCGTTCCATCGGTAGGCTAATAAACTTGTCCTGTTTAAATACAATTAATATAATTAATATAATATATTTAATAATACGAAAAAAATCACAAAACATTGCATACATAAATAATTATCGTATCTACTTTTGAGGTTTTCCTCAAAAAAAAAAAAAAAAACATTATGAATTTGGGGTCGATAGATCAAAGTAAAATTTGAAGTGGGAGTTAGAATGTACGGGCAGAACAGTCGACATGTTTAGATTAACATCGAGTGACAGAATCACTTTTAGCCTCGTAAATTGATTTTGAAAACCAAGCGTCCACATTGACATTATCCATCTCAGTTGAAAGATAAGGGGGAGATTCGAGTGTCATATATATTGCCACGGGGGGCGCCAACTGCCATGGCCCAGGGAGGTTGCCGAAACCTTTTGCGTTTAAAGCTGCGCTGATTGAGATGAATCAGTCCATAAACCAAGGCCATGAAAAATGTGTCTTGAATGTCGACTTTGGATATTTATTCCTTTTGATGGAAGTTCCCAAATGATGAGATAATATACATACATATATACATTTCATCAGGGTATAATAATGCGAGGCTTTTGGCTTTGTGGGCTACAAGAATTGAGAAAGTGGACAAGTTTTCAAGTCTTGCTTTACAGCATAAAAGACTACTAGAGAAAAGCTTACCCATAAGTCCAAAAACAGCACTAATTAATTGCCTCCTTGTTGGAAAGCAAATATCAGATAAAACCATGCTCGCCGGTAGGACTAATAATTCATCACCAATCATTTTCAGAGTAGATCAAGCGGATAGTTTATCTGATTCGATTTGTATTTGATTAGATTTAAGTTTAAGTTTTTTTATTCGGGTTAAGTTTGAATATGAATTTTTTTAAATTTAGATTGACCCGACCTTAATTACTATTTAAATAATAAAAAATTATATAAATTTAATTATAAATATTAATAAAAAATAAATTTTTATATTATTTTAAATAATAATAATACAAAATTTAAAAAAATTGAGGAAGATTAATAATTATCTCTAAAATAAAAAATTATCCTTAAAAGCTTTAAGACAAAAAATTACCTTTAACAATCATCTTCTAAAATTATATCTATGAAAAGTTTTGATTGCTACATTCTTCTCAAACACTACTAATTCCAAATACAGAAGATGCTTATGTTAATCGTCCTTTTATTTTATCTTTAAAGATCTTTTATTTTATAGCGTAAAATGAACTTTTGAGTTGACTCAGGTTTATCAACGATCAACTCGTGCTTGGGCAAGAAAATAAAAATTTTTCGAGTTACGATCAAGCTTAGACTCAACCACTCATGCCTAAACAAAGAAATAAAAAAATTTTCTAATCGAGATCCGAGAGTTTGGTTTTTGGCTTGAAAATTTTTCAAAATTTTTTTAAAATTTAGCTTCCAATAATGTAGAGGCCAGAGGGATTATGGACTGAGGAATTCAAATGGAAAATTCTACAATACTGTTTTCAGGCTGTACAAAATCTTGCTGCCAATACCCCTAAAACAAATCCAACTTGTTCATTTGTTTTAATTGTTTCAGCATCCTAACCTAACCTTTAACTTAAAAGAACTTCTCTTAATCATGATTGGTTGATCAAAATTAGTGCGGTTGTCCTGTTTTGAAACTGTGATGTTTTTTCAATAGTTTTGTTTAATTAAGTATTTAACACTATTTTTTATAAATGTGACAGTGTTGAATTCCAAGTAAAAAAACAAATCACCCAAAGAGCCAAAATTGCACACAAATTCGTGCATAAATAGATGATAACACAATACAATTTGTCTTACAACTCATCTCAACCCAAAAGGGTTGGTAGTAGGGATTCGTATTTCTTTTTCCTTTCTCTCCTTCTTTTGTCTTTTTTCCCGGATTTAGGTTAACAAAATTTTGAAAAATAGATTTGATATAATATTTGTATTTGCTTTTCTTCAAGTAATTTTTTTTTTTCTTTTACTTGAAAATCATAGTCGGTGAATGAGTTCATGTATCAGCATTGTCCAGCATTAGATTGTTTGCTTCTCTCTCGTGAAAATGGCAATCACACAAATAGTACATCAAAGCTTGTCGCAAGGTAACCAAATGAGTACGGTATAAGTAATAATTATTGTTTGAGTATGTCTAAATGCATTTTTGGAAAGAGTCGATTATAAATTTTTAAATAAAATTAATCTCAAATTATAACGGATGAAAATATCTGAAAAAAAAAAGAAAAAAGAAAAGAAAACTTGATGCCAGATACTTTTGTCTTAAATGATACTTTTGGGACCGAAGACTTTGGCCTGGTAAAATCTCAGAAAGTAGCCAAATCATGCACGACTCAACTCATTTGCTGTCATGCAAAATTTGCAAATAATTATATAACCCCAAAGAGCATACATTGACATCAAACAAACCTATGAAGATTTAGCATCTTAGAATTGGCATCTTATCGTTCATCTTTCAAATCAATTCTGGGAGTTAATTCGTTCATTTAAACTTAAATGATTTTAAATTTGAATGTAAGTGATAGTCCTTTATCTAGATTAATCTTGAATGAATTATTCGTAAAAATATAATATATTTTATTTTTGTTTAAGAATTAAACGACTTATCTATTTTAAAATACCTTGAAAGCTTCAAAATCAGCATCATTTCGTAAACAAAGAAGTGTATATAAACCCTATATATATATATATATATATATAGATAAATAGAGAGAGAGAGAGAGAGAGAGAGAGAGAGAGAGAGAGATGGTAAATAAGAAATTTGGGGGTCTAAAATAGCAGCTATTCCGGGTATAAATTTCTGATAAAAATACTTGAGAAATTGATGTTAAAGAAAATCTTATCAAGTGAAGAAAAATCATGATTATAGTTCTTGACGATAGACAATAATGGAAGATCTGAATATTGTGTCGTCAAACATATAGTCAAGCAAATTGAATAATTATGAAAAGATATTTCAGATCCATCAGAATTGTTGCCATCTATATATTTTAGTACAATCACATATAGTAAATCCATAAACCTATAATAACATCATATTTAATATTTATATTTAATATATATTTGATGCTTATTTTAAATTTTATTTTTATTGAAAAAAAATGTAGAGTAACCTAAAGACTCTAAATCATCCTAAGCATAAGCTAGTATCAAATAAAAAAAGGGAAAAATAAATAAATAAATAAAAGCAAATTCTATAAACTTCTTGACTTATTTAAACGTAGGTGAAAGGTACAATATTGTGGAAAATGGTATCATCTCATGGGGTTCTCATCATTTGGTTGATTATAATGATTAAATAATATAAGATTTTATTATATGATCCATCTCTCTTTCCTTTGCTGTACCTTTCTTAATCAACCAAACCTCACCTACTGGAAGCTAAGACCTAAGAGCCCTCAATAATAATGAAAACCCATCCATCATTGATCATTTGTTTAATAATACACTGATTCTAAAATAATTTTCATCAAGTAATTGTCATAGTCATAGCCACCCCTTTAAGTTTGGTTGAAATAATTGAGGGAGAAAGAGTTAAGAAATTGTGCTGTCAAAAGACCCCAGTCGACCTCCACCACCGTTACCAATGTTTTTGTCAAACACGTAACCATTTCTTATATTATTTATCGATTTTTATAAATTTTTAAATCATATTATATTTATATATTTTTATATATTATGATAATTATATTATTTTTTTTTTATATTTTTTAATTATTTTTTATATTATTTATATATATATATTATCATATTGAGTTTAAAATCATCGAATTTAAGAAAAACTAAACTATGGTCTCTCCATTTGCCCATTGGAGCCACTCTTTTCCATCTCCTTTCTTGTACAGTTCCCATTCTTTGAATTCTACTTATTAATTAAATATGGGGTAGCGTTTGAGTCTTAGGTCTAAATTAGGGTTAGTCATTTTCACTTATGATATCAATGGCGGCATTTACCTCCAAACACAGCAACATGAAAACTTTTTTATGGAGTTTTTTGCAACAAACCCAACTAGGGAACAATTTTAGTGTTGTCATGCATCATTTATATTCCGGCTGACGGAAGTTTTTCCTAAAACCAAAATTATAAGAAATTTATTTTTGATTTGACGGTTGATTTATGTTTAACCTATTCACATATTACGAATTAAAGTATTTGTCCGATTTAAAATGATTTAATTTTCAAATATGTAAGTTTTTGGTAATCTAAAGCAACCTAATGCGATATAAATTATTACTTAAATAATAAAAATATATTTTTATTTAAATTTAAATATATAAATATTAATATAAATAATTTTAATATATTAATATGTTTTAATTAATTAAACATGTTTTCAAGCTCGATTAAATTTTATAATAATTTTTTTTAAAATCTAACCTAACTCGTAAAAATCTCTACTATAAACATCGCTTGATTAAGTGTCAAATTTACTCTTAATGACTACACATATGATTTGAGAATTTTTTTTTTTTGTGATATTAATCTTAATAAGTATGATATTAATTGATGTTGAAATTACAATATTTTGTAATAATTAAAAGGCTAGAAGACGTTAATTTGTTGTCTTTTTCTCTTCAATTATAGAAAGCCTCTTATGGCACTATAGAAAAAATGAACCCACAAATTATAAATTAGAGAGATGCAAACACAACAATCTTCAATGATTGATGCCATGGGGATGGTGGTGGAGTAAAGTAAATTTCAGCTGCAATCACATGTCTAGATTTTCCTAATCTAACTCTTGGACAAATTAATTTACAAACCAACACTTGTCATTTGTATCTTTTTCTTAATAATATAATTTTTAAAATATTCATTGAAAATATTTTAAATCTTAAAAAAAAATAAAACAAACGTTATTCGATATTTAATATTACTGTCATCGATTAAGTTGATATTTTATAAAAAGAAAAATATAATTAATATATATTTTAAAAATTTAACAAAAATAGTTTATTAAATTATCTGCAAGAGATATTTATAAATTTATAAATACTCATTAACCGGATCCGAAGAAAAAAAAAAGTACATTAAACAAATTTACACAAAAATCCCACCATGTTCACACCTGGTAGTTGTAGTTTTTATACCTAAAGGAAACACATGACCTAATTCTTTTTGTTACATTTTGTCACAAAGCATGTAACCACTTGTTGAATAAAAAAATAATAATAGAAAGGAAGTGTACCCAATGTACCTCTCAATAAATCATATGAGGAAGGACAGATATTTTTGGCTAGGGAGGCCTTTGAACCCTAAGAATTAATAATAAAACCACTTGAAAAGAAATTTAAAAGAAAAAAGATCATTTTTTTTTTTAAGAATTATGTTGAAATGTTTAAGATTTTAGTATACTATTGCATCAAAATTTCCAGTACATGAATGAATGATGGAATAGAAACGCCTAAAATGATCAGATTTGTTATATATTTCATTTAAATGAGTTATCTTTATGTTGGTGACATTGATTTGGTGTTTTTATATTCTAAATTCGTGATTTGATAATTGGTAATTAGCTTAGACAAAAACTGGCATCTTGTTTTTATATTTTAAAAAAATTAAGAAAAATTACCTGTTTTTTAGGTGAAGTACCTGTTCATATCCAGTCTTTTGTTGTGCCAAACTGATTATAAAAAATCCAAAGAACAGTATACAGCAAAAGTTCCTGAGCTGTAAAATTCTGACAGTTCTGGATTTTGCTGTAATGAGGAGAATCCTATTGAGACAGCTAACTCGGTTTTTACCCTTTTTGTTTTCTTAAGGAAGATTTGTTCTTTTGCTTTGGGTTACTTCCTGTTACCTTCTCCTACACTTTGAATAATAATATTCCAAGAAAAAAGTGTTGTTTTTTCAACACAAGTTAAACGTGATTAACTTAGTAATAAAAATGAAAAAAAGAATTGGTTTTTAAAATGACAAATAAGCCAACCATGTTTTGCCTATAAAAACTCAACTCTGCCATTGTTGTTCCTCCCCCTCAGCTCTGAGTTCTTCCTTGAGCACTAATACAGATTCCCTTTCTCCTCTGTTTCCTCTGTTTTCTTGATCTTTAAAGACTCTTTCCTTTTATTAGGTTATCAAGCATTTGAAACCGGTATGGTATTTTTCTTTTTCATTGTCGCAGCCTTAACTTAAAATTTTCTTGCATTTTCTTACCCTGTCATGGCTTCTGAAAAAGCTTGGTGCTTTCTGGGTTTTGTTATCAAAAATGCTTTTCCTTTTAGTTTTCTCTAAAGAAACATATAAAAATGTATCACTCTTTTGGCACCAAGATATAATGCATGCTTATTTAAGCCAAAAAAATGCTAATTCTTCTTTGTTGGGAAGTTGGGTTTTTTTTTTTTATTCTTTATTTAATTTTCAGCACCTTTTAGTTCCATACATCAAATATTCAAAAATAGTGGCTTATTTGTTAAATAATCATCACTTTTCAATTCCAACTCTTTAAAGCGTATCATTTGAGTTGTTTTTAATACTTAAAAACTGTTGTTACTAGATCACATTACCTTTGTTTTAATCACTTTTGGTCTTTAACTAAAGCTTATACAACTACCTGGAATCAGCTAACTATTTGCCACTTATTAGGATTTCTTCTTACTTCGTGGTGCTAATCTGGGTCAATTAGTTTGATACAAGCCATGGAAATTTGTAGTTGGAGATTTAGAAATCTATATTAATATTAGTTTTTGGTGGTTTTAAGGTGTACTGGACTTTGATGTTAACTTATTTTCATTGATTATTTAAGGTCGTCTGATCAAGTTCCTTGCTGGTTATCCTATCATCAAGAGAGAAAATGGAATACGAGGACCGATATAGATTAGCCCAAAGGCCTAAATATGATTGCCTTCTCTTTGGTAAGATAATCTACTTGAAAATAAAAGGTTAATATATTATGGACTAATCTATGTTACTCGGACCCTAACCTTAACTCGGATATGGATCGGGTGTGTTCAGTTTTTTTTTTT
>JBBYHK010000001.1:619332-632794 GCA_038382065.1 Adansonia grandidieri | reverse complement strand
ATTTAGATCTTTTAATATATTTTAATAAAAAAAACGGCTTTAGGATTGATGTTAACAGGCTCAAAAGTTCATAACTGAAAGTCTGAAACTCTCGTTTGAATTTAAGGCGCAGAAAAGAATGACAGAGAACATAAGACCGGAGGATTCCAGTTCTCTGGCCACCATAGAAGACATCCAAAAACGCCTCGTCCGCCCTACCTCGCTTCATTCTCCGTCGTACTACTCTCTTTTTTATCTCTCTGTCTATCCCCAGGCGGCTTCGTTGTTTTGAGTTTGCTGGTTTTGATTAATTGAAATTTTTTCTTTTGCAGAGAAGGTTTAAGCTCTTCGCAATTGAAACTGAATTTGAAACAGAGTGGAACGGTTAAAAAGAAGCTGGAAGATTACTTAGATCCGATCCTCCTGTCGGCGGTCTCATCCAAGATCCGCCGTTCAAAGGAGGCAAAAACGGAGACGAAATTTAAGAGAGAGGTTAAGGGATTTGAGTGGCCTGCTGATGAACTCAAGGTGTTGGTGGGAATGGATTCGAGGAACTCTAACAGAGGCAACTGGAGAAACAAAGCCATTGATCTTAACAATGATTTCGATGTGATTGGCAGTAGCGGTGGTGGAGATGAAGAGATCGGTTCCCCGTTGCAGCGTTACAAATTTAAACATTGAATATTTGAAAATTCGCGCTCTAGCTTGATCAATGGTTCCTCAACCCCCTATGTTTTCCGTTTCACTATTCTTCTTGCTTTCGCTGTTCCCATTTTTTCAATCTTAGGAAGCCATAATCTACAAGTTTTATATTTTCACTGCCGAAGGCCTACTGGATTAGTAATTCACATCAATGAAGATTTATTTGCACAGGCAACCGACTCATTGTGAATCTTTGATCTTCATGTGTTGCCTACTTTTTTCTGGTTAAAGTTCTAATCTTTGTTAAAATATTTACAGGACCTGCTCGAATTGGGAAGTATCATCCTGGTGCAAGCCAATTTTTTTGAAGATTGCATGAAGCCATGCAATCATCAAAAAGAGAATTCCATAAGTAGTTAGAGTTTTTAACCCATTCTCCGAGTCTTTATTTTATGCTTTGGACTGAACCACAGTCCAAGGCTAATCTACTCTAGTTCTTTCATTAAAAAAAAAAGGGGGCCCAAATTAATGTATGCATCTTATTTTTAATGGGCTAATCATCCTTCTTGGGATGGTTATATATGCATCTAATTTTTCTCATTAAGGCCCTTTCTTGCTATGAGTCACTTCCCAGCAAATAAACAATCATTAATGAAGAGAATAATTAAGCCAGCTAGCTTCACTGTAAAGCCATCCCTTTTTCATAATTTTTGGATATTAGACCCCAAAATCCGGCAATCTATTAAGTTCCAGAGGTGGCACTGTTCTGCAAGAATCGCTCGAAGACATGGACACCAGCTATGAAGACGAAGTAAGTATCAGGGCCGATGAAGCGGGGTCAATTGGAGTGCCAAATGATACACGTCTTCAATGCAATCTTTGCTGTAAATAGCAACTGCAAAGTGAACTAAATGATAAGTAGCAACCATGATATGGCTCCGACTATGACTCCAAGGAGGCCGACGAGAATTGGTTTAAGTCGGAAAACATTTCTGCATGGTTGCAGACCGGTTAGGCAAGTTTGGTGGATGAAGTTAAAATTGGGCGTTGTTTAGTAGGTTAAACTCGAGTTTGTGTCTTTTATAACGGCATATAATCAAATTAGTTCATGCAAGAGAAACAGTTGCAGAAGCCGCTTGTTTTGAAAAAACTTCTTCAAGAACCCCTAAGATAATTTGACTCCATTAAAGATATAAATAGAACAAGTTCAGATATCAGATTCATGAAAAGGAACGAGACAGAGAAAAATGGGCGGTTGTTTTGCTTGGTAAATCCAAAGGACAAGGTGGTAATTTGGAGTCGGTGACTTGCTGATGTTTGATGAGAAGAAATTGTTGATAATAATAGGTCGGCCAGCTGCATTATTGCACAATGGTCCATATCATTCCTTATTGGAAATTACTCATGAATAATCTAAGTTCAGATACTAATTTAATAAGCACCAAATTCCTCATGAATCTTTAGAAATTCAATCGTAAAACGCAATTACAATAACGTATTCAAATGAAACAATAATCTCTTAATAAGATTTTGGGAAAAAAAGTCCTATACAGCATAGTGCCTTATGTTATTAACTTAATAAGGTTTCAATTTAACAATATTTGACGTTTTGACTCAATATTAAATGCATGTAAATGAACTCTAAAATCTCTCCTTTTATCACTCAAAAAAAAAATTATTTCTTATTTGAGTAAAGTGTTGATCTAAATTTTTACTTCAAAAATGGGTTTCTTCTCTTTAATTTTTTTAATAAAAAAAGTTAAAAACCATGCTGAATTTCTAGTTGCTGCTAGTTCCAAACAGAATGTTAATGAATTTTCTTGATGAAATAACACTGACATCTTAAAGGGCATTTAATTAATAGAAGGTGATGTGCTGCTGATGCCTTTTACATAGCAATTGCATTACTTATTGATTATTTAAATGCCAACCAAAGCACCTTCATATATTTATTGTCACAATATAGACATGTGAATCACCTTGGAGCACATTCAATCACAAAAAAATCCATCCAAATATATAAATTTATAAAATATATTAAGCAATAATAGATTTATCGATCTATGTATATATATATATATATATTCTTTGTCGAAATTATAAAAATAAATATAACTTAAATTATTAAATATATCAAGCTATAAATATAAATATGATAAATATATTAAACATATCATGTGTTGTATCGATTGTATTTAAGCGTACCTTATCGTTAAAAAATTAAATCCTACTTCACTATACATTTTTAATTCCAAAATTAATTATAATCCATTACTGGGTATGCCCATATGCATCAAATGAAAAACATGGCAAATATCAATTTGTCCAAATAACTTGTTTACTACGGGCAAAAGGCAAAAGGCAAAATGAAAAAGAAAAATGTTAATTTACCTTTGGGTGCTTTGAAGATTTGATTCCCACCGACTCATTTGATGTGGACTATGATGTTGCTTTACATATGTTAAAAAAGAGTTCAAAAAAAAAAAAAAAAGTGAACAACTTTGCATAGCGAGACGATTATTATCACCAAATGCTACCAATCTCCTTCAAGTATCTCAATATAAATTGTTTCAATTATTGAGTTTTAAATAGTGAAAATTGTTCCTTTTAGATATTTTAATATTATCCCATATGTAAAATTCTTTACTTAATCATGCATCTAAATGACAATAGCTCTCGTACTATTTTAAAGTATCCAACCATTTGGGCTTTGTTTTGATGCCAAAATATTGACTTATCCTTGTGTTTTTTTTTTTTTTTAATTTTAATTCATTTTTAACTCTTAATTTTTTATCTATTTAATTTAATCAAAAAAGATATTACACGTTTAAAATTTTTCGAATTTGTAATAAATAAGAGTCTATTCAACATACATCGATCTGACCTAATGCTTAATTGACACTTTTATCTTTATAGTTAAAGCAATATTTTCATTCCATGAAGAAAGGCAATAGCTTATGCCATATGTTGTCCATAATTCCATGTGCATTTTGGACTCATTTTCACCCTCATCTTCCAAAAGGTTTATCATGTACATATCCAAGGCAAGGGAGGTCACATTCAATTTTTTTTTTTTTTTTTTGATAATTACATTCAATTTCTCTATAAATTAACCTCACCAAAAAGCTATCAAGTCATGGTTATTAATTTTGGTAAAGGGTTTTCTTTTTTTAACTCACTCAAATAGAATTTATAAAAAGAAAAAGATATTGTTATTGTTATGTTTTTAGTTCCTAATTAGAATGCACTTTACTTGTCTAATTCCTTTCTATTTGTGAAGATATTTTATAGTTCTCCAATCTCCATCCCCTAGATAAATCAAAAATGAAAAATCAAGTCTGTTTTATATGTGATTTTATTTGATTTTGGTCAATGAAACTACACTATAAAGATTTTTTAAATGGTCATTAATCCCTACAAGATGTTGTCGCTTTTCATGCTTTTTCTTTTTATAATTTGACAAATTTTAATTGTTTATTTCATGGGGGAAAATTTTTAATTCCCAAACCATCAAAAATCATTTAAAACAAATAGATTGATGTAAAATTTTGATCACTATCACCCACTTATTACTAGAATGTGATAGAACTTAATTGAGAAATACAATTTTATTAGATTTCATCCCTAAAGGAAGCAACCAAAATGATTCATTCTGAATATTTCTCAATTAAAAATTAGATTTTCTTTCATTATTTTGATAAAAAATTAATTAATAATTAACGATACTCGTTAAGATGATATTTATAAAAATATATATAAATAACTTATTATTTTTATAAAATTTAATGAAAATAATATATTAAATGAATAAATATTTAAATGATAATTAAATAATTATTATTTAAAAGCATTAATTACTTGAATTCATAAAAATATTACGAACAATTGATTCAATAAATAATTACAAAATAAGATTTAAATCCCATTTTCATAAAATTTTCATTCTTTTTTCGAATTCTATTGATTATATTATCTTTCATACTACAAAGATATTTTTCTTTCATTTATTTATAATTTTTAGCTGCTTATTTAAATTGGAATGAAAAGGAAAAAAAAAAATTGGGGGGAGGGGGGAACGTAAGAGAAGTAAACGATGTAGTCTCGAAATCTCAACAAAGGCAAAAGGATAAGTCCAGCGTTACCGTTAAGTAACGGCGAGTTGAATAGGTGGTATCTAGTGTAGGCTTTTACTAACGAAAAAGCCTCTATATAATGAGACAGAGGCTTTCGTTTCACTTCCTCTTTCTTCTTCTACTTAGCTCTGTTTTCTCGTTGCTCTGTTTTTCTCTTATATTCTCTGTTTGCTTTTGATGGCAAAACAAAGGAAGGAAATGAAAGAAAGGGTAAGCGCATAATAGAGGGGAGAAAAGAAATAAAAGGAACGATAGAGAAAGAAAGAAAGAAAGAAAAAGGAAAAAAAAATGGTGGTTAAGGTTGTGGATGATGATGATTTGGTGGAGATGAGTATCATAATCGTTCATGAGGGTCCCTGTTCATCTCGATTCCTCGAAGCTCATCCCAAAAGGTAATCTTTGAAGATCCCTTCGTTTCTCTTCTAGAAAAATTCTCCTTGTTTCTTTCTTGCTTTCTCAAGGTTGGGTCTTTTTTTTTTTTTTTTAACTCTCAAGATATAAGTTTTTATCTTTTTGTTCAGTAGAAGGAAAAATAAGAATTAGGTTTTTTTTTTTTTATGGATTCGATGTTTTTGATTCAGTGTTTCCTACCTGTGTTTGGAGGATTTCGGGAGATTTTAGGATTAGGGTTAGATATTGTCTCACTTTAGCTGCTTTAGCTTACAGTCTCTCTCCTTTTAGGGAAAGATTGAAGGGATTTCTTTTCTCTCTTTTTTAAATGCAGTCTTTTTCTTTTCATTACTGTGTTATATAAGTGTTGTCTTTTTGTTGATATTTAGGGGAAAAAAGATTACAATTTTTTGTTAATTTATTTTTGTTGTATTGTTAATAAGTTTGGGGTTATTGAATTGATAAAACTTTGTTAATTTCTGTGGGTTTTGTGGGGATTGTTGTTTTTTTTCTTCATTGATAAATTTTAGGGTTTTGATGGAGGGGAGATCATGTGGTGATTGATATGATGATGAAAGGTGTTTATAAGGTTGTTATTTAGTTGAATTCTTTGTTTGTCTTTGCGGAAAAATGGAAAAATTCAATCCACCAGCAACAATTCTTATATCCTGCAACTGGATAAGCTGAAATGGGAGCTTCACTCCTCACAGCCTTCTCAATGGAGAATCATCATCCTTCCACTCTTTTATCTATGGATTCGAGCGCTTCATCCCACGATGAATTGGATTTGGAAATTAATAGACAAACTGTTCTTTCTCGTCCGCCTGATATAAATTTGCCTCTCTCTGCTGAGCGTAGCCCTCCCTTGCAGCCATGGAACACTGACCAGTGTGATATTTTGGATGTTGGGCTAAGTTCACAAGCTTATGAGACTGAGAGCTACCTTCCTGTTCCCAAGGCTGGACGAAAATGTGCCAAGCGGGTGGATAGTATATGGGGTGCTTGGTTTTTCTTTAGTTTTTACTTCAAGCCTGCTTTAAATGACAAATCAAAGGCCAAGATTGTTTCCGAAAATAATGGTGTTTCTGGTTTTGATAAATCAGATCTCAAGTTGGATGTTTTTATGGTTCAGCATGACATGGAGAACATGTATATGTGGGTTTTCAAGGAGAGGCCTGAGAATGCTTTGGGTAAGATGCAGCTTAGAAGCTACATGAATGGGCATTCTCGCCAAGGGGAGCCTCCCTTTCCCTTTAGTGCAGATAAGGGATTTGTCCGTTCCCACAGGATGCAACGGAAGCATTACAGAGGACTGTCAAACCCACAGTGTGTGCATGGGATCGAAGTTGTTCCATCTCCAAATCTCGTGGCTCTTAACGAGGAAGAACGGAAAAAGTGGATGGAGCTTACTGGAAGGGATTTAAATTTTACAATTCCATCTGAAGCTAGTGATTTTAGTTCATGGAGAAACCTTCCAAACACTGATTTTGAGCTTGAGAGGCCTCCTTCAATAAAGTGTGTATCAAATTCTCATTCAAGGAAGCTGCTTAACGGGTCTGGGCTCAATTTGTCGACTCAAGCGTCTAGCCATACCTATGGTGATGGAATGGACTTATCACTTTTGAGCAGCAAAAAGAGGAAAGACTTTTTTGCACACGGAAATGATGATGATTGCTATTTGCCGGTCATTCCTACATCTGACCGAATTCCAGACATGGAAGTTCATCCCAGCGAGCCACACTGGTTAAATTACTTCACTGGGGTAATGAAAAATGCTTATGGGCCTGTTACTGCTGCAAAAGCTATCTATGAAGATGAAACAAGTTACCTGATCATTATCAGCTTGCCTTTTGTTGATCTTGAGAGGGTCAAGGTTTCTTGGAGGAATACTCTCACTCGTGGCATCATAAAGCTATCTTGTGTGAGCACATCCGGCATGCCTTTCATCAAGAGACGTGATAGGACTTTCAAACTTACAGATCCTGCTCCGGAGCATTGCCCTCTTGGGGAGTTTGTTAGAGAAATTCCACTCTCAACTCGAATCCCTGAAGACGCCAACATAGAAGCATATCACGATGGACCGGGTTCTGTGCTCGAGATTATGGTTCCGAAACTGCGGATGGTGCCTGAAGAACATGAAATCCGTGTTTGCCTCCGCCCCAAGCATGTAGGGAATGATCTCATGTTGACATGAAGTAGCTCCCTTTATGGAGAATTATAAGGGTAGTAGCTAATGATTGGTGCTTCATTGTTTTATTGACGTTGTACCAGACTCTGTAATCTATGAAACAAAATGTTCGTTCCATATTTGTTTTTTTTTTTTTTTTTTTACTCGCTAATTGATATGGTTCTTTTCCCCCATGTTTCTGGTTAGTGTGAGCATTTGCCTGTAACTATAATTGATATTCTTACATCTTTGATTATAGTCATTAATATAGATACTAAAACTTTGGTGATTTACCTCCTCACTTGAGTTTGTAGTAGCAGTCTTTCTCTCTCGATTCACGGGTCGTAGCTTACTGAATTTAACGAAGGGGCTAATGTCATGACTTAATTTGCATTTTGTTTGCATTCTTAACGAAGGGGCTAATGTCATGACTTAATTTGCATTTTGTTTGCATTCACTTCAGTATCTGGTGTCCGTAGAATTCTTCTATAACAGTATAGACTTTCATGTTCTTAGTAGCAAATTCTTCTGGGAAAAACAAAGTAGTAACTGTCGCCCTGTTGTTAGTTTTTGATTTATTGGAGCAACCCTTTTTATGCACGTAATATGAAAATAAGAGTAGTCGAACAAGACCCAAAGCAGAAGACGACATGGAGAAGACTTCGATCATTTGATTACAAAGCACGCACACTGATTCTGCCAGAAATGCTACTTCGTAATGTCGTGGAAAGGCCAAATACTGATTGAGACCGAAGAAAGCCAATAAAGCGGTGACACCTAGCAACTTTTTTTATATCTAATAAGAAAGATCTAAATGATAATTGGGTTAAATAAGCTATCATGGTGGGGACTGGGGACTGAGTCAAGAATCCGGAGTTTAGGCTTAGGTGAATGTGGCTAGAGGGCTTTTAAGACCAAGTCTAGGAGGGTACGCATACTCTGTTGCCCAAGGGACCAAGGTCAAGTCTGGCGTCCGCCTATCGCTTAGAGTGACACTTCGATAAACCTACAACTTCCAACGTCTAGCCACTAGTAGCAAAGTACTACTTTTTATCTTCTTACGCGCTTTTCTCATTTCCGCGTTTCTAGGTGTCTCTATGTCCTTTTTGACAAATCTAATAATACTATATTTATAGCAAAGATAAGAAAAACCAAAGTCTATAGCTCAACAGGTTCTTTTCTATGTCGGTTACAGTTACAGATAATATATACTCTTTTTCATCTAAAGCTTGCGTGCCGACACAAGTGATAAGAAGGTGAAGAAAATTCGTCCAAACCCCAAAAGATGGATTGAATTGTTTTAGCTTTTGGACCACCTGCCTCCCCTCCACATTCTATGAATCAAGAGTTATGTTGATAAGGAGTGTATACTATCAATCACATAGGAATATCGTAGAATATTTACTTGCCAAATAAGACTATTGTTTTTACAAGGTTAAGATAGAATTTGTAAGTCAATTGATCTCCTCAACAAAACTTCATCTAAAACCCAATTTACACTATACCATCGATCATGTCATTTTTGCTTCAACAAAATTTCAAACGGCTAATGTAATCTCAACCCAATTGCACAATATTTAAAACGGCTATTATCTCAACCCAAAGGAATTGGCCCTCACTGCAATGCCCTATAAAGATAGGGCTTCGAGATGGGCCGTGGCTGACCACATGGCACCTCTAGATTTTTGAGCAACTTCTGGGAATTCAATGGAAGATTCCGGCAGATTATCTGTACTCAGTTCAAGGTTTATAATATCATTTCGAGCATCTCTTATGAGATTATTGTCATCCGAAATGAATAGCTATTACATCAAATATAAAACCAGGAAAAACAGCTGGGCAATGAAAATTTTTATGAAAGTTCCATTTCCAAAAACCCAAGAATAATAATAGGATGATGCCTGAAATCTTAAAACTGGCTTAGAACACAAAAAGATAATTAAAAATCCTATTCATAAAACAGAGGGAAAAAAAAAAAGAGAACAACATCTAAGAAATAGGAATTATAGGAGCAGATACAAGAAAAGGCAGAAATTTCTTAGTCGACTTCCTCAATCTTTGGGCCAGCACCGCTTCCACCAGCTGGAGCATCCTCATCCATGCCACCCATGTCAGCACCAGCGCCCTGGTACATCTTTGCAATTATCGGGTTGCAGATGCTCTCCAACTCCTTCATCTTGTCTTCAAATTCATCTGCCTCGGCTAGCTGGTTGCTGTCTAGCCATTGGATGGCCTGCTCAATTGCATCTTCAATCTTCTTCTTATCTGCTGGAGGGAGTTTGGCACCAATCTTCTCATCCCTTACTGTGTTTCTCATGTTGTAAGCGTAGTTCTCCAATGCGTTCTTCGCCTCAACCTTCTTCTTGTGCTCTTCATCCTCAGACTTGTACTTCTCAGACTCCTGAACCATCTTCTCAATTTCCTCCTTGGAAAGTCTTCCCTTGTCATTTGTAATGGTGATTTTGTTTTTTTGCCCAGTGGTCTTGTCCTCAGCAGACACATTCAAGATACCGTTGGCATCGATATCAAAGCACACTGTGATCTGTGGAACACCCCTGGGAGCTGGTGGGATGCCAGAGAGCTCGAATTTACCAAGCAAGTTGTTATCTCTGGTCCTCGTTCGCTCACCTTCGTAGACCTGGATCAACACACCAGGCTGGTTGTCGGAATAAGTAGAGAAGACCTGCTCCTTCTTGGTGGGAATGGTGGTGTTCCTTGGAATCAAAACGGTCATGACACCACCAGCTGTTTCCAAACCAAGGGACAAGGGGGTGACATCCAAGAGCAAGAGATCCTGCACCTTCTCATTACCCTCACCACTCAAGATAGCAGCTTGGACTGCAGCACCATAGGCAACAGCCTCATCAGGATTGATGCTCTTACAGAGCTCCTTTCCGTTGAAGAAATCCTGCAATAGCTGCTGAACCTTGGGAATTCTAGTAGAACCACCAACAAGCACAACATCATGGACGCTGCTCTTGTCCATCTTGGCATCCCTCAAACATTTCTCAACTGGTTCCATACACTTTCTGAACAGATCCATGTTAAGTTCCTCGAATCTAGCACGGGTAATGGTTGAGTAGAAGTCGATACCCTCGTACAAGGAGTCAATCTCAATGGTGGTTTGGGCAGTGGATGAGAGAGTTCTCTTCGCCCTCTCACATGCGGTCCTCAGCCTCCTAAGAGCTCTGGGGTTACCACTAATGTCCTTCTTGTTCTTTCTCTTGAACTCCTGCACGAAGTGGTTCACCATTCTGTTATCAAAATCTTCACCCCCAAGATGAGTGTCTCCGGCAGTGGCCTTCACTTCAAAGATACCCTCTTCGATGGTAAGAAGAGAGACATCGAAAGTACCACCACCAAGATCAAAGATCAAGACATTCTTTTCGCCGACACTGGTAGCCTTCTTGTCAAGACCATAAGCAATGGCTGCAGCCGTGGGTTCATTAATAATACGCATGACATTAAGACCAGCAATGACACCAGCATCCTTCGTTGCCTGACGCTGAGAGTCATTGAAGTATGCAGGGACAGTAACCACGGCATTCTTAACTGTAGAACCAAGGTAAGCCTCGGCGATTTCACGCATCTTCATGAGGACCATAGATGATATCTCCTCAGCAGCAAATTGCTTCTCCTCACCCTTGTAATTAACAACAATCATGGGCTTGTCACCAGGTCCGGGGATGACCTTGAATGGCCACAATTTAATATCACTCTGAACAGGGGCATCGCTGAATCTACGACCAATCAACCTCTTTGCATCTGTAAATGATAAAATCACATTAGTTTACCCAAAACAAAATGAACAAGGAGCTAGGCACCGAGCTTCAATCTACAAACAATATGCTTGAGCATCAAAGCACAAGACATTTTGATTTCACAAAGTAATCGAATCAGTGTCGCTAACACGTTTGAAACCATTGGCAGTATAACAACTTAGTTAAGGTATAACGTAAATTATACTAATTTACATTATAATTCTTAAAAGTGTAATCTAAGTTGTAATTTTACACATATTATACAAAAATAATGATGCATAAAAGTATATTCTTATTTAACATATTAGAAAGAGGATTAAACAGATTAAAGAAATACAGCCTGAATAAAATTTCACAAACAGAAAATGAGTATGATTATCAACAGCTCTGCTCAAGACTAAGGGCCACAGGTCAAACAAAACAGAGACTAAACCGAAAATTACACAATAACATATCTAATGAACAAGTCAAAGTTTCATTCATCAAATAGCGAACGGTGTTGAATAGACAAATAACCTAAAGATTCAAAAATACGATTCAGATCCAAAGTACAATCTAAGCTCATGCTAAAGCGGTTCCTACGTAAATCTTAGCAATCTTAGCTCGTTAAGTTCAGATCTATATTTTCTTATTTAAACAAAAAAAATCCTTAGCATGGATCTAAACCCTACAATTGCAGATCCAATCAAATACAGAATCTAAACAAAGCAACCAAAAGTAAATCTTGATAAAAATACAAAACAGAGTAAAAGCTTACCGAAGACGGTGTTCAGAGGGTTCATGGCCACCTGGTTCTTTGCTGCATCGCCTATCAAACGCTCGGTATCGGTAAAGCCAACATAAGAAGGCGTCGTTCTGTTACCTTGATCGTTGGCGATGATCTCAACACGATCATGTTGCCAAACGCCAACGCAAGAATAAGTTGTTCCGAGATCGATTCCGATCGCTGGACCTTCTCCTTTACCGGCCATTGCTACTATTGTTGTGTCGACGAAAAAGAATATAAATAACTCAGAAGAAAAAAAAATTAAAAAAAAAAAAACAATGAGAAACAGTGACGAGCGGCTAGGGTTTCAAGTGGTAGAGCAAGCCGAAAAGAGTTGGTTTATATAGAGGTTTATTGAATTTTGTTCGAGAATGTTCGAATCCCTGGACTTTAGGAACCGTCCGATCTTGGAAATCAATTTACGGTCCCAGATTTTTTTTTTCTCTTATTTTCCGCCGAGTGCACGGGTGCTTTCTATTTACCTAGTTGAAATCATCCAATAAATTACTGCCACGTCATTAAAGTGAATTGTAGACATTTATTCGACGGGATGAGATCTAACGTTTTCATTGGCTGGAAGAGGGTGCATGAATCAAGGAACAAGACGCAACTTGTTAGTTGTTACGGCTGTTCTAATTGGACCGTCACCGTCCAGGAAGATTCTTTGTAAGAAAAAGTTGTTGGGCTCGGGCAACACGCAAAGGTTGGATTGTGAAAAGACGTAAAAAGACCCTGTGCACGTGCCGTGTTGTTTTTTTGTTCACATGATGAATTTAGATGTTTGGTGGAATATTGCAGACCGGAAGTTTACAAAAGAAAATGGACTATAATTTATATTATAATTATTGAATTTTATATTTATAAGCTTAGTCAAGTGATTTTTTAAATGAAGTTTGAGTTTTTTAATTTTTTTAATTTAAATTAATTAGATTTAAATTATTATTTATATTACAAAATAATAATTTTATATTTAAATTTAATTATAAAAATATATAAATATTAATATAAAATTTTTATTTTAATATTTTTAATAATAATTTTGTCTTTAAATAAAGAATTCAAAATTTTTCGAATCATAGTATGACTTGATCTAGTCATGAACAGATCAAACATCATTCATGCAGATGCAATTTGTGCCTCCCACTCTATATATGAACATCTTTAGTTTGTCTTTGCAGCATCATTTACGTCAAGTGGCCAAGCTATGGTTGAATGCCTTTTTGTTGCCAACTTGAAAGAATGGAAAATGACACATATCTGCCTTTTTATCTACGAAGATAAATTTTGCATGCTAAGTTGTCAACTTGTATGTCTATGATTATAAATATTCCTTTTTATATGCCAGTTGTTGTAGCATTCGAACATTTCCTTAACATGGCAAAATGCATGTAATCTTTCGAAAACTCATTCTAATGTTTGCCCGTCTCACATTTTTTTTATAAGATGGTCAGAGGTATTTTCAAGTTTTACTATCAAAACATTGATGGGATACATTTAAAATTATATTCTCGAAATACCTTTTCACAAAAATGAAATATTAATAATAAAAAAAATTCTTTTATCTTTGCCTTGTGACTTAGACCTTTTTCGATGAATTTTTTTTTGTACATGATGTTTTGTATTC
>JBBYHK010000001.1:491796-553763 GCA_038382065.1 Adansonia grandidieri | reverse complement strand
GAGCAACAATAAAAAAAGAATAAAATTAGAAGTAAAAAGGTAATTAAAATTTTTATTAATAATTTTAATAATTATTTCTTTCTTTCTAATTATTTTTTTAGTTTTACTCTTTCTTAATAATTATTAGTTTACTTCTTTTTTTGAAATTTTTCTAAAATTTATATTGCCGTATAGGTGTTGGAAATTGCCAAATCAGATGGCGATTTTTCAATAAGAGTATTTATATATTAAGAAATCGTCATTTAATTTGGTGATTTCTTAACTAAATTTTATAATTTGTTTTATGTTGAGAAAATGACGATTTCTCTCAAAATTGACCTATTTTGGTAAATAATCTGAAAACGGCTTATTTCGGTAAATAAAAAAATTTTTTATATTGTTTTAATAAAAAGGCCTAAGAAACGACCCTCTCAAAAAAAAGACAGCCAAAAAATTAGAGCCTGATTGCAAGTGACACCTTGCTTTTGAGATAACATATGCCTTATGATTGGAATTCCGACTTTGTGTAAATAAATGGGACCTTCCCTTTGATGGAGCTTAAAGGATTGGAAATAGAGTTAGAAATTTGAATAGGCTTGATTGGATCATGTCAATTCAAGCCTTGGAAAGCTTTTCAAAGGGATAAGTAGGTTTAGCTTGAGCTAATTCGACTTATAAACATAAGATAATTAACCAAGAAATGATATATTTTTTGAATCGATTTGAATAATAACATTTAAATTAAGCATGCAAACCCCAAAAAAAGAGAGAGCTTCATGAATCACCCATAGCTTAGTAACACTAGAGACAGAAAGACCAATGTTCTTAGAGAAAAAAAGGAACATAGTAGTTAAAAGCTCCCCCTCACCCCCCCCAAATACTTGCTGCACGAGGTTATTCTAGAGAAAAACCATCTTCTGGAATTTAACAAATGAAAGTGAAGGTGGATTCCAAGACAAAGATTTTAATAATATCAAACATTAATTTAATTAATAGTTGGTGCATGTTCAAAGAGTTTGATTCAAATTTCTCTAAAATAACAAAAAAAAAGTATGTTAATTGATCAAATTAATTACTTAGTTGTGAAACTCAAGCTTTAATTTAATTTAATCTGAAAATATATAGATTTATTTATCGAAAAAACTTGATAAGGATCAAAAGATAATGGAAAATGATAAAGATCACAAGATAATATATTTTTGTAACTGATAATCTTAGATAAAAATTAAAATAATTTTATAAATCAAATTATCTTGTAATTGATAATATTCTCTAGGAGTCATCTTTTAGGAGTACAAATCATAACCCCCTATGAAACTAGTATAAATAGGGGTCATTCCATTTTATTCAGCATCAAGAAATAATAAATTCTTTTTTTCAATTGAGAGTCATTTCTCTCTTCTAATTTCTGAGCCATTTTGGTATCAGAGTTGAGTTTCAGAGACGGGGAGTGTTTGAAAAATAGCCTGAAGTTGAAAACTTTGAAGTAGTCTGACAAAAGTCATCATTGTCACCTTCGAAATTCATAGTTTCGGTCTTTTTCAGCCAAAAGGAGGTCTCCATCATGTTCAAGAGGTCGAAAAACCTTAGACTAGAAAGTTCCATCGCCGGAAGGTAAGCACGCTTTCACGCGCCACCGTCGAAGGACCAGATGCCAGCCAGAGGTTAAAGACGACAATGCTAGCTACCATGTCAGCACTGAGGTGTCCAGTTAGTGACACATCAACCACACACAACGTGCCACATGTCACATTCACTGCATTATCACCCAGTCAGCATAATTGCCTAGTCATTGTCACACAATCCAACCATAATCTGCCATGTGTCACTTTCACCACATCATCATCATCCACGTTAGCCCTTTTGTCCAGTCATCACCACGTCACCCAACCATCACCTGCCACGTCTCCTTAACTACCACGTCATTAGCATGTCAGCATATTTTTCCTTAATTGCATTTTAAACCCTAAATGTTTCAAAATTGCAAATTAACCCTTTGATTTTTTGAAATTACATCCAAGCCTTAAATTTCTTAAAATTCCTTTTTGACCCAAACTTTTGAACTTAATTCCTAATTTCATCCTTAAGCCATACCTTTTGTTTTCACTAGCCTACAACATGCCTCCAAGATGAAGATCTGTGCATGAAGTTGAGATAGAAGAATTGAAACGACAAGTTCAATTACTACAAGAGATGGTGAATGTTAACGAGCCCAATTGGATGCACAAGGAAGGCAAATAGAAGATGATTCGGATAGTAACGACACTTCATCAACCGGTAATCGTCGACCTCAAAGACCGACAGTCCCTAACAGTGATATCGAAGTAGACATTCTAGATTTTGAAGGGAAGCTCCAACCAGACGAGTTCGTAGAGTGGCTCCAAACAGTTGAGCGAGTGTTCGAATATAAAGAGGTTCCAAAGGACCAAAAAGTCAAAATTGTTGCCATCAAGCTTAAGAAGCATGCTTCCATATGGTGGAAAAATCTTAAGAGGAAGTGAAAGCGTGAAGGGAAAAGCAAGATTCGAATGTGAGAAAAAATGCGACGTAAGCTCACACGTAAGTTCCTACCCGAACATTATTATCAAGATTGTTTTCTTCAACTACATAATTTTCGCCAAAAGACTCTGTCTATATAGGAATATACCAGGGAATTTGAAAAAGCTCATGATGAAATGTGATATCCAAAAAAAGGAGGAGCAAACAATAGCCCATTACCTTGGAAGGTTGAACACTAACATCGCCCATCAAGTCCAGCTTCAACAATACTGGACTTTAGACGACGTCATTCGTCTAGCCATCCGTGTTGAGAAGCAGTTACCTAGACCACTTTTTTACCAACCTCTTTTCTCTACTAAGAATCCTTCTGATATCTGTAGAACTCTAGTTAAGCAACCTAGCTCTTCAAGTAAGCCTCTACTTAAAAGCTGCCAGAGAATCCAGCTCTAAAGCACCTAAGTGCTTTAAATGCCAAGGTTTTGGCCACATTGCTTCAAAATGTCCCAATCGCAAGGTCTTCACCATTATTGAAGGAGATGGTTATGCAGCATCTGAAGAAAAAGATGAGCCCGTATTTGATAAAGAAGTCATGCCCGCTGACCATGGCGAAACACTAGTGATCAGGCAAAGCTTGCACACAGCGCAAGCAAAAGAGGAGTCATGGCTATGTCATAATATTTTCCACACCCGCTATACTACCCAAGGCAAAGTATGTGATGTAATCATTGACAATGGAAGCTGTGAGAATATAGTATCCAACTACATGGTGGAGAAGCTGAACCTATCCAGTCAAGTTCACCCACGTCCATACAAATTACAATGGTTCAACAAAGGAAATGAGGTTAAAGTTTCTAAACGATGCCTTGTTTCTTTTTCAATTGGCAAGAAGTATCAAGATGAAGTATGGTATGATGTTGTTCCCATGGATGCCTGCCATCTTCTATTGGGAAGACCTTGGCAATATGATCGCCATGCTCTATACGACGGTCATGTGAACACTTATGCCTTTGTGAAGGATGGAGTGAAGATCTAGCTAGCACCGTTGCCACCTAGTGAATATAACTAAGGCAAGAATAAGTCAAAGCCACTAGTGTCCTTAATTGCCAAGGAACAATTCAAGGTGACAAAAGTGGAAGCCCAAACCATGGGATTGGTCCCGTTGCTTAAGTCAAATGAAGGAACCACCATTCTGCCAGAAATCAAACAATTACTAGCTGAATTTCTAGATGTCGTACTGGACGAAATTCCACCTGGACTGCCACCCATACATGATATGTAACACGTAATTGACCTAAACTCAGGAGCAGTACTTTCTAATAAACTTGCTTACAGGATGAGTCCCCAAGAACATGCTGAAGTTCAACGACAAGTTGAAGAGTTGTTAAAGAAAGGAATCCAAAAGCAAAACTTAAAATACAAGGCTCAACGTGACAAGCATAGGAGAAAAAAGACTTTCAAAGTACAAGATTTGGTATGGATACACTTGCGAAAGGAACGATTTCCAAATCAACCAAATTCCAAGTTATCACCCCAAGCTGATGGTCCGCTCAAAGTTGTGCAGAAAATCAACAACAATACGTACAAAGTTGAACTACCACGCGCTTATGGAGTCTCTGCTAATTTCAATGTCGTCGATCTTTTGCCATACTTTGAGAACGATGCTAAGTTTGACTCGAGGGCGAGTCCAGTCCAACCCAGGGAGAATGATAAGAATCAAAAGATAATGAAAAATGACAAAGATCACAAGATAATATATTTTTGTAACTGATAATCTTAGATAAAAATTAAATAATCTTATAAATCAAATTATCTTGTAATTGATAATATCTTTTGGGAGTTATCTTTTAGGATTACAAATCATAACCCCCTATGAAACTAGTATAAATAGGGGCCATTCCATTGTATTCAGCATCAAGAAATAACAAATTCATTTTTTCAATTGAGAGTCATTTCTCTCTTCTAATTTCTGAGACAAAACTAGTTGTTATTTCGATATCAATAGACACAAAATGAATCCCAATTCAGCACCTCTAAGCAAGATCGGCCTCTGTCCCTCGTAAACATTCAACATAAATGATGCATATTATTCCAAACTAGGTAGTGCTTTAATATATTCCAATTAAAAGAGGGAAAATTGTTGAACCAAAGGTTTAGTTACCTTGGTTTATAGAGTCATCCTTTAAAGAGATGGCATTAAACAGCAAATTTGACATTTAAATGGCAGTATTTGTAGTTCTTAAAGAAATGGCATCAAACAGCAGATTTAACATTTGAATGGCAGTATCCGTAATCCGAGACTGTAATCTCTTCTTTATATGAAAAAAGGGAAATTGCTCTTTTTTTTGTCTGAAATGATGATGAAATTTCATTTCTACCTTATTAAAATAAGGGTGTATATTGTCCACAGCGTGCGAACACCCAACATGATGACCTTATGAGAAGGTATAGTGTATTGCAAAAAAGATACGATGCATTCGAGTTTCGAATGATGCACTGGCGATTACTTGCGAAAATCGAACGAGACGCTCTCGAAAATATGTAGCAGCTGGAAAAAACAAAACAATTTCATTCAATTGTGGGTCAGCAGATCTCCATCAAGGATACACGAAATGACCCTATTTAAACTGGAAATTAATGAGCTGGAATCTCTATAGGAGGAAAACTAGTAAGATTAAAGAATTGAGTAGTGCTGCTGATCCAACGGAGTTTATGACACAAAAAATGAATGGCTTCGCCGTGTTGCCTTGACTGGGTTTGCCTAATTAAAGAAAATATCGATGCTTCGCTGGACGGTCGTAGATGAATAGGAAGCATCGGGTACGTTATTCTTTTGACTTGATTAATACTTCACCATCACTGCAACAACGAATGTTGTTATAGAAAAATTTTGAAAAGCTGATATTGTGCATAAAACTGTGTTAAATAATTCCAACCCTTGTCATTAAATTCCCTCGACCGAGAACGATGAGAATGACGACGACGACGACGACGACGACGATAATAAATGGATTGTTCATGTACAGCATTCTCTTCTTCTACTTTGTTTGGTTGAATTTGATTAACTGTATAATGCTACATGAAAATAACCTCAATCAAAAGAATGCATAAAGTATCTTTCCACGATCTCTGATCTAATTAAATTACCAAAATCAAAAAGTTATTGATAAAAAAAAAAAATCAAGTTCAAAATTTTCACTCTAGCAAGGTCAACTCAATAATAATAGTTGTCAAATATTACAAAAGAGACAATGTCCCCAGATATATAATATCATAATCCAGGGTAATAGTCTGCATTCTTTCTTCATACTGCCCTACTCAAAAGATACTAATCTCTTTCAAAAATTATTAAAAAAAAAAAAAAACCCTTAATTTCACTTGAGCATTTAGTTTAATATTTTATTCAAGAAATTAAGTGTCAGTTCTTTTCTCCAAAACAAAAAGTTAAATATCTCTTTCAAGGAATTTGTTGAAACGAAAGAAATGAGGATATATATATATATATATATATATATAAAAATATATGTATGTATGTAAATGTTATATAAATCCTTTGTTAAATTTTGATTTCTTCCTGGGAGAAAAAACTATAAGTTTAAATCGAAATAGTTATCAACATCTCGTTTCATCTTTACAATTTAAACTAAACCAAAGTGGGTAATTTAATGGATTTTGAGAAAGCAACTTTGTAAATAGGTAATTTTTCAGTAACCGACGTAAATACCCGAATCCCGTTCATCAATTTTTATAACTGGATTGGGCCTCAATTTTCTTTACTTTAATCGTGTAACTATCCTTAAATAAGCAGAGGATTAATTAGGCCATTTGCCTTATCACCCGCAGCGTCTGAAGACATAAAAGCCAAATCATCGATCGATCGGTCCTCTGATTTTTTCTCTATAATATTTACCACTTTTAAACTTAGAGAATTCTTTGGGTTAAAGGACAAATTTATCATAATACTATAAGTGATAATTAAAATTTATCATAATACATTATTTTTATTGATATTTATTATTATATTTTTAAATTAAACGTAAATTTATAATTATAGTTTAATTTAATATTGAATTTTATCGTTTTATCTTTATTTGATTGAATTTTACTATTAAATATTAATTTTTATTTAAATTTTTCACTCAACTTTGATTTTGTATGATTTTAAGACAATATTTAATAAGAAAAATTCCTTTAAATATTTTATTTTAATAATTAGGGTTTAATAAATTAATTAATAAAGGATAATAAAAAAATAAGCTTTTGTATTTTATAAAATAAAAATTCTATGTTTATTTTTTAATTTTTTTACATTTTTAATAAATTAATTTTATTTTCTAACATTTCAAAATCAAATATCAGTGACAAAATTTAATCAAAAATTAAAGTTTAGTAGCAAAATTTAATCAAATAATAGTATAGTGATAAATTTGCCATAATTTTAAAAATACAATAGCAAATATCATTCAAAATAAAGTATAGTAGTAAATTTCAATATCCACTTATAGTATCGTGATAAATTTACTCATTAACCTAAAATCTTTTAGTAGAAATATTAAAAAAACATTTAAAAGAGAATTTTATTTTGAAATGTAGACAACGAGAAAGAGAAGGGAGACAACTAATTATAGGTAAGTTATTTCAAAGGTGGCAATAATAAGATTTTGTGACTTAATAATTTTACTCCCAAAAAAATGCAAATTTACAAAAGAAAACTTGACTTTTTTAGATAGCATTTGATACTTTTCCATATTAGGATTTCCATCGAATTTAATTCTCGAGAAAATGTGATTTCTAAGAAACTAACATTAAAATATTTTGTATATATAGAAAAGTGTTAATTAAAATACTGAAAAAGTTACATTGATATGTCTGGTTTATTAAATACTTTACTAAGAATGTAATGGTAATTTTCGAAATTACCCTTGTAAAATAAAATGGAAAGTTTATTATTTTCAAAATTTTTCAAATATATTCATTATTAACAATCATTAATCTACTATTAACAAACACTTCATTTAATCATTTTATTTTTAACTAATGACTAATTTATTTTAAATAAAAAAGCATAGTACATTTATCTTAAATCTAATACATGGTTAAATTAAAAATAAGTTTTAAATATTTATTAGGTATTTAAACTATAATGTAATTTAATTAAAATTTAATTTGATAGTAATTAAAATATTTTTAAAATTAATTAAATTTTAATGATGTTTATAGTTAGTGAAAATACTAGGTAGAAAAAAAATTTAGCTACCAATTTTTAAATCTAAAAAGGCATAATTTTGTCTTAAAACATTTTTTAACTTTTCAACTATATGAGAAAATTACTTTCCCATTTTTTTTCATGTGAATCACATTCCCATGACCGTAGAAAATTAATTCCCAAAGAAAAATAACATTCCCAAGAAAGTGAACACTTTATTGTATATCAAACATGGGAATTTAATTGGTGGAAATTTGATTCTCAAGAAAGTGATAACTTTCCATTATACTAAACATCTTTGCATTCTCTTCTTAAATAAATAGAAATAATTTTATCCTTTCTTTTTGTTAAAATATATTAACAATCCGCACTTATTTTAATACAATCATTTAACTATGAACTTTTCAAGTGAAAATAGAAAATCATGGATAACGTAAGTGAAAATGTTTTTAATGTTTCAACAATCTCTACTCCAACGTTAACAGTGAAACTAAAATTTCTTTAGGGTAACAAAATATTGCATCACATTTAGCTTCTTTAACCAACTCATTATAATTATGTGTTTTATCTCGATTATAATAAGCGTTTTGGAAAATTAGCCTAGGTTATCATAGGAATGGTCTCACTTCCATACTCATGCATGCAAGGAAGGTCTTATAACTCATCCCACTTAACCTACCTATAGATCTCATTAAGTATATAAACATACCCAAACTCTATTATTGTTACAGACACATGTAAACACTCAATTTTGTTTAGGCCTTCAAGCAAACATTTTAAGCATCATCAAGGTCAAATTTTCAAGCCCAAATCTAATTCCTATCATCCTGAGGGTGTGTTGCACATTCTATTAGATATGTCTTTTGGGAAGAAAGTAATGGCTTCATGACAAGTGGTATTAGAGCCAACCATTGACCGTCCAATTTCTTACCAACCGTCATAATAGGTTGGAAGGGTGAACCAACCATGACTTCATGCCGAGCACCCCAAAGGTAGGGTCGAAAAAAATGGTGGAAAAGCCCCTGAAAGAGGTGTCACGAGATTGGCTAAGAGAGCATGTTATGCCAAGCGCTTTAAAGAAATAGGCAAGGTGCATTAATCCCACATTGGACAAAAAATGTAAGGTTTTTGGGTATATAAGCAAGTACGCTGCAGATTCCATTAGGCATGTCTTTTAAGAAGAAGGTAATGGCCTCGTGACACATACAGCCACCAAATTCAAATGACCATGTGGCATTTTGCAATTTTTTTTTTAAAAAAGGGCATATAATCAAAAGGCATGAAATTCTTTGTGTTGGAATATGTAACTTTATTTAATTTTGCTTGAAAATTGGAAATAAAATGTATATTTCACTAATAATTATGCTGCCTATTTCTTCGTGATCTGAAGTCCTAATCTTTGATGGGAAAACCAATTGCACTTTATGGCAATACACAATATAAGATCTTTTCGTACAACAAGGTCTTAATGATGTTTTAGATGAAACAAAATCTGAAAAGTTTAAAGAAAACGATTGGCAGTCTATGCAGAGGAAAGCTACAAGCACAATGTGGTTAGCTCTTGCTCCTTCAATTAAGTATAATGTGCTAAATGAGGAAATACCTATTGGGATCTAGAATATTTTTAAGGAGATTTATGCATCGAAGTCACTAACTAATCGTTTATGCTTAAAGATAGAATTGTACATATGAGAATGGAAGAAAGAGGTAATTTGCATGATCATATTAATGAGTTTAATCAACTAGTTTGCCAATTGCTGAATATAGAAAAAAAATCAAAGTGATGAAGAGCAAGCAATTTTTATTAGCTTTGTTGTCATAATTTTATAGATCATTGGTGAGATTACTATTGATTGGCAGAAATACTATCAAGTTAAATAATGTGATCACAGTCCTAAGAGAATATTAGAGGATACTTAGAGGGGATCATGCCAATGAAAGTGAAAACATACTAGTTGAAGAGATATTAAATAGGAAGGAACACTTTTTGCGATAAAATTGAACAACGAGAACAATCTAGAAGGAGAGACTATAGTGATGCGAGTGCTACTATTACGAAGAAGCTGGACACTTTCAGTCTCAACGTCCATAGATGCAAGACTTAAAGAGTAAGTTGTTGAAAGGAAAGGTGAAGGCATCAACTAATGTAGTTAAAATTGATGATTATGCTGATTTGCTTTATGTAGATAGTAATAATTCTATTAAAAGTCATTCTAAATGGGTGTTAGATTCTACCATCGATGTGCATGTGTATAAGGATTAAGTCATGTTTACTACTTTGCAAAAGAATGGAGATTTTGGCTACGTCAATATGGGAAAGAAACTAAAGTTAAATGTTAAAGGCGTGGGAAGAGTTCACCTGAAGCCTACAATGGTTAAGTCCAAGATATTCCTAATGTAAGGTATATGCTTACTGCCAATGTCAACAATATCCCATTGGGAGAAATGACATCACATGTATGCAAGTATATGGGAATTGGGAAAACATAAAAAGTGTACAAAAAGAAATCACTTGATTATACGAGGCAAAAAAGGCAAGAAAAACATTTCTTATTTGGACAGTTACTTCATGAAGAAAGCATTTAAGGGTAAGAAAGTAGAGAAGAAGATTGAAAAGATAGTTCAATTTTTAGAAAAGATTGAAGTAATCAAGTATTTTGACTTAAAGGAAGATTTGTTGAGTATAGTGAGTCTAAATCCCAGATCAAGTAATTACATTGGGCCAAGAGAAGTGCTCAACTATAAATAAGAGCCTTACCCTTTAGATAGATGCACCACTTGTGATAGAAAGACCTTATATACTAGAGAGATGTTGTATTATGGTTATTAGATCGTAAGTTATAATATTAATAAAGAGGGTTTTGTAACTTTGTCAATGTAAAAGTTACAAGTTGTAGTTTTTTCTCTTTATTGTGGAGATTTTTCTTACCTTTTTAAAGTTGTGGACATAAGCCAAAAAGGCTGAACTACATTAGAATACGTGTTCTTTTATTTCTTTATTGTTGAGTGTTTTTGTGGGTTGCCACACTATTCCCAACACTATGGACCTAAAATTTGACATTGCTCTTCACAAAAGGTACAGTCAATTTTACTAATTGACCTTTTAAGCTTTAATTTCAAAAGTCTTTATTTTAACCCATGGTTGACTTTGGTTTGATTTTCAAAATTGAGGCTCACTTTAGGTTTAGTTACTCTAATTGAACATCCTATCTTTCTCAACAAGGAGATTAAGTCAAAGTGTATCTCTAATTTTGATTTTTCAATTCTCTCTACCTAATTTTAACTTTTTTCATTTATTAAATTTCCCAGTCTATTCAATTAAACCCCCTTACCGACATTTTCATAAAACTAGTGCATTTCAATCCTTTGAACAAGCATTATTATCATTAAAGCCTTATCGGAGAGGATCCACGCTGAGAAATACCGATGGACACATAAAAAGGAAAGAAAACCAATTAGAGGGCCCAAAAAAATTAGGCATTTACATAGTGCAGAGAATATATCCTTAAAACAAAAAGAGACAGTAAAATCAATATTTTTTCTATAACAATGGAATCATAAAAGCATTTTAATCAACAACATGGGATGTGTCGACTTAAAATATCCCTTGCTTGGGATTTTATTTGGTATCATAGAGTGAGAGAAAATATGTGTTTCTTGTAATTGGAGTAGGGAGACCATTAGACGAATCACTCATCTGATTGATCTTTAATGGCCACCATGAAATGGCAGAAAATTTGGAGTTGCCATCAATCATTTCGGCTAGGTATGACTGGACATCTATAAAAATCAGTATCTCATGTTACGAAAGTTGGAGATTTGATTTTACGATCTACATGTTCCACAGTTCGTTATGAGGGTTCAAAAGTAGATTACGCGTAGGGAAGGATTAGCGCCCTCATGATGCCCTAAATTGGTACCTTTTGGCAGTATAATATCTCAATCTCAGTTTTCTCGATTTTTGTTACATCACTATTTATTTATAATCCATTTTTTATTATGCACGAATTTTGAAAATAATAAATCTATTTTTTGTAAAAAGAGTTTGATACCATTATATGAACCAAGGGAATAGCGAAACGTAAGGTTAAAGTTCTTCTGGATCTCATTCAAAAAAGATGTTCCATATCGAGCACTGAAGGGATACTGATACAAAACATTGCCTCGACAATTTAAAAAAAATTTAATTAAATATGTGAATGCACAATTTGTCACCAACAGAGGAAATATGTTAGTAAATCATAAAGAAATATAATACACATTGCATAAAATAAAAACACAAAGATATAAAAAAGGAAAGACGGTCAGGATGTATCTTGTAATTATCCTTAATTATTTAGGAATAATCGAATTAACAATTTTGAGACACATTTGGACTCATTGGTTGTTTAAGGCATGAAAATCGAGGTTTTAATTGAAAAATCCAAGATACCAGGGAAAAGGAAAAACTTGATTTTTAAAGGAATTTTGAAAATCAAGGTTGAAAAATTCCATGTGGATGGGAAATTGGATAAATTTGAAAAACAAAATATTTTTTGGTATTTTTTTGATAAAAGGGGTTTAAAAAGAGTAAAATCGGTGATCCAACCGGTGGCCTTGATTTTCAAGGCGTTTGGCCTTGATCCGAGCTTGGTGGTTCTTATATAATGACATGTAACTCCATCGAGGAATTAATTGGAATCATTTTAAGGCATTAATTCAAATGCCTAGAAAAGATGATTCAAGAAAATCAATTAACTTTGTTTAATGCTAAAAACAAGAGATAACATTATGCTGTCCATCTTCTCAAATTTATTCTAAACTCATCCTCAGGTCTCAAGTGAAACAAGATATCATTGGAAAGGTAACTCAATGAGGATTAATATAAAAATATTCTCAAAAATCCTAGAAAATCATTTAATCTTTGTACCCAAGTTTGTTTCAGCACTGACAGCATGTGCAGGGGAAGAGGTGCAACAAATTTTGAAAAATCCTTATGGACTTATTTGGAATCGTTAAATCATAAATAATATTTAAAAATTCTAAAAAAATCATCTGGTGATCCGAAAATGGCCCAAACAAAATGCTAATCGTTGATTATAAGGGTTTAAAATAGTAAAACTTTGAAAAATTATAACTCTGTCATCTAAGTAAATTTGTGGACAAACAAGATACTATTGAAAAAGTAATTCGATGCCCTTTAAAAGAAAAAAATATAAAAAAATTCTAAAAAACTCTTAAGATATTTAATTAATTATATCAATTAAAATTTGGCCAAAAAATTCAATTAAATTTTGTAAAAATATATTTTCTAAAATTAAAATATATTTAAATAAAAAATTATCCCCAATGATGCAGGGGCACAATGCAGGGGCAGAATTTGTAATTATAGTAAATAGTTATCCAAATCTATAGTCATTTCATCATGTAATTGTTGGATTGTTACCGGGGCCGGTTGGTTGATTTTTCTAGTTTGGCGTGGGTTTTTCTAAAAGTGAATGTCACATCATATATGTACAAAGTTGCAATTTAAAAATGCAAAACCAACTGACGACACATCGCGACATTGTGTGGCGGGTATCATCACGTGAGCTCGCGCGAAAGCATGGTTTTCAAGTGTCAAGAAAATGCTCGCACGAGCCTTTGTTTAAAAGTCTTGTCAGCAGCAGCGTAAACATGACGCTTGTGCCTTTCTCTGATTACAGTCCTCTCAGCAACAGCGTGAACATGATAAATTTTCTTTTTCATTTTCTTTTCTTTTTTTTTTAAGGGGCAGAATGGCTGTCGTTTTCTGCTTTACCGTCACTTGGAAATTATGCTCCTTGCGCTCGCGCGAACGCTATCTTGCATTGCGGGTGTACATCGAGAAGCCTTCGCTTAAGTTCAAACCACCCCGGAACAAATCGCTGAGGGCTATGCTGTTAATGCTGTCAGTCTCGTAGTCGCTGTCAACTCGCTATCTTATAGGAATGATAAGTCTAGTGTATCTAATATATATATATATATATATATAAAAAATAAAATATATAGTTCTTTGTATAGTAACTAATGTAAATATCTTCTTTTGAATATATATATATAAAATAATTTTAATTTTAATTATATTATATTTAATTTTAAAATTTTAAAAAATATTTATTTAAATTTTTTATTTTTATATTTAATTAATTTTAAATATTTTATTTAATTTTTAAATATATATTGCATTTAAAATTATAACAAATCTTAGATCCCATCACAACGTTTTTCTTAAATTAAAAAACTATCATATCCATCAAAATAAAAAATTATAAATATAACTTAATTATATAATTTTATTTGTGTATATATTAATTAATATTATAATCTCAAAAATATTAACTTAATCAGTTGGTTAATTAATTAAAAAATTTTAAAAGTTTGAATAATCATATATATATATATATGATTCAATATATTTTATATATTATATTTTTTAGATTAAATATATGATTATCTATTATTAATTTTTTAATTCTTTATCCATCTAAAATGAAAGATTAAATTGTAAAAAAATTTAAAATTTAAAGAATTGATTATTTGACAAAATTATCTATTCCTTTCTTAATTATGTATTTCCTTTTTAAATTGAAAAATCTCAACTTTTTACTTTGATAAATTTTTTTATCATTTTTAAAATTTAAAAATACGTAAATCTTCTTAAATTTAAAAAATATTAACAAATTTAAAATTTTTTATAAATCTTATTTATTGACATTCAATAAATCTATAAATAATAGTGTCATATAATTTTTTTAAATTTCAAACTTTCATTTCAAATGTGCGATTTTTTTTTTTCAATTTTACCTTTTTTCTTTTGATGCATATTTACTAATTTTTTTTACTAAAATTTAATCAAAATCACAAAAAAAAAAAAAACAAAGGTATGATTATTCAATTTATCATAATATATATTTCTTTAAAAATTACATTTTTTTATATATTAGGAGTATTTTAAGTACAATATAGAGATTAATGTATGACATTATTTTTACAATTTAATTAAATTTTTATTCAATTGTTTTGAGGAAAAAAAGGTTGGCAACGCAATAATTTTTTTATAAAATCCAATTCTGATATGATGTTACAACATTATAGAATTTTTAAATATATTTCATATGAAAAAATATACATGCAAATTTAAAAAATTGAATAGATTTAATTAAAAATTAAATTTTGAATACATATTTTTTGTGTTTGTGGTATACAAATTAATTAAATAAATTTGATTCAAATTTGATAGATATACATTTTATATATTAAATATTAAAGACTTTGATATAAATTTGAAACTATTAATTAGTGTCTATATACATATACATATTTAAATAAAAAATAATTCATACATCACACGAGCCATAAATTAATTTGATCTAATTTTCACATCCACCAGTTTTTTTCAATGAGGTGATTTAAAAAAAAAAAAAGAAAAAGAAAGGCATGTAGAGCAAAGTGAATTTTTTCTATTGGGTCTGCTTAATCAGTATTTTTTTTATTTATTATTTTAGGAAAACTTTTTTATTTAACTCAGTATTTTTTTACAAAATTAAAAAAAAAATATTAATTATACTTATTTTTCATATATATTAGTTTTTTCAATAATAGTAGACACCAATTAACATTTCATTTTATATTTTTATATGTGCTCTTAAATATATTTATATACATATTATCTGTAAAAGTGATAATTTTAATAATTAATCTTACTTGAAGAGAGTTAAACAAATTTTATTGCTAATTTTGTAATGATAATTTAACTATAATATTATTATTTTTAAAAAATTTTAAAAACTAATAAAGATGAGATGAAACTATTATGATATAACCAACATCCAATATATATATATATATATATAATATTGATATTTCATCAACATTCAAAGTGAAATAAGGCAAGAAACGAGACAAAAGTATTCTTAGTAGTGAGGAATGAGAAAACATCCAACAGCTGCCTTATTGCCATACCTAATTAAAATTTGATAGAAATACACTAGAGAAAGCATTAAAAGTAGTTTTTAACTAAAAAATTATTAGTATTAGAGTTTAAGTTCAAGTCTTTATTGTTTTAATTCCATAAGTCTAGTTTCTTAATTTTAATGAATTTGACTTTATCTATATTTATTACAAAACTCTTGATTGAGTTGATCTATATAAAAAAAAAAGGCTGAAAATGCCATATTATCAATAAAAGACTATGTGATCGTTCTTAGCTAAAGAAAAAACTATTATTATGATTAATAATAAAATTTTCACAATATCATAGTAATCTTTAATAAAAATATAATAATGAAATTCATTAAATTAAGGATAAAAGACTAAAATCATTAAATTACAATGAATAAAAATCAATTCAAACTTTCAACATAAAAACTAAAACTCCTTTTATTCCAAAATATTTCTTTCACTAATTTTTACAAAATAAAAAAAAATTTTGATTTTAATATATTAATATTAAAATTGTGTTTTTTATAAAATTAGTATATCATGCTTTTAATATTTAAAAGTAGAAAATAATCATAAAATTTTTGAAATATATCAAAATTTGAATTTTAAATTTTAAAAAATATAATATGAGAATATCCAAATAAGCAAAGAATTTAAAAAAAAAAATAGGGATAGAAGAATATCAAAGGATATATGCTCCATCTTGCTAGAAATTTTGGGTGGGCTAAGCCATCTCATGTTCGAGTTGGATTTATGTATATTGTTAAGTACTAATACCATATATATATATATATATATTAATCTAAATCTGATTCAGCTCAAAAAATAAATTTCAAATTCTAATCAAAGTTGTTCATATATACACTATACTATATAAATATATATCTAAGATTTATATAATATTATTGCATAATATCTAAAAAATAATATATTATTATATTATTGAAAAACGAGTCGAGTTGACTTGAACCTTGAATATTTGAACCAATGTTTAATCTATTTTTTAAACAAGTCTCTTTGTTGCCCAAACATATTTTATTGGCCTAATATCTTTATCCAAATTTTCGTGAATTTTTGAGTTCGGATGAATAACCCAACTTTTGAACAAATCTAATTGAAATTATATTACTTACTTTTTTGTTTATTATTTTCAATACACTTGTTAATATCATTTACATGTATTGAATTCATTTATAAAATATGACACTTACTAACATCATTTATATATGTTGAATTCACTTATAAAAAATGAAAATTATATTCATGAATTGTATTGATAAATGCTTTAAAAAATAATAAACAAAAAATTATAGAGCCTCACTTATCAATAGAGTTTTAGACACTTAATTTTGGTAGTCAAATTTTTATGCTCAAAACCTCAAATGTATATAAAAATTTAATTGTTCCCAAAAACAAATAAACAATACTAAAAGCCTATGTTCTTTTTTTTTTTTTTTTTTCCCAAGTTCCAACTACCAAATGCTTATGTTTGATAAGAAATTTCATGCATTAGAAATATTTCAAGATTGGGTCCCACACGTGGAAATATTTATGCCTATGATATGCTAGCACCATAACCATACGAAATCGCGCGATCCGTTGCGACTTGTGTATTTTATCAATTTATCTAAACGGATGTAGCGCGACCCTTGACAGGGTGGGCCTCCGTTGAACTTTTTGTTTCTTTGTTTTTTTTTCCCATTTTTGTCCTTCTAAATACATGAACGGGCAACTGTGAATGCTTCTCTGTTGCCAAAACATATCCATGGAAGACTTTTTAGAATTAGAGGCAATTTCTTGGGCTAACGAGCCACGCCATTTCCAGAAGCGTCCTAGCGAAAGCTGCTCTGATGATAATGTAAGCATATCTGTATGAGAATCAAAACTTTATTTTCATATCTGTTTTCATTCTTTTTTAAGTTTTATCTCATAGATTATATGTAACTTGACTTGCAAAAAAAAAAACAGATTAATTTCTATTCTATTGCTCTATTTGTTTATCCTCCTTTCTTTTTTCCCTGCACCGCTTAAATTATTTCGCACCAGATAAAAATAATATAAACTCCCGTTTATATTATAGATCTGCTACGTGAATAACCTTCAATCTTTCAGACAACTAGATAAATATCCTAGGGCTCGTGACTCTGGTTTTTTTTTTTTTTTAAAGAATAGAATACATAAATTGAAGTTATATTTCAATTTGATTGCGAATATGATCAGTTTGAGTTTTTCTTTTTTTCTTTTTTGCCTTTTCAGGAATGGAAATCAATTTCTCCGGAGATACTACCAACATGGGTTTTAGATTCTTTACCGAACCCCGGCTGTTCCCACAGCAATAATCAGCCTAGAATAAGCAGTGGAGTTGTCCGAAGCCCGATCACTAATGTAAGCACAGCCCAAGCGTTTCAATCTTCAAACAGTTCCAACGGTTCTCCTTTGAAAAGAAACCTATCAAGCGTATCTGAACCAGATCGAGCTCAGAGGAAAAGGATGGTTGATATGGCATATCGTGCAAGATGTAAGGTGAGTAAGTCATCTCTTGTCATTTCATTTCTGTTGCCAGAATTTGGGTCCAGCGGCCTTAAGGAAAAAAAAGATTGAATTTTATGCAATTTTAATTATGGTTTTTGTCTTTGATACTGAAAATAGAGTATGAACCAGGTGTAATTTGAACTCGTTTTTACTAATTTAATTACTGTTCATCTTTAAGTATTTTAACGTTGATTTTCCTGATTTAAAAATGCAAATAGACAGGTCTAAAGAGCCTGTCTGCAAACTCAACGTGTTGTTTTTAAAATATAAAGGTAATCGTTGATTGAATTGAATCAAATTAGAATATTCTAGTTGATTTAATTATGTTTTTTTCTTTTTCATTTGAAAATCCAATCTTTCATGACTTATATCATTTATCATCTATCATTTTACTCTGAGTGGGAGATTAAAATGGAAGTTTTAGAAATAGAACCCCAACTTACATAATGATTTTGTACCTCTTTCTCTTTTTGAGCACTAGGGAGTAGGGATGGGTAGCTTGAGTCGTGACTGATACATTTTTTTCCCTTCCTTTCTACACAGGATCTCAAAGAGAAAATGCAAATGAATATGGAGAATCTTAAAGGAGAAAATGAATCTTTAAAGAAAGAGAATGAATCCTTAAAGAGGGACAATTCTTTGATGGATCAAACTTTGAGAGATCAAGAAAAAGAGATTGAGAAGTTGAGAAGTGATCTTTTGCAGCTTAAGCACGAGCATGAGAAGCAAAGTGTTCTTGTTCAGACACTTTCAGGGCTTTTAGTAAGTCTCTATTTCTCTTTACTCTCAATATATATGTCAAATCTTCTTTCATTTCACTTGAAGAAAATAATGGTTATATTCCTTATGGGTTATAATAGTGAGAACATATATTGGCTTTTGAAGTACACATATTAAGGTATTAGCCATGTTGTATGACTCTTCATTTTTTTTTACAGTATGCATCTCTGACACAGAACTGTCAAGACATGGGCCCCTAAATATATGAATAAAGTTGGAAAGAATTAAGTGTATATATGTTTGGAAGAAATATTTGTACCGGACAGACACTCTTAAATCCAAGAAACATAGAGTACTAGTTATATTAGAATAATAATGTAACTTTAAATTTGAGTATTTATGCTATTTATAATGTGTTAGTTGGAGTTTGGTGTTACGAATTAGGTGACATCAACTCAATTGATAAATTTACTATCTAATCAAATAAACAGTAAATATGTAAATTCATGGTTTTCAAATTAGAATTGAATAAAAAACTACTCTCATTTTGTAATTGCTCATTTTTACCCTTTTTTATATATAGATGTTAACTTTTGTTAAAAAAACTACTTATTTTATGTTAAAAAACTCACTTTTTTGCATAGGTTTTTTGTCACTCATGTGCTGAGTGCCACGACATCTAGTATCTGCTTATGATAGTTACTATATTAGAATTAATCACATATATTAATTTGTTGTTATGTTATGTCCTAACTTAGTTAAGCTAGTGTAATAAAATCAAGTTTTTAGACATTGTTCGGTATGAGAGAAAGAATTTGGAAATATAGATATTGAAGGTTTAAGCAAAATTGTTTAAGCTAAAACACCGTTTAGCATAAATTGTAGTAATGATAAATCAACATAACTTTATTTGTAGCTATGGAAGATCTTTACCATTCAACCTACAAAGCAAATTTCTGAAGATAAGCAATTGGGTTATGGCTAGACTCTTGCTCTCCCGTTCTATATGATGACAATGATGCATGAAACCTCTTTTAGACTATATTTACAATCTCTAGGTATGTTGAGCAAGAAGAGACCTAGCATATGTTATTACAACTTTGAATGTCGCAACCAAGGAGCCTTTCATTGTTATTCGGGTTCTATTTATTTGAACACAACACTCGCCTGTTCTAAATGATGACAATAATGCGTGAAACCTCTTTTAGACTATTTTTACAATCTTTAGGTATTTTGAGCAAAATGAGACTTTGCATATGTTGTTACGACTTTGAATGTTGCAATCAAGGAGCCTTTCATTGTTATTCAGGTTCTATTTATTTGAGCACCATTCTAACACTATTATTAATCTATTCAAAATTTATTTAAAATTTTTTCAGTTAGTTAATATTTTGTATATTTAATCTATTTAACAAGCTCTATCTTTCTATAGTTTTGATTTATGGTTTCTAGTTTAATCATTTTTTACAATGAACTTCACAATTTCGCCAAAGGTTTCACCCTAGTCTAAAATTCTTGATTGGTGTTAGGCATTTTTGTATTAAAATCAGTTTAAGGTTTTCAACTTTCATTTTAGAAGCTGCATATCTTTCTTAAAAAAATTTAGGTCAATTTATGATTTTTAATGTCTTTTTTATATAAATTCAGTTGTATCTAATACATTGGTAATATGATACTACTAAATTTATATTCAAAAGAAAAAAAAGACGTTGGCAATAACGAATCTACTATGGGTCTATTCGAGAGAGCAAAGTTGCTTGGCTAGGGCCTTAACTACCTCCGTGCTACAGGGGCCTGGTGTTGACCATGTCTGCAGTGTGGTGGGGGCTCTGGCCACATGTGCCTTCTCCTACTACAAAGTTAACTCTCATAGCGTTGATCCATAAATTTCCTTCCTTTATCCTCAGTTCTGATTTTTTTCCTCAAATCTACAGTACAAGGAAGCCATGTTACTCAGATTCGGTGTGACTATCAGACATGGGTATGTGTCTGACGCAAAGATATTCAATTTTTTCCAAGATTTCCATTTAATTAGAGGGTCTTTGATGGATCATATTTCAATACTAATGTTGGTTCAAGAAAAGTGAAGATTCGAGCAACATAGCAAGGACGAATGTGTGCTTGACAAATATCCTTTCTACAGTTTAGTTATTGTCCTTTCTTTTTGGTTCTTACAGTTTTGCCTTTTGGCTGTTCTTCCTTTTATTTCTTTTCTTTTTGTTTTTTTAAATTCGTTTTTTATTTATTTTTATGTAATAAACAAATATATTAGCATATGATAGATAAAAAATAAATAAAAATTGAAATGAATACATTAATAAATATTAATTGGAAAATTATTTCAGCCACTCCGTCAGTGGAGTTTTTAAACTCCACTAAGGGGATTAAAAGGAGGACACATACTTTTTTAGATATATTAAATTTAAAAACAAAATCTAATATAATAAAAAGCACACTAGTTAATTTCTCAACTTTGCTTTTAGAGTTCAAAATTTTCATCAACAGTGCATAGAAAACATACTCTTGTTTAATTCTTTTTGAATGATTTTATTATTTATGAGATAAATAAGCACATAAATAATTAAGTAAATAACTATTTACTGTTAAATATACTGTTATTTGATATAAAAATAATTTACATTAATTTTATGCAGGTACATGAAATACAAACCTTAATATCCTTAATGGTGATTTTTTTCACCATAAATCACCACATCACTACCATTGCTCGTTCAAAATGAACATAATTACCCCAGTAGTTTCAATTTCACAACTGTAACACTCAGTCTCACATGTTTTTTAGTCTTAACCCTCTACGAACCTCATTGTTGTGCCAAAAGGGATCTTAAAATGCTAAATACTAGAATAAACTGCTGTCAAGTTATCCAAAAGGACCAAAACATAATAAATTGCTAATACTTATATTAGTTAACTGGCAATTCTGTTTTGGTTTTGGGTGTCATTGCTATGCTAAAGGGATTCTACATTGATCAACAAGAACAAATTGCTAAGTTATCCAAAATCAGAATAGATGCTAATAATTATATTAGTTAATTCGCATTTCTATTTTATCTGCATTTGTGTACTACTTTATAAAGGGAAGGTGAGTATTTCTCCATCAAATTCATAAATTTTAACTTCGTGTCAGATTTCTAAATTGATCACATAAATGAAAGGTAAAAAATTATAATAAGTTGTTTGTATGATGACTTGGTTCATTTATCACTTTTTCTTTGCCCTCAGCAGTTCTACATTTCATTTATCTCTTTCTGTTTTTTTTATAAATTCATGCATGTGTTATTCGTATTATTATTCACTCCAAAAGTTAAAATAGTTTATTATTGATTTCATGTTGGCTTTGTTGATAGACTTTTGTTTAAATGATTATAGGATCATTCTAAAAGCATAACATGTTGCCTTTCTGCACGTTAGGACTTAAATATCATGGTATAGATTTTTAATGTAGTAGTTCTCATTGCAGGCTGATCCAGTGCGGCTTGAAAATGAGAAGCTAAAGGATGAAAATGCTTCATTGAGGAGGAATGCCAACCTCAATGGTAACTTACAACAGCTTATGGAGGAGAATGCAAAACTAAAAACTGAAAATAAGGTGCTCAAGGTGCAGAATGATGCTTTATGTGGGAAGATTATCAGTGACAATGACAAAAAGCGTAAACAAGAACAGTAAGCCAAAATACTATTCGAAGATATGCCCTGTGTTCTTTCTTAATTGATAATATGTGCTTTGTTTTATTTCCTAGCAAAGCTTGTATTCCTTTGTCCTTTCTTTCTGCTCGTGTTACTGCTCTATGTTGCTACTTTTGGCATATTTCTAATAGCTATTTAGCTTTCTTGTCCTTGTTCACTATTGATTTTTCTGTTCTTTTCTAGACTTTTTAGTTAGATCTTCTCCGATATTCTTACTTGATCCTTCTTCTTTTCTAGACTTTTTAGTTAGATCTTTCACCTTATGTTACTCGTACTCGGGTGTGAATGGCAAATACGGGTACCTTCGATTTTTTCAAGACTTCATCTTTGAAGTATCATATCCTCGTACCCGTGTCTAGATATGTGTTGGAACTTCCACCAGCATTCTTCCTTGATATATTTTCTCTTCTTTTTTTCACATTTGATCTTCATCCCTGTCTTCCTTTTCATGCTCTCCCTTTTATCACTTGCTGCAACGGGAAAGAAGAAAAAGATAAAAGTAAATGGTTTTCTAGTAATTTTTTCATGGGTGTGTAGCTGGTGGGTAAGTCGGCCGATCTCGGCCAGTGTGGTGGTGAGGCTTCGTTGTGTTATTTGCAGAGGTTGTCATCAAGGAGTTACCTTGGTGCTGCTGCCTTGTTGCAACCGAAACTTTGATCTTAATTCCAACTTCAGTTATGTTCTTTGAATTTGCATTTAGTAATACCACCTCATGTATTGTTATCTTATTACATGGGTAGTGGAATTTGCAAACTTTAGTGGACATAAACTAGAGGTGTTTTATATTATTTTATGTATAGATGGTGTAATTTACAAACTTCATTGGACAAAGTTATTGTATTTTCTCTTGTTTAGCCCGTAGTAATTGCATAAAGAATAGAGTCTGTCTTTCATTGTAGATATTGGCCGGGCTTTATCAATGTATAATAATCTCTTTTATCAGAAAAAGCAGAGTTTGTTGTTCTTCCTTGTGTTTGCCCTGTAATGTTTCTAAGAAAGGATCATCCCAATAATTACGGGATCATCCAAGTTTTAACTATTCTAAACCACTCTCTGGCATTATAGTCAAATAAAAAAAATTTTTGATTGACAATTTTTTTTAATAAAACAGTACAATTGGTAATAATTAATTAATATCAGTATTTGTTAAATTTGGTGGTTCATGTTATTGTCCTTTAAGATTGAAAGTTTAGGATTTGAATTTCTGCAATTGATTTTTTTCCTTTTATTTATGAGTTAAGATTATTTATTTATTTATTTATTTAAAAAAAGTAATTATAGTTTATTGCGGAGGGGTGTTACCAATTTAGCGTAGAATTAATGCTTCTAAAGCACTTAATGGCTAATCAATGGGATACCAACTTTGACAATTCACCACCAGCATCTGACAAGATAAGAAGGAGAGAGCGAAGGGCAACTTTGCCAAGTCATTGTCATCGATAAGTTTCAAATGGATGAAAGAACTTAGTAAGAAATCTCAGCAAAAAAAAAAAAATGGCATCAAATAAATTAGAAAAATTGCGTTTAATGTTATCATCTGCGGATGACTCTGCTATATGCTTCTTGTCCTCCATGGTTGCACCTCCAAAGTCTTAAGCTTCATTCTTATTGTCTTTGTTTTACTATAAAATTCTATTACGGGTTTTTTTTTAACCTCCTCTTCCTGTCTCAACGATAAAAATTTATCTGAGCAACAAAATGAGAAGAAAAAGATCTTTCTGATTCCTTTTCCTTGTTTTAATCTTATATATTATATGGTATATGGATCCTTATTCTAGGTCGGCAAATTATATGCGGAATTTATTTATTTTTTTGTTTTGTTATGGATAAGTAATGGTTTATTTGTTAATTATAAGAATAATATAATTATTTCTGAAAGCATTAAGAAAAACTGATGAAAGTTGTAACTTGAAAATAAAAAGTAAATTATAAAGGTTGGAATCAAATCATAGATTGCTGGATGCTATCTTTTATTTTATTAAAATTAATTATTAGTTAAATCCGTTTCATGTTACCATCTTTAAAGATTGAATCATTTAAGTTTAAAATTTGAATTTTAGCAATTGATTTTTTTTTTTAATTTCTGAACGACAACTTTTTTTTTATTTTAAAAAAATAAAGTAATTAGAGTTTATCGTGGAGAGTTGTTATCTGTTTATCATCAATCAATATCTGTTAATATAAAATATATTTTCAGCTCCCATCTAAAGTTTAGTCACTATTAAATCTGGTTATTTGTTTTCCAACCCTTATCTGTCCCTAAATTATTTGCATATTTAATTCTCATTTATTTTTAGGACGTTCAATTTTATATTTTTATTTGGAATTAACGTGAGACATTTGACACATCTCACTTCCTCCATTCTTCTTATCTTTCTTAATTATTTACCCATTAATTCCCATTATTTTTGGGGTATTTAATTCTTATATTTAATTTAAAATTAAAGTTTAACGTTTGACCTATTTAACATCATCCATTCTTTCTATTTCTCTTTTTCTTTTCCAAATATTTATTTATTAATTCTCATTTACTTTTAGGCATTTAATTCTTATATTTTAACTTGAAATTAAATGTAAACGTTTGACATATTCTTTTATTGTCTTCATTATTTTAAATTATTTAGCAATTAATTAACTCTCAATTTATTTTGATTGTCGTTACTTTCTTTCTTGCTCAACTCTTTATTTCCTTCCTATTGATACTTTTTTCAAGCTAGTATGATGCCTATTATTTCTTGCAATATCAAATTCCATCTCAATCACTATTAGGTATGCATTTTTAACAATAAGGTAAGTTTTTTTTCCCCAATGCTTTTTATATTTTGGGTTTGGATGATCATCTTTGAAGGGTTTTACATTATTCTTTATTCTTTGTTTTTTTACGTAATCTTTTAAATAAATTAATTCACATTTTAGGCCACTTAAGTTATTGCTAAATGAACTTAATAAAATAAAAATTCTGTGTCACTCATTGATTTGGAATAGAATGTTAATTTTGTGCAAGGTAAGAAATTATTGAATCGAGTTTAGGAAAGAGTACGAATGTTATTATGTACTATTGGTTTCATAATTATGGCGTTGTGCTTTAGTTAAATTACTATTTCATATGTCCCATAATTTTGGAGCTTGATTTGCACAATGTACTCTTTCTTTAATCGGTGACTTATGGATTTTAGGGATTTAACTAAAGGTTGAAACCCAATCCTCTATCCCTCAGCCAATAAAGTCACTGGATTTTGGAAGCATAAATCTAATGCTTTCTTATGGAAATGCAAAGGCACAAAACTTAAGAAATAAAGTCACCGGGGACAAAGATCAGGTTCTAGGAACATAATAGGAGATCTTTGTCCATAAGAGGTTAATTTTATCTTAATTATCATTTTTGTTTAAATTTATCGTCATTTATAAAGTAGTTAACACTTTTGAGTTTTATTATTATCCTTTTTAATAATCTCACTGCTTACTAATTACAATTGGGTTTCTTTCTATATTCTAATTCTATTCAATGGGAAAGTTTCCTCTACAAAATTCTTCTTTTGTCCCCTATTTCTATTACTTTATAGTTCATAATACTAATCAAATCTCATTTTACTAATAATTTTAATTTTAATTTGATGATTGGCCTACTGATTTAATTAGTAATATTTTTCAGAACATTGTCCGAAAGTGGACAGTTATTCTATTCTTTTTAATTGTGTATAAATGTTTTTAAGGTGATGGTTATGCATAAAATATTAAAACCTGAGGTTGGTATTTTCTACTTTTATATTACTTTTTGATTCCTATTATGCTAATATAAACAAAAAGCAAAAGGACAGAAGTGTATTTAAATATTAAATCAAACAATACTTTAGAAGAAGTAAAAGTTAAGATTTAATCTTAATGGATAACAAAAAAGCATGCGTAATGTTAATTTTATACAGTAAAAAATATTTAGAAATATTAATAAATTTATTTTTATTGTCTTTTAATTTGTTTTTTTAGTTAAATTTTGTTTTTTTTTTTTTTTTTTTGACAAAAAGTCATAATTTCACTCTAAACTGCATAATCCATATTACATAAGGCAGTAGGCAGAGTGCCAACCCATCCATTATGACATCCAACCTGGCACTCGAGCTTTGATAGCTCATAAGCCAACACATTACCAGATCTGCATACATGGTGAAAACTAACATCAGTACACAATAGAGCTGTGGTTTTGACATCGATTATAAGACTTCCACATTCCCATAAAGTTCCATCCCCACGTTCAATTTCTTTTATAACAAGTAGTGAGTCTGATTCAATGATGAGGCACAAGAAACCCAATTCGATGGCTAGTTCCAGACCGAATTTAATAGCTAATACTTCCGCGTGGAATGGCGAAGTGACAAAAGCAGCCTTTGAATTTGCTGAAGCAAGGACCTCCCCTCTATTATCCCTCATCACCAACCCGATTCCAGCAAACCCCTCTCTCTCGTTAAAAGAGGCATCCACATTGACCTTGATAAGACCCCTCTGGTGGACTTTCCCAAGACCCACTAACTTGAATCCTGGTCAGTAACATGCTCTCTTCTTGCATCGCGCACTCCCACGATCTCACATCCTATACTAGTTCAGAAGGTACAGAACAAAAGCCCTTATTTCAATTAGCCCAAAAATACCATAATATGTGTTGATGCTCCTTTTGTGAAAGGTTAACCACGGTTCTGCAGCACAGAAAGGGTCAGAAAGGTGTCGGAATTGATACTCCAGAGCATTTTCTTATGGTTAAGTCAGTGAATGGGTTTTTATGCTAAATATGGCTAAGAAAGCTTAGAATGGAAAGATCCTGCTTACCTTTGAGTTTGCTTGCCTTTTTATAGGCATTGTTGGGGGACATGGTGTCAAGTGATTTGACAGGAGGACGACTACTGTCGAGCTAGCTATCAAGCTATGGTGCCTTGTGGTCGGCTTTGTCAGTCGACCACTATTTAGGAGGTGTCAGTCTTGAGGTCATGCTGTCGCCAAGAAGTCACATCGATGTCCGATCGTGTTTTGGCGATCACCTGGTTGCCTTGGTAGCCTTTTTGGTTATGGCAACTATGGTGGCGATGAATTATTTGGTCGATGGTCCTATTGGTATAACAATTGTCCCCTTTGTCTAAAAGGCAGTTGTAAAATGACTTGGTGTTTTGGACTTTGGGGATAGGTGAATTGGAGCATGGCTAGGTAGGAATTTTTGAAATGCAAAGGTGGTAGCTGGCATTAATTGCAGCTGTAATTGCAGGGTGATAATAAAGAGGGGCATATCAGGGGGTGACTTTTCAGTGATGTGACAGAGTGGGGAAGAATGCGAATGGGATGTGTATCTTGCTAGGGAAATGTGGAGGGACATCGTTTTAGGGATACAGTGCATTAGAAAAAAAAAGGATCATGGGTGGACACGTGTCGAAGGAGACAAAAATAAAAGGACAAGATGATAGTGGTGCGCAGTGATAGAGAGGGACGAATGAAATAGTGACACGTGTTGAATTGGGAAATACGAAGGGTTGAGCCCTTTGGCTATATAAGGGAGGCTTTGTTAAGGAGGAAGCACAATGTGGTTTTTCCAAGAGAAAAAGAAGAGAAAAAGAGGAAAAACAAAGAACAAAGAGTTTGGTAGTGTCAGATGGTAAGAAAGGGGAGGTTGTTCATCAAATCAGTTATGAAGAAAGGTAGGTTAGAGGAAGCAGGGGAGAAGGTGAAAAGGATAGTTGAAAGATTAAGTCAGGATGGTATGGTTGGTCGTGCAATAGTGGAGGAGAGAGAACTGAGGAAAGCAATGGCAGCTGAGCAAAGTGACGATCAGGGATCTGGGCAAAGTGGTGAAGTGTATGGTGGGGATGGTGCTGAGGAGGCAACCAGTGATACAGTATAGCCGATACAGTATAGTCGATCATTAATTTAGACACGGAGCTGGTTGAGATATACACTCATTCCGTAAATATGCAAACGGTCCGGAGGTGGATGCATGAGAGAGGAGCGGATTTGGAAAAGTACCAGATTGCTGAAGCGGGGATAGAGCAGAAGGCCACGTTCACTGAAGAAGATAGCGCATACTTTTATATTTTCAAGAATGGGTTTCTTCTTTCACTGAAGCTGTTCTTTTGTGCTTTGATGAGGAAGTACAATTTATTGCCCAACCAGCTCAAGCCAAGTAGTTGGGCGATCCCCCTTATGTACTTCCTTGTGTGTAAGAAGAAGGGGTGGCTATCGTCAATAGGGGTGGTGAAGGAACTGTTCTTCCTAAAGCAAGGTGAGCCTTGTTTCTACTTCCTGCAAGCTAGGGATGGAGGAGGTTAATAGTAAACCTCCCATCAAATGCTCACATGATGAGGGAGCAGTTCTTCGTGGTGACCAAAATGGCAGGCACGTCGTGGGGTTTTCGTGTCCAATAAGGCCAAAGGTCATGTCAAGCAAACGAAAAGGCGAGCTTGGACATAGAGGAGAATGAGCAAGTGCTATTTTTTAGGAGTGATCATGTGAGCAGTAAGGAATATTTGACGTCCAAAATATTCAAAAGGGGTGTTTAGGGCAAGACTTTCCAAATGTGCCAAAAGGGCTAATGCGACCCCCTGGTCAGCAAAAAAGACGGCGTCTACTGGGACATCAGAGAGGTATGGCTGGTAAGTGATTTTAACAGTTAGGGTGGTGTATGTTTTGTCGTATAGTGTTTTGATATTTTGTTTCTATGGTTATAGGTGAAGGTGCGGCGGATGAGGGAATAGAGGATGTGGAAGAAGAATGAGAGGGGGCAAAATGTTTGGTGGCCATGTTGGCGAGGAGGAGATGAAAGTGTCTGATAGAGGAGCGGGTAGGGATCGTCTATCCACTCAAAAGGCTGAAAATGGTATTTGCTTAGGTTTTTATTTTTAAGGTAAAATATGTGGATAGTTTAATAGAGGTTTCTTGTTTAAGCAGGAATGGATGCAGTATAAGCAGCTTTAGCAGAAAGGGCAGCCAAACAAGCTGCAGCAGAAAAGGCGACTACGCGTCAACGAAAAAGGAAGAGGAAGGTAGGTATGGAGTAGCTAGAAGAAGCCACACCTGAGCCCATGACTGTGAGGTAGGAAGGCAGTCCAGTTGTTATGTCTACTGCGGTGACTGCCGTTGTGCTCGTGGCACCTGTTGAGGTAGAAAGGGTAGGATTAAGTAGTAGTCCCATTTTGGTGAGTGAGTTATCTTCGCAGTCGAGCAGGGCATCTGCGAGGCCATATTTGAGTCATGACGGTTCGAGTGCTGAAGGTCAAACGTCGCTTGGTATTCTCCGAGACGGATGAGTGCTAGATGCTGAAGCGGTGCTCAAATGGGCTATGAAAGGTATGGCGCCTATTGATAGAGAGGTGCTGAGTAGAAGAAGTCCAGCTCAAAACTTGAATGCTACAATGGTTAAGCTGGTGGAGGTAAGGTTTGTCTGACTAATGCGTTAGGTAGTGTAGGAAGGTGTATATGTTGCTGACTTGTTGTGTTGTGCTTGATGCAGGCACTTCATTGCCAAACGTCATACATGTGCCAAATGACGAGTTAGTAGGATAAGTTCAACTAGCAGCTGTCAATGATAGTAGAGCTGGACGCCCAAGTGGTGAAGCACAAAAAAGTGAACGCGAAGCTAGAAGCTTCCTTAAAGGAAATTGAAGAGAGGAGGCTGGCCGAAATTACTGAGCTACTCCTCAAATGGGAAAAGGCAAAGGCTGCAGCTGTTGAGTGGGCGAAGAAGCTCGAGCAACGCGATACCAAGCTTCAGTCTGCAAAGTCTAGGGTCATCGAATTGGAGGCATAACTTGGCAAGATGGAGGCTTATCACCAGTTAGAAATGAAGAAGTAAGAGGAAAAGGTTTTTGATAAACTTTTTGCCACAGTGGACTCCTATAGACATAGCGCTCTTTATGGAGTGCAGCTATTGCTGGGTCCCCTTGTTCTGAGAGCGATCGACTTAAGTCGGTTATATACGCCACCCGAGGGCTTCTATGTGCTATTGCCAAGCCAGCAGGAAGTGGATGAAGGGCGATCAAGGGATGTGGCTCTATATACTCCTACTCCGAAAGAGTTTGAGTTAGGGGAGTTTGGTGATAATGCTGGCGAGCAGGCTATTTCATCCACCAGAGATGAATAAATGCTATTGTAATGAGCCAGATGGTTTTTTTTTTTGTAAATTTAATTGATAAATGAAAATACCTTTTGTTATTTTAAATGTGTGTGTGGTATGAAATACTTAGTTTTATTTCAACTCTTTTGACTTTGATAGCCAAATCAGTCAACTTAATGTTTAGGCCTTTGTACGTTGGATCATATGAGTAAGAATGGTTTGGAATGATGATTTGTCGTAGATATGATAGCTCTTTTGAGAGCCATTATGGCGATCGCTATGTTCCTTGATTATAAGTGACCTTGGTGGCCATTAGGGCGACTAGGTGTTGCGAGTAGAGGAATGACTTAGGGTTAAGTGAGTTACTGTCCCATTCTCTGAAGTCATGTTTTGTGGCATGTGTGGCGAGTAGTATGACTTGGCGTCATAATTGTTAGCCTTGGAGGCCGTTGGGGCAATTGGGTGTCACAATTTTAGAAGACACCTTTGAAGTGCTTGAAAAGTTTAGATCCAGATGAAGTTTGTTTTGGCAATCAAAAGGTGATAAATTCTTTAGGGAGTGGATACTTATAAGTAGTATTTCTTTAAGTGAACAGCGTTCCATGTATTGAGGATTATTTGTCTGTTCATTTCTGCTAACTTGTATGCCCCAAGTCCAAGAACCTTAGTTATCTGATAAGGTCATTCCCAATTTGGAAATAGTTTTTTTCATTCCCCAGTGGGTCGACTTGCTTCATAATTTTCGAAGGACGAGGTCACCAACTTGGAATTGTCGATTGTGAATGCGATGGTTGCAATATCTAGGTGCTTGTTGCGCCCGAATCGCCATTTTGATGGCGGCATCTTCTCTACCCTCTTTTAGTAAGTCAAGGTTGGCTTTTAGGTGTTCGGAGTTGAGTTGTTCATCATTGTTGGCGGTGTATACGCTTTGCACTCCCATTTTGATGGGAATAACAGCTTCTGTACCATACATGAGGCTGAAAGGGGTGGCTACTGCTACTGCTTGTGTTTCTGTAGTACGGATCGCTCAAAGTATCCTCGATGTTTTTTTTACCCATGCACCCTTTACGTCTTCTAGTTTTTTCTTTAATAGTTGTAGGATATTCTTGTTTGTGGATTCTACCTAGCCGTTTGACTGTGGGTGAGCGATAGAGGTATGGACAAGGTTAATGAGGAACTTTGTACAAAAATCGTGCAACTTGTCAGCTAAAAATTGCTTATCATTATCTGCTATGATAACATTGGGTATCCTGAATCGATAAAAAATGGATCGCCAAATGAAACTTTCTATGGTTCAGGCAGTGATGGTAGCAACGAGTTCAGCTTCTACTCATTTGGTGAAATAATCGCACGCAACAATGAGGAATTTGCATTGGGCAGTCGCTAAAGGAAAGGGTCCCAAAATGTCTATCCTTCAAATGTAGAATAGGCATGGGCTGAAAATTTGTTTTAGTGCTTCTGCAGGCTAATGGGGGATGAGGGTGAACTGTTGGCACTTGTCACATCTTTTGACAAGTGTGGTTGCATCTTTTCTTATCGTAGTCCAAAAGAATCCTTGTCTTAGCGCTTTGAGCGCTAGAGCTCATCCATCGAGGTGGTTACTGTAGATGCCTTTATGTATTTCTCTTAAGACGTAGTTGGCTTCTGAAGGAGCCAGGCATCTGAGTAAAGGAAGAGTGAAGGATTTTTTGCATAAGGTGTTATCAATGATTGTATATCTGGCTACTCGTTTTTCCAATCGTTTCCATTATAGGAGGTCAGTCGGGGCTTGATTATCCTTGAGGAAGGAGAGAAATGTTGTCATCTAATTTCCTTCAACATCAACACTAATTTGGTGCACACACATGTCGTAGCTGGCTTTGGGACGCACTCAAGTAGGACTTTTCCTTTTATAGAGATGTCCATGCTACTTGCCATTTTGGACAAACTGTCAGCTCTAGAGTTCCTTTCTCTGGGGATTTGTTTAATTATGACATGAATGAAGCTTTAGGCCAGAGTTGCAATCACGTTGTAATATTTGGCGAGCAGCTCATCTTTTACTTCATATACTCCGTTAACTTGGTTAGCCACTAGCTTGGAATCTATGTGGGCGATAAGAAGGTTGGCACCAAGGGTTTTAGCCAGTTCCATATCGATGATTAGCGCTTCATACTCAGCTACATTGTTTGATGTTGCGAACTAAAAAGATAGGCTGTATTGCTATTTTTGGCTGTGGGGCTCAAGTAATAGGACTCTTACCCTGTCTTTTTCTTTGCCCGATGATTTGTCCACTTAAATAGTCCAAACATTATTTTGGCGATCAGGAAATTCGAAACTTTGCTTTGAGGGTCGTTGTTGGTCGAAGTGCTATTTGGCGGTGACTCTTTTGACGTTTGGAAGGAACATTCAGTGATGAAGTTTGACAGAGCCTGTACCTTGATTGGTTTTCTAGGGCTATAGGCAAGCCCAAATTCACTAAGTTCAACACTCTAACAAATCATTCTTTCTGCTGAGTCAACTTTGAGAAGGACATCTTTGAGGTGGTGGTCTTTTAGGATGGTGATGAGATACGCTTGGAAATATTGCCTTAACTTTCTGGCGACCACGATAAGGGCAAAGACCAATTTTTCCAACTTGCTGTAATAAAGCTCCCAGGCTTGGAGTGCCCTGCTAACATAATAAATAGGGTACTACTGCTTGGCTTTTTCTTTTACCTAGACGGTGGCAACAGTCTCATCGGATGCAGCAAGATATATATATATATAGCTGCTCGTTTTGTTTGGGGTTAGCTAATAAGGGCAAACTGCTCAAGTATTCTTTTAGTTTGTCGAATGAATGTTGGCATTCCGTGCTCCACTTGTACCTAGACACTCTTCTTAGCAGTTTGAAGAAAGTAAGTATTTGTCAGTGGATTTGGAGATAAAGCAGTTTAATCTGCACTTTTTTACTAGATTTTGGGGGTCTCATTTGGAGTATTGCACTAATCTTTTTGGGGTTTGCTTTGATCCCTCATGATGAGATTATGAATCTTAGGAATTTTCCTACAAAAACACCAAATACACATTTAAGCAGGTTGAGTTTCATTTTATACTTATGGAGTATGTGGAAGGTTTTTGTCAGGTTGCCATTGTGCTGATAGAGGGAGGGACTTTTGACTATCATATCATTGACATAAATTTTCATTGAACGCCTGATTTGATGCTTAAAAAGTTTGTTGACTAGGCACTGATATGTGGTTCTAGCATTCTTTAGGCCAAAAGGCATAACTTGATAACAGAAAGTACCATCTTTGGTGATGAATGATGTTTTGTTTTAGTCTTAGAGGTCTTTCTTTACTTGGTTGTATCTGGAAAAGGCATCCATGAAGCTTAAAAGCATATGATCTACAGAGGCATTGACAAGTCGATCGATAGTTAGGAGTGGGTTACTGTCCTTTGGACAAGCTTTATTGAGGTCGGTAAAGTCAATACACAGACACCACTTGCTAGATGCCTTTTTGACAATAACCACTATGGCTAGCCAATCATGATATTTGATCTCACGGATGTAATTGGCTGCCAGTAGTTTGTCGACTTCTTTATGGATTATTGTGAGTAGTTTCGGGGTGAATCGCCCCTTTTTTTATTTGACAAGCGTGGCTCGGGGGTCTACATGTAGCAAGTGCATAATGATAATTATGTCTATCCCAAGCATATCGGATGCCGACCAGGCAAAAACATCTGCGTTATTCCTGAGGAATTTTACAAGAAGATTCTTTTCTAGTGGGCTGAAGGAAGATCTGATGTTGGTAGCTAACTCGGGGTATGAATCATAGAGGGCCAGTTTTTCTGTATCTTCAGCTGGTTGAGGTTTGCGGTCGTCAAAACCACTTTTGGCATCAAGGCTTTCAAGTGTGATTGTCTGTGGCTGGGTAGGCATAATGGTGTGGACCGCCAGTTGAGTTGCGCTATCGTTTACGGTGGTTGTTTGACGTGTGGCCAATTCAATTGATATTAGGTGGCACTGGTAGGCGGTCTGTTGGTTGGATCTTATGTATCCTATTCTCGTTGGCGTGGGGAACTTGGCGGTCAAATAGTAAATAGCGGTGACCATTTTAGTTTTTTTTAATGAGAGACCTGCGTATGATGACATTATAGGCAGAGGGTTGGTCGATAATTAGGAAGTCAACCATAGTAGTAACCATATGGTTACCCTCACCCATTGTAACGGGTAATGTGATCGTCCTTTTGACCAGGATTGGCTGATTGGAAAACTCGTAAATTGGAGATGATGGGGTTAGATCGCTAACATTGAAACCTACCTAGCGGAAAGCATCCCATTGCAAAACTTTAACTGCGCTGCCATTGTCTATGAGGGTCCTGTTGACTTGATATTGCTTATGGTGGCGAAAATGATGATCAGGTCATTTTTACGGTCAGATAGGAGGTGAAAATCAGAGTTGTTGAAGCTGATTGCTCAGCTGGGTTGCTTGAGGCATTTAGGGGGCCACATTTATTATCATGACACTTTACAGGTGGGACTTACGTTTTGACTTGTTGGTACTTCATTCTTCGATTGGACTAGCGATGATGTTTATGATGCTAACAACTGATCACTTGTTAGGGGTGGCTTTCTGCTGCCTATTAGAAGAGCGCCCTAGGTCTTTGCTGTTCGTTTCTCTTTTAACAAACTGCCTAATTGCGCCTTTCCTCACTAATTACTTGATTGCATTTTTTAGGTTGATGCAATCCTCTTTTACATGCCCTATGTCATTATGAAAATTGTAGTGTTTTTCGAGATTATGCTGGCTACAGTCTTCTTTCATTGGAAGGGGTGCTCAATTAGACTTTCTCGCATTATGGTGTTGAGATTTTACGATCTAAAGGTAGTTAAAGGAGTATAGGATTCATACTTAGTGTGCGGTGGGGGCCATGCTTGTTTCCTATTGGGACTGTTTGGTGATGTGCCAATTTATGCATATTTGGGGTGTTAGGGCCCTAAGCGGTTTATTCGTCGGTTAGCTTTCTGACTTTAATCACCTTTTTACTCTCTATCCCAATTTTCTATTCATCGGTTTGTGATTTCTATTTCCTTAGCCTCTACATATTTCTGTGCCTTTTCGTAAAGCTAGTATAACTTTATGGGTTGAGCATCAGTTAAGGCGTACTTCAGGTATTTATGACGAACGCCTGCTATGAAGGCTTGGATAGCCTATTCGTCATTCAAATCTTAGACTTCTAGGGTGGCAGTGTTAAAGCGGTTAACGTAATCACGAATCATTTCTTCATGATTTTGTTTAATCACCATCAAACTAGCAGAGGTTCTAGCGGCTGTGTGGTAGCTACTGAAATGGGTGAGGAAGTGCTTGCCTAGCTGGTCAAAGTTTATGATGGAACTTGGGTTCAGGGAATACCACTATGTTTGAGCTGGTGCTTGGAGCATTGTTGGAAATATGTGGCACTGTATGGCATCTGGGATATCGCGCAGACTGTGAAATGCACGAAAATGATTTAGGTGATCGCCTGGGCTAGTTTTGCCATCATATGTGTCAGGAGAAAGCTTTACTTTCCAAGGGATTGTCACCTAACGGATGTCGGGTGAAAATGGGTTATGTTCATCAGCTAGCCACTCCAATTGTCTTTTCGGGGCTCGTGGAGCGCTTTCATTTCTTGTTTGAGGCCAGCTACCTGTTGGGTGAGGTCCAAAGGCTAAGGTAGCTGGTGGTGTCTGTTGGTGTGGCAGGAGGTTCCTAGTGGCACATGTCGCGGAGCTGGCATGGGGCAGAAACTTTCCTCTACCATTGGATGATTTATACGGTCTGGTATAATGGGCCAATCTTGGGGTCTCAGGTTTGGGATGTTTTTAGTGTGTTGTGTCGGTTAGGTGTTTTAGCGATTGGTTTGGGAGTTGACAAGTTATGCTAGTTGGAGTTATGATTGCTGGATGGTAGCTAGCTGGTTGGCGATGGCTTGGAATTAGGCTTGGTAGTGGGCATGATAGTCAAGTTGGCTAGGTGATGATAAGGCTGGTAACATCATCGCATGATTTATGGTGGCATAGGTGTGTTGAGATGGATAATTGGGGGCACTAGGGCATCCACATGTATGTGGAGTGTGTTTGTGGTAGTGTTAGTGTTAGTGGCTGTTCTGGGGTTGCTGAGGCCTGCTAGTTGGTCATGGTGGGGAACAACGGTGGCCATTGGTGAGATCAGCCTTAGCAAGGTTTTGATAATAGGCTAGTGGTGAATAGGCCAACCAATAGGGGAAGAGAACGGGTATTTGAGTGTGCGACGAGCTGGGGATTGTGGGGGTTGGTGGAGCTGTAGTTTGGTTTATTGCCTCCGGTAATGGTGAAAGGTTTTGTGGAGTAGCGTCAGCATTTTGGTTAGCCATGGTTTTTGCTTTGTTCCCATAAATGGCACCAATTGTTGATGCTCTTCTTTTGAAAGATCAACCATAGCCTTGTAACACAGAAAATGTTAGAAATGTGCTAGAGTGGGTACTCCAAGGCACTCTCCGATGGTTAAGCCAATGAATGGGTTTTTGGACTAAATATGGCTAAGAAAGCTTAGAATGGAAAGATTCTGCTTACTTTGAGTTTGCTTGCCTTTTTATAGGCATTGTTGGGGGACATGGTGTCAGGTGATTTAACAAGAGGACGGCTAGCGTCGAGCTAGCTATTAGGCTATGATGCCTTATGGTCGGCTTTGTCAGTCGGTCGCCATTCAGAAGGTGTTAATCCTGAGGTCATGCTGCCGCTAAGAAGTTACATCGATGCTTGATCGTGTTTTGGCGGTCGCCTAGTTGCCTTGGTAGCCTTTTTAGTTATGGCGACTGTGGTGGCGACAAAGTAGTTGGTCGATCGTCCTACTGGTATAATGATATGTTTAAGCATTTTTCCACGCAATTTGTTCACTTGGCAAATTTCAAAACTCCAACCAAAAATCAAAATCTACTGTCTGTGCTGCTGTAAACTGCAATATACTAGAGCATGCATCCTTCCACACTGGTTGTTGACTGAAATAGCACTAAAAAAAATGGTTCTAATTTTCAGAACTTGCACGACACACAAAGTAGATGTTGTCAACATGAAGGTTTTTGCTACATAGTGTTTCTGTGGTAGGCAGACTGTCCTTCATCGCCCGCCACATGAAGACCTTTGTTTTCGGACACACTTTGGCTTGCCACAGAATATTCCATTTTTTAGACCTTTGATCCTGTTGATGACTTTGTCTCCCTAACACCATTCTTGTTGTGTAATAGCTGATCTGATCGTAAATTGCCTTGTTATCGAATCAACCCAAAATAGTCTTTCTTCTGAAACCTTTCAACTTAAAGGCGTACGTAATACAATAATAGCGTCTTCTTCGGAGAAAAACTCCTGCACTAGCTCCTCTTTCTAGCTCCATCATTCTTGCCTGATTGGCATGGCCACTTTTATAGGAGTATGGTATTGTTCTTGCTCATTATTAACCATATAACTTGGCTTCTTGTTAATCCATTTATCCCTTCATACGTCAATGTGCTATCTATTTCCCACCCTCCATCGATAACCTTTCAGTAAAATTTCCCTACCATTCAGCAAACTCTTCCAAACGGAAGACGAATTAAATCCCATCGATGCCTCCAAAAAGCTTCTGTTAGGAAAGTAACGTGCTTTTAAAACCTTGAAACATGAGGACTTTCCATTTTGAACCAGTCTCCAGCGTTGATTGGGGAGCAATGCCAAGTTGAAGGCCTTGAGATCCTGAAACCCCAATCCCCATCTAACTTTTGATGCAAGCATAGATTCCCAACGCATCTAAATTGCAACATTTATTTGTTACAATTTAATCCTTTCAATTTAGTTACTTTCAGGGAATTTTCAATTAGGATTTTTTTGCATCTTGATTTTATTTATTTCATCACATCCAAGATTTTTTATATGCATATAAATTTATAATCTAATCTTGTTTGTATATAATTTATTTTAATTTAAGAATTTACTAATTTAATTACATAAAATTAATTTGGTTGGAATTGAATTCTTTTCCAATTAATGTAGTTTCATCCTATCTAGATCATTAAGTCAGGCAAATTGTACTACATGATCATCATGAAGTCTAGGTAATTAGCTTGCAAGTTATATGACAAATGCATGATGAGTTATGGCAAAGAGCAAAAGCAAGCATGGCCAACATTTATTAATTTTCACCTATCAAGTTAACAAAAAAAATGAAAAATATATATATATATGTTATGAATTTCAGAAAAAGGGGTTTCAAATCCTCCTTGGCCAAAGGGAGGATATTTTCATTTGGCTCTTTAACTTTCTTTGGCAAAAAATTTTGTTTTTTTTTTTTTCTTAAGTTTCCAAACCTGTTCTCAAGTTTTCAGGCTTTTAAAGCATAGAAATATTTTTTTTTGTTGTGTTCATCTTGTCCATTTTTCTTTCATTTTCTTTCCTTTTATGAGCTTATTGATCACTTGTGCTCATGGATTATTAATTGATGTTTAAAGGCCAAGCGTGAATACCATGAACAATTTCTTCTAGTAGATTATTTGTTCTTATTTTCTATAACAACGACTTGGTTGTGATCAGGAAAATATTTTGGGTGAAAATAATATTTACCTTTGTATGTAAATACGTTTATTATTATTTCATTCTATTTTCCTGGACATTTTCATGTAGATTTCTTATAAATCACGCTCATATGTTCATATTTCATGATTTCATGGATATTGGTTATGATTTGAGTTTGGTAATAGCTAGAATATGTGTTTATTTTGCCATGCAAATAGTAATGTTGAAAGGAAATTTTTTCTTTGGTAGTTTTGGTATAGGCCAAATATGAGTGGGTTTTTTTTTTGGTGATTTTTCCTTTTTATTTTAGTACCATTAGGAGACATTTTGCACTATGTAGAAGTTGGAGGCCTAGAAAATATTTTTTTTTGAAACTTTTTAAGGCTTCAGAAAGGTACTTCCGAGCCTTGGCCAAACCTTATGAGAGTTATTTGGTGAAGTTTTGATTTGTTAGGGCCTTTTTAATTTTAAAATATGTTTCTAAGCCTAAAGTGCTTGGTTGACCGCTAATGGGGCTTTTACAGGTTTTTTATGCATTTTAAACAATAATTAAGTGCATTTCTTATAGTTTTAGCCTTTTAGGGTTTTTTTTTTCATAATTTTAAAAAGTATAGGGCTTAATTGCTAAATTGGGAAAAATTATTTCTAAGCCTAAGGTGCTTGGCCGAATGCTATGTGGTATATTAGAAATGTCTTCCATGCATTTTAATTCCATTTAAAAACCATTTATGTGCATTTTAAATCATTTAGGGATAATTTTGCAAATTTAAAAAGTTTAAGGTCTATTTAACCAAATCTTACATTTTGCCATTTCCTTACAAAGCATTCATCTGATATGTGGGATGCTTTAGGAGTATTTCTAGCATTTTTAATCATTTAGGGTTATAGTGTAATTTTGAGAAATTGAGAGATCTATTGGAAAATTTTGCATTTTAGGTTACATTTTCCACCTAAGTTACCCATTGAGGTTATATTTGTCATTCTACATCAATCTTGAGTCTTTCAAGGTTATTAGGGTACTTTCATATTGAAGGTATACTTTACAGGGCATTGTAGTAATTTATCTTAAACCGAGTCTTTTAAGGTAACTAGAGACTTTCATGTCAAAGGTGATCTTTAGTATAAAATGGTCGTTTCATGATGTTATTGAGTCTCTTAGGGTTATAAGGATACTTTCATATCAAATGTATATCTTAGAGGGCATTTTAGTAATTTACCTTAGAATCGAGTCCTTTAGGGTCACCGGGATACTTTTATGTCAAAGGTGCACTTTAGGGGATATTTTGGTCTCTTCGACCAAGTCTGAATCTATCTAGTTTTGTATTTTTCGTTGAAACCAAGTCTTATGACAAGTTTTATTATTTTAATAAAACTAGGGTTTTTTTTTCAAGAATTCGGTAATGTCTCCAAGTTAAAGTAATACATGGTATATCTCCCAGCACATGGAAGGGGTTTCACGGATTATTTTTATAACAAAATATCTTGCTTAAAATGAGTAAAATCGAGACTTGTTGGATTTCATAAAACAAAACTTCGTGTATCTCTGGTTTCATTCAACGAGGTACGAATGACATTTTTGTTTTGAAAAACATTTAAAAACTTGATTTTCTTAGACAGAATTATCAATATAATTTAGGGAAATTTGAAATATGGAAATTATAATTAAAAATTGGATAACAAATAGAATAAAGAACAAGATTTAAATTAACACGCAATTAAAAAGTATTGATTTTCGAGCATCATGAGAGGGATCGATCCTTAACTCGTGATTGCAATTGACTTTCGAATCCTTTCACGTGTTTTCGGTATTACCGTGGATCTCAGATTTTTTTCGAGGGTTTTGGTAATACTCTACATACGAACTATGGTAGGTGACTAATTTTATTTAATCGAAATAGGTTGGTGGCTACTTTGAGATAAATGATCGTTTTGTAACGATTATTTATAGTTGTGTAAGCAATTTATCTCGATGACTCAATTGTCAAATAAAAAATAATAATAAATAAATATAAACGAGAGATTCACCCATCTTCAAGTTCGACAATTCAAGATTTAAGTCCTAAACATGTTGCGATAGGAGTAAGCGTGTGTGATGTTAACAATAAGCTATAGTAAAGTCCAAAAATATGATGTATTTATGAAAAGCATTTTCATCGTGATTGTGAGTAGTGGACCTTTTTGCAAAACGATGTGAATGGATTCAATTAGTCGGGAATCTGACTTGCCAAGTACAAAATATCACTTAACTAATTGGAAAATTCTAAAGTTTTTTCCAATAATATTTGTAAGTGTTAGAATAACATTAACTACGAATAAATATGTAATTAAATTTAGTATTTATATTCAAAACTTAAAATGACAGGAGTTTTGGGCAGAATTAGTTTTATCTTTTAATTTTAATGTTACAAAAATATTAAATAGCTATATATAGAATTAATAGATTCCTATGATATTATATTTAGATAATAATATATTTCTAAAAACAAAGTTAATTAGTAAATTCCAAGTCAAATAAATAATAAAACATATAATTATGGCTTGTTATAGGAATGTTGGTATTAATGCGAAAATGATAATATATTAGATATATTTTACTTCTAATATAAATTCTTGATTATTTTTAAGCCAACCAACGTAATTAGCATTAATCTTAAAAATATGTACAGAAGATTTGGACATATATGAATATTCCCATAAAAATTGAACACATTCAAGTCATATATTATACTTTTAAAACCTACCTCTCATCTTCAAAAATCTAACTCAAGATTGATATTCTTTACTCTAATTTCCACATGTATATTATAGAAAATATATATATATATATATATATATATATATTGATATATATATATATATATACATATTACAATTTAATGCAAAATACCTAAAGAGGGTCATACCAAAAGTTTTATTTTATTTTATTTTACAACATACGGAACATTGATTAACTTTTAATATATGTTAACTATTCAATTTGAAATTAGGTATGAATATGTTTCTTTTAAATATATTGTAAATTATTTGAATATTTTGTAACTTAAAGTTTAGTCGTTTACAATATGACTATATGAATCATAAAAATATTATTTTAATAACATAATTAGGACTACAATTTTAAAGTTATTGATTCTATTAGATTTTGCTTTAAATAAATATATGTATTTAAATATATAATGAAGATTAATTTTTACAATTCGATTTAAAGCTATAAAGATTAGTTTATTTGATTCTACTCCATTTCTAGCTATAACAGTTAAAATATAGGTAATTAATTGTACATAAATCACAAAGTTATCTTCTCATTAAAATTGTTTAATGTAAGTCACAATATTACAAATGTCGCTTTTAGCACGAAAAGATTAAAGTTAATAATACGATAAATATTATAATAATTGCATGCAAATTATACTTCATATAAGAAAACAAATTCATATATTTTAAACTAGGATTATAGATTTTTTTTTTTTAAATTTAACGAACTAATATTATTTTTTATTCTTATTGCAATCTAATAAAATTAAATTTTTAAAATTAATATTACAAATAGATTTGATAAGTTTCCACTCCTATTCTCGATCAGATAAATAATCGATAAATAATCATAATCTCTACTTATGACATTTAAAGCACGAATTTTTTTTTTAATTATGTTTTAAGGGAATGATGAAGAAATGTACTTGCGTTATTGTGGTTAAAGTATCAAATGAAAAAAAAAAAAAAAATCTCAATATTCTATTGGAAAGCAGGCTATTTTAAAATTGCATAAAATGCATCATTTGGAGTAGAAGATAAAAATTTAGAAGGTAATCATATATGATATTTCTTAGATGAAAATAGTTGAGGATAGATTATTATTTAAAATCATGTATGATATCATGAAAGAAATAAATTAAATATAAATAATTAATGGTAATCATTATAACAAAATTAGGAAAATACAAATCTTAAAAATCCAAAATGAAAAAAGCTTTTTGTATTAAACATTTTCTTAATCTCATTACTATCAAATAAATCTAAAATAATTTCCATTTTCATTTTGTGACATAACGTCGGACTATTCCTAGTTTAGTGTAGAATTAATGCTTCTGAACCGCTTGGTGGCATTACAGTCGCACAAGAAACTTTGATTGACAAGTTAAATCAGGCCACATAACTAGCAACGGTGAAAATTGGAATGTGTCGGTGATAATAACAAATTGATAGTAGTAACAAAAGAAGGAAAAACAAAATGTTAGATGCGGGCTCCGGGAGATCTCTGGGCACTGATATTAAACTCTAGTTCTTATTGCCTTTGCTTTTAAAAGATATATACCAGAAAGAGATCAAAGTTTATCTCTCCAATTCCCCTGAAGAACAGAGATCTGGGAATTGACCCGAAACTCCCTTCGATTTGCCAGACATAATAGATAGAAAAAAGAAGCTAAAGAAATGGGTGGCTACGCGCTGGGTTCGGCGTTTGATTCAAAATCAGGGCAGATGATAATGGTGGCATTGCTTTTAATGGTTGGCTCTTTCTACGTTGGCAACCTTTTTGGCAACAATGCTCCCATTTACATCTCCCAAGACTCTGACACTTCATCTGTATCTGCATCTTCATCTTCATCTTCCCACGGTAACTTTTCAATCTTTACTACTAGCTCATCATTTAATCGAATGCTTAATACCCACTTCCAATTCAATGCCTGATACCAAGCAATTACCTTAAATCTCTTTCAGCTTCTTCATTTTGTTTTTTTAGTGTTAGCTTAAACTGTAAGGAAAATATGCCTTTTTTTTATTTTTTATTTTTTATGTGTATGGATTGCGTGGCCTGCTTTCCCTAAAGTTTAACCCGATATAAAAGTACACAGCTTGTCTATAGTTAAGTTCTAGGGTTGTAGTTCGCTGGGTGAAATCATAGAGGATGATAAGTTCTTTGGAGGGACTGTTTATTTTTGTAATAATTTATTTTTAATTTTTAAAAATTCATTATCTCTATTGAAGTTTACTAGGGCTTAATTCTGCCGTGAAAAACAAGGCCACATTACACTGGCTTGCTAATTGATTCTTTCAATGTGTATGCTGAGATGATGATGACCATTGGTCACTAAATTCTATTGGATTGCTTATAGCCATTTGTAGATCAAACAATTATTAATGATGCAAACAGTACCTCTAGCAAAGAGTTAAACTGGGAATTATAGTTATAATGCAGTATGTAAATTAGCTCCTTCCTGTTCGAAAGGAAAAGGAAGAATTAAAACTAATGACAAAAATGGAACTCAAATCAACTGTCTCCTCTCTACTTGATGTAGAGCACTAGGTTTGTTGCAGGGGAATATTTGAATTTCAACATCTTTATAATGCTGCTGCTGTAATTTCTGGTATCAATTATACACTACATCCTATCTCCTATGACATCAAACTTCAGTAGAACCATAAATGCATTGTAACATCTTAAGCCTGATGCTTTAAAGAGGAGCGTATGTAAGGTCCGTTTATTAGGTGGAAATACATGAATGCTGTATTTTACCTCATTTTAGCCTTTGGGCTGGTCCTACAATGAAATTGTTAATAGTTTATAATGCATTTAGCCATGTGACTGAAATTTTTAAAATTTTTTTCTTGGGACTGATATGGTTCATCTTTCTCCACGTGCAGCTATATCTACGCTTGTTAATAAAGTTGCTCTTACTTATCGAGAAACACCACTTGTAATCCCACCAAATGGGATGAATATATGTCCATTGAATTTCAATGAGTATATCCCTTGTCATGACATCTCTTATGTGAAGCAATTGATTCGAAGCTTGAATGTTTCCAGAAGAGAAGATTTAGAAAGACATTGTCCTTCACCTGAAAAGCGTTTATTTTGTTTGGTACCACCACCAAAAGATTATAAAATTCCAATAAAGTGGCCAGTGAGCAGGGATTATGTTTGGCGAAGCAATGTGAATCATACACATCTTGCTGAAGTCAAAGGAGGACAAAACTGGGTGCATGAGAAAAATCAGCTCTGGTGGTTTCCTGGTGGTGGTACTCATTTCAAGCATGGAGCAGCTGAGTACATTCAAAGGTATACACATTGATATGGTTTCACAAATGCTGACATCTTTCTTGCAATTGCTTTGGGATAAGTATTTTGTGACACTTGCATCATCCAAGCACTGAAATAGGATCTCTGCAAATTTAGTGTTACTTTTAAAAATGATTTCAACCTAAAATATACAGTAGAAACTGTTTGGTGTTAAGCTTTGGGGAACTTTTGATGGACTTTTCATCTTACCCATTTTCTTCTTTGAAAAGTGCGATAACTTCCAAAGAAAATACTTGTTTAAAAGGCAGGAAGCCTGAGTGGCACCTAAGAAAACATATTCGAAAATTGTTTTAATGCAATGAGAAGAAGATATAGATGTGAATTAACAGTTGTTTTAAAACATATGACGAAATCATTGGATGATTATTTTCTCCCAGTTCTGATATTGTGCCACTTCTTTTTCAGTTTTTGGGTCTAAATAACTATTTGTTATTTTATTCTTTGTTTCCTATCGGTACATATCATAGATTCTAAGAGTAAAGGAGGGTGTGAACCTTGGACCTTATCTATGATTGGTAGCAATCATTATGTCAAGCCTTGGTTGTTTATCATATTCTTTGTTGACTATATTAGAAAATCAAATATATCTTTTTTATAGGGCCATCAAAATCTCTTCTATGTGGTTTTCGGTGGCTTGACAAAGCAAGTAATACTTTAAGTGTGCCCATCTGTAGGAAAACTGCAAATATTATGGTTAGATTCCCTGCTTGTTTACTTGGATTACTCTGCTAAAACGGCTACAAATGACTCCTCTTACTATTCACAACTCTGCTATTCATGCCAAGAAAAATCAGAAGGAAATCCTGGATTCAAATCATTCTTGAGAATTGAAGAAGATTTCTAGACCCAGTAGATTTCTACCTGTACAACACACTTCCTTTCATCTCCTTCTGTGTCAGTGAGAATTACGGGATAGTTATTACTAATTTAATTATGCACGAATATGCTTGCATTTCAATCTTACGGTTGCTAATCATAGCTACTTTTCGAGTTGTTTTTTTTATCACTTGGGAAATATTTTGACAGCATTACTTGTCTAGCATTTGGACAAAATTTAACAATATCCTTTTTCAAAATGTTTTTACTCGGCTTTTTATTTTTTTTTATTTTTTTATTTTTTAAATTTCAAGAGGCATTATTAACTTCTTCTTTACCCTTTTTGTGTGGGCATTCGTACCTGTTGTCCGACATACAGGCTAGGAAATATGACTACTAATGAAACAGGTGACCTTCGTTCAGCTGGGGTAGTTCAAGTTCTAGATGTTGGATGTGGAGTGGCCAGCTTCTCAGCTTATCTTCTTCCCTTGGATATACAAACAATGTCTTTTGCTCCCAAAGATAATCATGAAAATCAGATTCAGTTTGCTTTAGAGCGAGGAATTGGTGCAATGATCTCTGCCATAGCCACAAAACAGTTGCCATATCCCAGCAACTCCTTTGAGATGGTTCATTGTTCTAGGTGTCGTGTTGATTGGCACGAGAATGGTACTTTTCTTTTTCTGTAGCACAATATTCAAGTTAACTTTCCACTGCTGTTCTTGACGAAATGCTCAAATGTTAGATAAATATAACTTTCTGAACATTCTTACATCAGAAATCCTGTGGTGGATAAATCGCATTATGGAAATAAGGTCATTAGTATGTTGTTGGTAGCCATTCTTGTAATCAACAGCTGGGATTCATATTGTGGGACCAAAACCATGAACTACCTCATTAGATTGCTTCGAAAAACCTTTATTATTGTACCTAACAAGTTCCTCTTATATCTGTAGCATAAATCTCCACCTATGGATCTAATATTTCCAAAATCACATAACGTTGGTAGGTTTCTCTCATTTGGGTTATGATAATTGTGCCTTTTCTTCCCCAAATTGAAGGAATATACTAAAGATTGAAGATAATTACCAGACCTAAAATGATTTAGGAAAGATGTCTAATATTTGGAAGTCTTAACATGACTTAGATGTACTTGATTATGTCATGACTGAATTTCACTGCTTAAGGTTGGTGGGTGGAGGGCGGCTACCTGATGAGGTGTGACATTTTCTTTGATGTTGAGAACATTATTCATGGCTTACCTATACTTTAAGAAGTTGTAATCAATCCTTGATTTGTAGCTATTGTTAGTTTCTGGTGGCAGTGTTAAGTTTGCCTGATTAGTAGTTGGATTAAAATAAGAAAGGACTCAAATATGTCCCGATGAAATATTTCCATAAGAGTCCATGGTGCGGGAAAAAAAATTTCCCATCAGTTAAATTGCAAATAATAATATGGCTGATGTCTTCAATGCTTACTTCTTGTGCTATTTTTTTCTTTTTGTTCTAGTTAGCAATATGATGTTAAAATACATGCTGGACTCCATAAAAGCATTGTTTGACATTTTCAGATATTGCACTTTTAGCTTTCTTGTATTTTATCCTATTCTGGTTTGAGTTTCCTAATCTCAATTTGTATCATATTGTTTCCTTCAGATGGAATTTTACTCAAGGAAGTGAACCGCCTTCTGCGACCTAAGGGGTATTTTATCTACTCGGCTCCACCTGCTTATAGGAAGGATAAAGATTTTCCAGCAATTTGGAGCAAGCTGGTGAATCTGACTACAGCAATGTGCTGGAAACTTATTGCTCGTAAAGTTCAGACTGCCATCTGGATCAAAGAGGAAAATCTATCATGCCTTCAGCATAATGCAGAGTTAAAGCTCATTGATATTTGTGATGCTGTGGATGAGACTAAACCATCATGGAAGATACCTCTAATGAATTGTATACAACTAACAAGTGCAAAAACAGATACTTGGAAGCTCCCTCCTAGGCCAGAGCGTTTGTCAGTGTATTCAGAGAGTCTCAGTAGAATTGGTAAGTTCAGCCTGCATTCGCCGGAGTTTCTTATTCAAAGATAAATCATATTTTTCCTAAACAAAAAAATCACGGGTTAATTACATATTTGGTACCTGAACTATAGTCAAATGTTTGATTTTGGCCTCTAAGATTTGAAAAACATAACATTAAGTATTTAAACTTTGCTTCAATTTATTAGTTTCCACATTAGGCTAACTATGTGTGTCAAGTGGATGTTCTGTCCAAAAACAAATTAGTAACATAAAAAATGCCACATTATTTTTTATTTGATTTTTTTTTTGGTAATGAGATTAAAAAGATAAAGAAAAATCAGAAAACAAGAAAATTAGGGGAAAAAAAAAAAAAGGAAGATAGAGAAAATTGAGAAGAGAAAGCAGGGTGAGGGAGGGAGGGTTGCGAACCTTTCCTTCTGCCTCCCATCTCTATCTATCTTCCCTTTCTTTCCTCTCTTTCCCCATTTTCCTCTGTTTTTCCCTTTTTTCTTTTTTTTTTTCCCCTGAGTTTTGAGTTTTTCTTTTTGCTGGAATTTTAATTCAAAAATATTTTTAAAAATCACAAATAAAAAAAAAAATTATGTTTTCATTTTTTAGACGTGATGCACATTTTTATCGGCTAGTTTTGGACACAACACCCATTTAATTAATGGAGTTAGTTTCGTGTATAAACTGACAATGGAATCAAAGTTTTAGTACCTAACTGCACATTTTGTGCAAATCGAACATTTGATTATAGTTCAGGTATCAAATGTGTTATTAATCCAAAATCCTCCTTTTGGAAATTACATGTTTGTTCTCCATAATTAGACTTTATTTTTTATGATTTTGAACCAAATTGGAAGTAAATAGAGGCATAGGGTTTACAAAAAAGAGTTCTATCAAACTAGATGACATTTTGAATTTTACAAAGAAAAATCTTCTCTCTGATAGTCTGATCAGCAGAATATCGTAACTTGTACTTTTTGAATCTGAGTCTTCTACATCTTTTGATGTGTTTAAAGTTATCATAGTTATTGCCAATTCCTAGTTCATTTTCCTGTTACATCTGAAAGCACTTGGGCTTCTTAATATCTTTTGCAGCACCTGTAGTCAGACTCATCTAGTTCAAGTGTGGGAGAATAGTTTCTGTTCGAAAAAATAAAAATAAAAAAAGGTTATGCTATTCTAGCAGTTAATTAAAGATGGGTTTATGGATTTACTTTTTGCATTCTAGTTAATATGATTTAAGTTCTAGGTGTGCAAGTCACTTACAACCAATTAATTAGGTCTTGGTAATATTATAAATCTTCTTTCATGGTCTTGAACCAGGGTAGCATGCACCTAACACATAACTATAATCGTCTCTTTCCTGTAGCTTATCTTCTCCCGAGCATTGAACACAATATCACTCTTTTATCTTGGTTTTACCGTCTCGTACATGTATAAGAGACACCATTTGATAATATGAGCATGAATATGACATTACGATAGTTTCCTCTTCATGGTCTTAATTTTGGGTTTTTGCTAATGTTATTATCCTTATGCTGAAAAGTGTTGTTAAGGCATTGCGTCTTAGCGCTATACAACAAAAGCACCAAAGACCCTTTTGGGTGAGGCACATTTAATCCGGTGAACGTTTGGTGTGCCTAGGCATGCTTTTCTGTGAGGTGGTAGGCACAAAAAAGCCTTCTTGATTAAAGTTCTCTTTAATTTCTTTAATTTTTAATTTTTAATTAATTGTACCATTAATAGTAAAAAAAAAGGGACAATTTTAACAAGAAATATGGGATCATTAGGAAGCCATGCATATTGGCCAACCAACAAAAAAATTTGCATATTTTGTAAGATAAACTGCACTACTCTTTAAAGTTTATTATCTAAATTATATATCTTAAGCTTATTTTATATATAAACATAGACACACAATAGATATTGTGCCTTAATTTACTCCAGCAAGTGCTTTTTTTTGCACCTTAGGTAACATAATGGTTCTAGTGCCTAGAGTATTCTTGTTTCATTGACAATATTGATTCTGCATAGAAGGAATACACTTTAGACCCTGTGTGTTTCATGTAAAATTCAGGGGACAAGAAAATGAATTCTTGATTTTTCTTTTCCTGTGTTTGGTGAAGGTGAAAAATGTGGGGAAAACTTCTTTTATCAATACTGAGGAAATGTAGAATTTTTTTTTTTCTTTTACTTTCTCCCAAAAAATTTTGAGGAAAATTAGAGAAAATTTATCAGGGGAGAGGGGGGGGGAGGGGAGAAGGAGAAGGTATTAGATTAATGAAGAGGGTGAAAATTGAAATGAGGAAGACAAGCAAGAAATAGGTACTCCAACTGCTCCTAGCCTTGCTGGCAACAGCTCTGGTGGTTGGTGGACGCTAGAGACAATTTGAAGCGGTAGATCTATAATGAGATGGAGAAGAAGATAATGTGTGTGTGTGTGTATGTACATATATATATATATATATATATATATGTTGGCAAATTGGTGAACAAATATTTAGGTTAGATAAAGGGTGGTTCTTAGCCCAAACTAATGGTAAGGGGCAAATGGCCCAGACCTAAATCCAGCGAGGAGGAGAGAAAATCTTGACAATGATTTTTTTTATTCTTTAAAATATTACCAGTTTAATTCATTTTTCTTTACCATCTATTTATTTTTTTTGAAATTAATTTCCATGATATTTTCCTTGCCCAAACAAAGTAAAGAACTTCATTCCCCCACTTTCATTTTCTTTTCCTTCTCTTTCTCCTTAGTGCTTTCTTTCCCTCAAATTTTCAGTTAACCAAACAAGGCCTTAGGCTTCTTGTTTAAAAATTTTCTTGTTCTGCAAATTGGCATAATCATTAGCATATGCGTTTTTAGTTCTTTTTAAGGATCAAAAGCAGTTTGTTGTGAAGATAACTTTAGTTCTACGTTGCATGGTCATTAATTGTAGGTTGATTGAATAACTCATTACTTAATTTTATGCAATTATCATGAAACATCAAAGCGAAGAAAAATTAATTTCTGATAAAGCATTGGTGAACAAGAAGGATTTATGGAGTTGACATTTCTGATCCTAAATTTCATCTTTCTTGGTTCTTTTTTTTGCTTTTAAAATCATGGATCATCTGTCTTGCTAAGTGCTTTTTTGTCATTTTGGTGGTTATGAGCTGTTTGACTTGGAAGGTTTGCACTAGGTCATATCAAGGGTCTTTTATCATATTATTGGGGCATGCACTTGTATATATATTTTTTCTGATACAACATGATAATTGCTTTGCATCTTGATAATAGGCATCAGTAAAGAAAACTTTAGAATGGATTCCGCCTTTTGGCAAGATCAAGTTCACTATTACTGGAAGTTGATGAACATTAGCAAGACGGAAATACGAAATGTAATGGACATGAATGCCTTTTGTGGTGGATTTGCTGTAGCTTTGAATGAATTTCCTGTTTGGGTAATGAATGTAGTTCCTTCAAGCACGCAAAATACCTTATCTGCAATTTATGACAGGGGTCTTATTGGTGCATTTCATGATTGGTAAGACATTTTTTTCATTCTCACCTTATTTGCTAATTTCCATGGGCCAAATAGGATCAGAGATATGATAATGATTGTTCTTGTTGGCCACTTTAGATCTTTAATGGTTAATACAAATATGATTTATCTCCAGGTGTGAGCCATTTTCAACATATCCACGCACTTATGATTTGCTGCATGCCAACCATCTCTTCTCTCAATATAGAAACAGCGGAGAAGGTTGCCAGCTGGAGGATATCATGCTCGAGATGGACCGTGTTTTAAGACCTCAGGTGATTGTTTTCACAAAGTTTTCAGTTTGTTATTAAATTTTGAATTTGAATGTCATTGTAATTGTGATGGTGGCATATTATTTCGTTGGTTGGCTGAAGCAATAGTTGGGCCTATTAAGACTTCTAATTTGAATCCTGTGGTTACAATTTCATGAGGAGCATCATTAGAATCTCAAATACAAATATAGTAATCAGTCAGTTCTTACATTTTTCTGTTTTGGGGAAGATATCGAAATCATCATGCAATTTGATTTATTTATAGTGATGCTATCGTGTTCCATGCAGAATCGCCACATTTTAGGCTTTAGGCACTTTGAATGAGAATGTTAAGGACACAGGGCATGGGAAAATCATTAGCATAATCTCAGGCCTTGATATAGTAGAGTTTTCTTTTTTCTTTCTTTCTTTCTCTTCCCCATTTTGTGATTATTTTAGGGTATTTAGTTTTTGAAATTAACTAGTTTCTTTTATTTACCGATCATATTTGCTTAGGGAGTTGTGTTTTGGCACCATTTTATTTTAGTTGCTAGTAGCTTTAGATTACTGAGATATTATGATTTGAATTTAGCTTTTACTAATAATGCCACTCGTGCTTCTCTGTTTAATCTTAAACTTATTTCTTATAGTTCTTACCTGAGTTCCTATATTTCAGACTTTGTCTGACACTCTGTCAATTCTCTATCTCTTTCCCTCCCTTTATTCAACCTCAGCTACAAACCTGAGCTAGTCAGCTTTATTGAGGCCCAAAGTAAAGATTTATGGGATTTTCTGTTTTGGGTGTCATGCTTTTCTCTTCTGTCTGGATTTGCCATTCTGACAAGCCAACAAGCTTATGAATAACATCAATACCATTCATTTGAGGTCATAAATTCTATCACACCACCTTGTGGTGCGGTATGCGGCAGGGTTAGTGTACCCCCAGAGTTGAGTTTTACCAAGTATGCGATTCTAGCTGACGGCATTGTTATCGCAAATTGATTGGTAGCAGTACAATACTGAAAACTCATTGACCAACATAAGTGAAACCTTGTTGTCTATGTCAGGTTTTGTTACTTCAGTATTGTGTCAGGTTTGTCACTTGATTTGTCAGCCAAGTTGCTTCTTATGGTTTTAGCTTTCATTTTTTTGCGTTTCAGGGATTTGTTATAATTAGAGATGAGGATCCTATTACGTCAAGAATTCGGGATCTTGCACCAAAATTTTTGTGGGAGGTTGCATCACATGTTCTGGAAAACAAGGAGAAGCAGAGAGAAACTGTGCTTATTTGCAGAAAGAAATTCTGGGCTATTCTTTAACAATATACTGCATTTAAAAAAAAAAAAAAAAAAAGAGTTTCGGTTTTTTTGGTTCTTTTTTCCCCGCTATTTTATGTTTATAAATACTAATCGTATTAGTTTGAGGGGAAAAAAATGAGGTTATATCTTTATTAATTTATTTATTGCTCGGTTATCATGTAGTAATTTGTTGATTTAATTACAGTTTTGGTATCCTAACTCGAAGAAAATATAAAACTTGGCACTGGAACAAATAAAATGTACAAATTACCCCTCAATCTCAAACTTTAAAAGTGTTTTCCTTTAATTTATTGATTAAAGAGGAGAGAATACCCTAACCAGATGCCCAATTTCAAAACTGTGAATAAAAATCTCCAATTTAGAATATAGAGAATATCATTATTTAGGATACAGAGATTTGGATGGTGATAAGCTTCCTTTGTTCCAAAGATCTATAATTTTAGGAGAAATTTAAGGGATTTACTTTAATTGGGGATTTCCCTTTTTAAGTTTCAGTTTTGCCTTCCTAATGAAGCGATTTTCATTAAAAAAAAAAAGAGCTATGCTTAAGACTGCAAATATGCCAACTAAATTAGTTTGTGAGTAGTAAAATGAATTCAAACTTTGCAAAAACTTGAAACTCGATTTAATCAAAAAGTTAAAAATCTAAACTCAAAAAAATTCAAAACTAAAATGGTCCAAATTAAAAATAATACGAACCTGAATTTAATACTACAAATAAAATAATGATTAAATATTTTTTTATAAAGCAAAACCTTTAATTATCAATTTCATTTTTTTAATATTCCTTTAGTAATTTAACTAAATATTAAAAACTTAATTATATTTTATATATGATAAAATAATAATTTATCAAAAAATAAATTATATCATAAGCTTTGAAAACATTGCCAATGGGACATACATTTATCTAATATATATATATATATTTTAATTTAATTAGTTGAACTCATTAAATATTGAGAGCTTAGTAGTAAAATTTTAAATACTTATTTGAATATTATTCTTATAGTATTATTGCTATTTCAAGTAATTATAATTAGAGTATGATAATAATATAATAAAGTAATAAAGTAAATTAAATGTAAGAGTCATAATAGATAATACTATATCAAAAATGAAGTAAATAATCATATTTAGATATAGGCTAGCCAAATGTTAGAAGAGAATATAAAGGTGACATAAAAAAGAAAAAAAACTTAAAAATCAGTTTACATCATCAAGCAATATCTATACCAAACACAATCACGAGGAAAAAATAAATAAATAAATAAATGCAAAAAGCACTTTAAAAAACTATATTCAAGTATATTTTAATAGTAAAATGACAACAAGTACAATATAGGACCACTAAATAACCAAAAATATCATACATAGTAATAATATATTGCATTCTTAGTAATAACCAACGTATTAATAATATAAGAGTCCGAAAACATATGTACTATTGAATATATGTAGTAATACTATAAGAATCCAAAACACTAAACAAGTACAAAGACAAAAATCTGATAACATAAGTAGTAATAATATATTGTATCATAAAATAGTACGTAAGCTCAATATATTTATGGACATCTCTTTTAAATTGATTATGCTCTTAATTCACAAGTATATTCATTATCCATTTCAACCAAAATTAGGGTAAAGATACCTATTCAAGCTTGCAGTGAAAGCAAGTAAACCTTGCATCAGCTTTCCTTGTACCAAAACAATAAAACCCCTATAATTTCCCACCATAAAAAGCTTGATTTATACTTGGACAAAGGAGGTGCTGCTGACCCAACAAATATGCAAAACATAAAAAAAAAAAAACCCGAAACATATTTACATAATATCCAACATCATGATTCATGAACCCTAGAAAGTATGTAAGAAAATGAGAAATGTATTCGAATATAATGAAACTTATATTAATTTTTTTGACTGCAAAACTAATAGTAAAGGTAAAAATATTATAAATTATAAGCATGCTTACAAATAATATGTTCTAAATGATTTAAAAGATGATTAAAAGTGGACAATCTCCCTTCCAAATGTGATTGCATTCTTCTTCTCATCTAAAACAAAGGATAATATATAATTAAAAATATATACTAAATCAGATAAATATTATTTAGAAAAAATTTCACAAAAAAATCTTACCTTCAAATCCATATAACTAATTTCGAGTGGTAAGTAACATTTCTTCATTTTTAAACAAAAGACAACTTCATTTGTTGATAACTCAACCACCCATGCTAAATGCTAATTCTGATGCAATCATAATGATTAGAATTCTTAGCATATCCTTTGCTATTCGTGAAAAGAGAGGATAGTGAAATTCTTTTTTTTCCAATAATCAAGAATATCAATGTCATTGTAGCAGTCCTCTCTAGCTTCATCTAAATAAATATCCAACTGTTATCCATTAGGATTAAATCGAGAATCAAAATGATAAAGTGCCTATAGTACCAAAATAAACAAAGTCAAATCTCGTATTGTGATAACAAACATAAAATAAAATAAAAGTTTAAAAATAACTAAATATTGAATTTTTAGTCAATAATTTAATAAAAATGTAAACGAATATAACTTACTTTCATGTATTCAAAAATTACACTTTGACTATTTCTTTCAACATCACTAGATGAAGCAAATTGATTATCCCCAAATTTACTTCGATACTCTTCAAAAAGCTTCTTTATTTGTTCAAGAATACCTAGCCACTTATTTTCAATTGTGGACCCAGTTGTGAGAAGACACATTGCAACAGTTACAACTTAAAACGAAGGTCTAGTATGGTTGCAAAAAATAGCATCAAAATGTGTTCCTCCCAATACTTTGTAAATTTTCTTTTCATATTTATTGTTATTTATTAATGATAGGATCTTCTGATATAAGTTATTCCTTAATAATTTTCTGAATTTGGCACACACATTCAAAATATAAGTTAGAGGTAAGATATTCCTGAAACAAGGTGGTTATATCATCAAAAGGCCTAAAAAATAAAAAAAATCTTCTCAATTAAAGTAATCTCATCTTCTAGAAAACAACAATTGAAAGTTTGATCTGCCCTTGCCAAATTTCGAAAAGCAACAAGGTAGTAGAGAAACCTTTGTAGCATCAAATAATTCATGTTCCATCTAGTTGGAACATCTAACCGTAATGCCTTAGAATAATTCAATCTAGCTTGAACTACATATTCACGAAATTTAATTTTTCTAGCTTCTGAACCTTCAATATATTTCACAAAATTTCTTACTTTCACCATGACTTTTCTAATCACTTATAAACCCTATTAAACAATAAAATTCAATATACGAGCACAATAATGAATGTAAAAAATTGACTATGACATATCAAAGCATCTTGTTAACCAAGTTGACCACATAGCATTTGTTACATGCTATACATGATATTTGCATTGTCTAAAGTAATACTAAAAACTTTTTTTTTGTTCAATTCCGCAATCTTTCAACAGATTATAGGTGATATTATACAAAATATTTATAGAGTGTGCAGGTGCAATGTGATAGAAACTTAAAATTTTGCTATTCAACTTCCAATCGCATCAATATAATTAATAGTTAATGAAAGATATCCATCAAATGCCATGACATCCACACATCAGATATCAAAGAAATCCTACTTAAAACTTTTTCCAAACTAGATTTAAGCTTTTCTTTCATTTTTATGTAGTTTCAAGCAATCAGCCTTACCAGTATTCCTAAAAATAGGTTTGAAATCCTTATTTAAATAGCAATATAAGGCTCTAGTTTTTCTATGTTCATCCCATTCAAATGGATAACCATGCTCAATTACACTTTTAGCTATCATTTCTTGATAAACATTTGATTCTATCTTGCTTAATGTGCCTACCCCTACTTCATCTTCAAACATAGGATGTTTAGGGAATCTACTCAAGTATCGATTCAAAGAACTAGTACCTGAATAAGACTCGCCAATTAAAACCTTCTCATAGTGTATAAATTTACTTCATTTTTTTGAATCTCCACTTTTTTGTTGATATCTTTTGTGTTCATCAGGTTCAAGCACAATAAACTCTTTTCAAGCTTTGGATCATTTTCTTAAAGAAAGAAAAACGGAAAATGCTATATGCTCATTAACAAACTCTTGATGACTATTACAATCTATCATATATGATTCCACTTCCAAAGCTACAAAAAAAAAAAAAAAAAAGATCTATCCAATTGAACATTGAGATAAAAATATTAAAATAATATGGTTTCTTTTTAATTCCTATGTGGTTTTTAAGCATGCTCTTTCTCTTCTGTCACTCTTAATTTACCCTTTAATTATGCACCATTTCATGCTCCACTTGTATTATATTATCTGCATGAAGAATTAATTGGATCTTTATCTACATATATAGTTTTTATATATTCTTCTTTATTGGTTTTTTTTTCTTGTTCTAATGTTTTGTTTTATGCTCTTTGTTTCATTCCATGCATTTCGAACAAGTTCAGTTGTTCATATTTCTATGGAAACAAGACGTCAAGCTTAATTTTTATATGTTGTTTAGAGAGAGTTTGGCAACAAAAGTGAAAGGGCTATGAACTTCCATATGACTAAGGGGAAATTGTAATTCTAGTTTAAGTTAAAAGCCTAAATCATAGCAAATTGCTTATTTTGTATTAATATTGCATAAAAGAAAATTCTATAGAAAGAATCTTATTTTGTATTAATTTAATTCTTACTAAAATAAATAAAGAAGCTTGCTTAATTAAATGTGAAAAATGAAAAGGCTATGAACTCCCATGTGGCTAAGAGGAAATTGCATTTCTAGCTTAAGCTAAAAGCCTAAATCATAAGCAAATTGCTTAGGCCAACAGGCCAAAACCTTGTTGTAATTTCTAAAGTCAAATAAATATAAGTCAATTTCACTAATAACAATCTAAAATACTACTATATGAAATGGTATTATTAAGATTGATGGTGCTGATGAATTGATAACAATGCATTGATATATATATATATATATATATATGATATGGCAAAGTGGGTTTTTTTTTATAGTAATAATGAATGAAATTTTGCATATAAAAGTAGGACAATTTAATGTTAAAGAAGGAAAAAGACAAAGCTAAGAGGTCAATGACGTCAAGGAACCACCAAGGCCCTCGGCTCTGTCATGGCTAACTTTAAGTAACTATAACAATCATTAATTCCTTGCATAATCATTTATTTGTTCTAGTACTATAGTAACTTATCGACATCTTCGATAAGGACAACACTCATATCCTTTGAATAAAGAGTTTATACTCCAAATCTAAGCTCTGTCATGAGCTAAGCAAATTGAGTTGAACGACGATAGCAAGGGGAGATTGGTGAGACCAGTTAGACAAGGTGATATCAAACAACACCTGATACTAATAGCAAAGCACCAACAAAACCCAAACCAGGGGTTGAGAAAACAAATGCTTAAAACCAAGTGAGAAAAAAAATGCTTAAAACAAATTGTGGAAAAAAGATCGAGAAGACCTTACTGTGAGATGCTTGAGGTGGACTAGCTGAGATAGCTACGTAGGGTGGATCGGAGGAGGAAGCTAGCCAGCGTATCGATTAGGGTAGCTAAGCTGATGAGAATAGTGGGGAAAGGGGCAAAACTTAGGTGATAAGATTAATGGGGAAGGGGGTTGAGTTGAACTAATGAAACCAAGGGTTGAAACTGAGCTGATGAGACCGTCGATGAGAGGGTTTGAGCTGAACTAATGATACCAATGTGGAGGAGCTGAGCTGAGCTAACGAAGAAATGGAAACAAAGATTTTTTTTTTTTTGAAGTGAAATGAGTGGCGGCAACAATACAAAGAAGCAAAATAAGCTTAAGGTTTCAGGTTTCTAGAAAAAAGGTATAAAAAAAAGTAAACATGTTTTATTCAATGTAAGTTTTTATATAATGTTTAATAAATAGTATCAGTATAATAAAGGCAGGGTGTTAATAAATATATATATAATTTTTATATATAAACAAGGTCACCTAAACTTTACTAATTAGATTTTTTTTAATTTTGTTAATTAAGTCAAAATATTACAATTAAACCAAAAGATTATAATAAGCTAGTACAAAGTAGCAAGAGAACAATTTTTTTTTTTTTTGGGATAAGTAGATTTTATTTATCTAAAGAAATATCATTTGTTGTTGCATCAAAACTATTAGCTAATTAGTTAGCTAACATATACATAAGAGAAAAGAGAACAAACTTCCATCATCATCATCATCATCATCATCATCATCATCATAATAATAATAATAATATGGCTCGCGATTTACTTAAATCAGGTATTAAGTACTCAAACTCGACTCAACCGAAAGCTAAAGATGCTCGAGCTTGAGCTTTGTTCGATAATGATTGAACCACATTCAAGTTTTTTAAATAGAACTCAAGTAGCTTGCGAACAAAGATGTCTCAGTTAATCATTTATATGCCCCTAGTTTGAGTAAGTAGAACATTAAATAAAAAAATTCTTTCCAAAATAAATCAAATAAATAAACCTAGTTGTTTTCTCATTACTTTTTCACTTTTAATTTTTTTATTTCTAAATCAATTTTTTATTTGATTAAAACAAAAAGAAAATTATTTTTAATTAAAAAAATACTTACATTACCGATTATCCTTAGATGTTAATTATTAAATTATATTATAACAAAAATTTAATAATTTATCGTTTATCCTTGGATTTTACTTATTAAATTATATTATAGCAAAAATTTACTTAAAAATAATAATTTAGTAATTTATTTTTTAAATTTAAACATTAAACTACATAAAATCAATTATATTTAACATAAAATAAAAATGATATAAAACATACTCTAACCTGAACCTGAACTCAAAAAGACCCGAACTTGGATTAGTTCGAATCCGAAATAACCTAACTAGAAAGAATCGAAACTCGAAAACATCCAAATCGAACCTGATTGAACCTGGCCATTTGCCACTTCTAGTTTGTGAAACTACTTATGGGTGAAATCTTGTTGGAAATTTCACTACAAAATAAATAGGCTTTAGCCAAGAAAAATAGCAATGAAAACATATTCGTCGCTAATTAGTGACGAATATTGCAACGATAAATATAATTGTCAAAAGTTCATCCCAAAATTCATCGCAAAATACAAACAGTACTTTTGCGACAAGTAATTTGTCACAAAAATTATCGCTAATATTAACGCAAAAGGTTGCCAAATTTTGTGACAAAAGATTCGTCGCCAAATTTGTCACTAAATTTGCAACGGACGTGTTTCATCGCTAAATGTCATGGCTAAGTCTCGAGCATAATGGCACTGAATTTTGTGATAAAAAATTCATTGCTAACTTTCATCGCTAATTTAGCAACGAATGCTGTTTATTGGAAATTTCATTGTTGAAATATTAACGTATAAGTTCACCGCTAAGGTTGTCACTAATATGTGACAAATAATAGTCATCCCTAAATTAGCGACGAAATTAGCAACATCCATTGTCATGATATTTCGTGGCAAAGTTTTTGTTGCTAAATTTGTGGCAACTTGTATGATTGATATGCATTCGTCGCTAAATTCATCGTAAAATTTTAAGCTATAGTTTTTCGTCGTTAATGTTACCGCAATTTTGCTATGGTTGCCTATTCGTCACTAAATTTCATCACTAATGTCCACTGACAGTTTTTTGTTGTTAATTCCGTTGCTATTATTATCACAACATTATTATGAATGAGTGTTCATCGCTAAAGTTTGTCGCTAAAATCCACCAACAGTTTTTTGTCACTAATTTCGTCGCTAATATAGTTGGAAATATATTTTTAATGAAAATTTGTCTCTAAATTCATTGCTAAGATAAAGCAATTTTTTCGTCGCTAATTTCTTCACAAAATACAAATATACTTATTACTTTCCTTTCCATTTTTCTTCAGTTCTCTTCTCGTGCTCTTTCTCTCATATCTTTTCTCTTTTCTTATTTTGTGTCATATGGTAATTATGAACTTAGTTATTATTTATTCACTACTTTCTTCCATCAATTGCCACAAGTTTCATCAATCTCATGTAATTTTTTTTATTGTTTCGGTACACACGTATTTGAAGGCCTCACAATTGAAGTGGTTGTCGTAATTCTTAGAGGTGGCAATTGGGCGGGTTCAGGTGGGTTCGAGATGGGTCATTTCGGGTTAAGGTTTTTTTGGGTTCGGGTTGATTTGGGTTCGGGTTCTTTCGAGTTCGGGTCCATTCGGGTTCGGGCCAATTCAGGTTCGGGTTTGGGTTTAAGGATATTTTACATTATTTTTTTTATTTTATGTTAAATGTAGTTACTTTTACGTAATTTTGAATTCTAAGCTGGGCACAAATTTAGCCCCGTCTAACTCAAAAAAAATCTTAGTTCGGTTCTATGGGCCTATCCATGGTTCGAAAATTTTTTGAATTCTAAGCTCATGGTCGAATTTGTCCTGGCCGACTCATTTAAGTACAAATCATTATTCATAATATTAAAAGGCTATTTTTATATTAATATTTATATATTTTATAATTAAATTTAAATAAAATATATTATTTCATTAAAAAATTACTATTTCAGTTCGAGAATACTTGAAACTTAAAATCTAAGACCTGGGCTTGATCGTGTCGAGCCTATTATGTTGGGCAAGCTGTTTGGCTTATGGATAGGTCGTCTAGCGCATGGGTAGGCCTAGTTGTTAGTTTAACATGTGATTTTTTTTTTTGATATAGTATTATCTATTATGGCTTTAATATTTTTTAATTTATTTATTACTTTGTTATATTGTTATCAGACT
>JBBYHK010000001.1:403230-481337 GCA_038382065.1 Adansonia grandidieri | reverse complement strand
TGAATATATATATATATATATATATGTTGTGTGGAATGTGGACTTTGTTAATGAACATACAGAAGCTAGAGTAGAAATCCTAAGATTAGCTCTCTTTTCTCCTTTATCTTTTAGTGCCTATAAATATAACATTTCTTTATCCTAATTATTAGTTAGATTATAATTTTTAAAAGATATACATATAATATCATTTTTTTATGAATGAGATTGCAGTGTAAGAGAATAAGTTGTACATGTTGATATTTAAATCTTAAATTTATTGGATGTTATTTTTTAAAGATAATTACATAAGTCAATTGGTTAAGTCTTGTAATTTTATTAGTTTATTATTGTGATCTAAAATATTCTTGGAAAGAAAAAGGAGTGATATGATATATAGATATATATAGTATGTCACTGCTTTGTATTAGCGACCCTATCTACTCTTTTTCGGAGCACTAGGTGTCATCATATTTGTAAAGGACTACCTTTAAAGTGTATGTCATGAGTTCGTATTGTGGTAGGCACATTTTTTGTGGTGACAAAACTTTGAAGCCTGTGGGATCCAAAGAGAACCTGATTTGTATTGAGTCTTAGCACTCCGAGGAAGCAATCGGGGTTGCGGGCAGCTCCTAGTTAACCCAAGTCATAGAGATCGGATTGCTAGGATGAGGCTTTGCCGGGAACCTGAGTGAATCTCTTGCATTTTGGGAGAGAGCATGCGGAGGGTACTCGGGTCTTTACATAAAATGAATGGATGGGCACTGCAAATTTAATTAAGGATAAAAATGTTTATAGGTCAAGTTATTTGTTTAAGTTTAAAAATTTATTTCGATATTTGAAAGGATTTGAACAAAAATGTTAAGTTCAAAAAATGGGTTTGGACAAAAATTAAATCCGTTTAGAAGATGGGTTTCGTCTTGGCTCTCACTTTCAAAACCCGAGCCTAATTATATAATATATGTTAATCTTATATTCTATATGTTAGGTATTTTCTATGATATAATATATATATAATATTACAGTATAAATATTAAAAAATATGTTAAGTTAATTAAAATTTTAAACTAAATAAAAGAAAAGTATTAAATTACTGAAGATTAAATTTTTAAAAAAATATATAAAAAATACATTAGAAAAAAATATAAATAAGCTTAAACATATTTAAATTAATTATTTATAAATATAAATATATCTAAACAAAATTTAAAATTTATATTTTAAATCAAATTAAAATTAAATAAATATAAATAATATTAAAATCATACTTAGATTCAACCTGACCTAAAACACGTAGGGAGCGTAAAGCATGAGTATGTAATGGAAGTGTGTGGGACTGATTTAGTCGAAGAGCTTAATGTGCCCCCACACATGATTCGAGGATCATCTTTTTCCACCGTCCGACTTCCCTTCGCAATTCTTCAAGCGATTAATAATTAAGTGGCAAAAGCTCCACTAATTGGTAATAATAGAGAGAGTTTTCAAGGTCTTGAGCTCGATCTATTACAATATTATAAGATGGGATTTATTGAAATTTGTACCTTAAAGATGCTTTAAAAATACATCATGATATTCTTGATAAAACTGCGTATTATCAAAATTTTTGTCAACGTCTTCTTGTTCTAATGATTAAAAATATATTAAAAATTATTTTAAACTTAAATTTATGTTTAATTTTTTAAAATTGATTATTGTAATTTAATTATTTTTTTATAAAAAAAATATTTACATATAATAGTACATTTCGTATAAAATTACATCATCATTACCGTGAATCGATCCCTACTTGTCGATACCACTTGGTCCTCTACAAAAACTTGGTTCAAGAGTTTTTGGAAGGACCAATCAAGCAGTCACGTTGTGAAAGTGGCATCTGTCCAACCACGGTTTGATAACACATCAATTTACCATCAACCAAAAAAAACTTAATTCCGTCATCCTTTCTTTTTCTTTGGAGATTTAAAATCTTGTCCAACAGAGTTTACGCATCATTTCGGTGTTCTACTCAAGGAAATTAAGCAATGAATAAGACCCTTTGTTAATTCATGCTTTATTTTTCAAAAAAGAAAAAAAAAAACCTTTGGCATTTACATATGGTTGATGTGATATATATATATATATATATATACACACATAGTAACCCCTAATATATAATCAGAGAGATTATTGCAAATCAAAATCAACATGGTGACAATGTTATTGTTTTTATTTTTTTTATTATTCATATCCTTCACTGCATTTTTATTTTTTTCATTTTTTAAAAAATAAATGGTGACAATACAAAACCAAACGGAGTTTAACTTATTTTTACATTAAAAAAGAAAAATTAAAAAAGTGAAAAGCATGTCAAATAGAGAATTTGAAAGTGATTACTTTTTTTTATAATTAAGTAATTAATATATATTAAAATTCATTTACTAAAAAGACATTATTTAATAGCAGATTATTACAAAATCAAAATCGTTACGGATTCTATCTTTCTCTTTATTTAAAGAATGAAAATGGGGCAGCGAAGAAAAAAATCATCTCTCATCATTCGGCCCAAAGGGCGGAAAAAACACCCTTCTCTGCATGCTTGCTTTTAATGACTTAAATTCTTCAAAAAGATAAGTTTTAGCAGTGTTTGTTTTGAATCACAGAAAACAAAATACATTAATTCATTAAGATAATTTGGTAGCTGCCTTCTTATATATATATATATATATATGTATATCTTATATTGAATTTATTATTAATACTTCATGAGTTAATTAGCTGAATTTTACATAATTTTCCCTTGAAAACACAGCTAACTTAGGGCATTCTTTTCACATAATGTGATTCATATAATCATGATTTTTCTTTTTTTAAGAAAAGCAATAATAGTATATTTTTTAAAGAAAAGTTATAAGAAAATTAATGGTTAAACTGAATTTAATTATATTAACTAATAAAAAGAGAGATATTATCCAATTAGGAAAATGAATAAAAATATATATTTATTAAAATAATTAAAATGATTTACAGTTTAATGGAATAAAATAAAATAAAATAAAATGCGAGAGGAGTCAAAGACAATGAAAGGGAGGTGACATCAGCGACATATATGATCACGCGGTTGTGACTGGTGAGACGTTTTGCTTTGTTTTGTTTTATTTTTGCCGAATTTCGGCTGATGTTTAAAACGTGCTTTAATTCCCATTTTTTTTTCTTTTTTCTTTTTTTTTTTTTGGGCCAAAACTTTAATTCCCATTTCTAAAATGTTGAAGTTTGGTAATATTCCAGTGATGTCGGCCATACGTTTTTCACTGTTCCAGTTGTTCAGTTAAGTTCCATCTCTTCGGTTGGTTGGACTTAGTTTTCATGGTGCTGCCACTTCTCTCCTTCATTTATTAGTCCTTTTCTTTTCTTTTTTTTTTTCAAATTAAAATAATATTTCTAAAATCTCACTGCTTAGTAAATTTTATTTTGGATAAATAAAAAAATTTAAAATATGAAATTTTCGATTAAATTTTGCTTTTTCTTTGCCATTAAAATAATTTATTTATCTCATACTCCTTTTATTAGACTTATTTATTAATCATGCCAAATCAGGTTGTCAAAGTTCAAATAGTAAAGCTTTTGTTTAATCAAGATTTGACTTATAGGGTAATAGAAGTTTTGCGCATTAAAGATTTGATTTATACGATTTGAAAAGTCAAAAGTGTTGTTTAAACATATATTAAAAATTTTTAAAATTGTTTTTTATATATTTATCATTAATTTTTTTTTTGTTAAGTAATACTCAATTTAAAAACTCTATCCTAAGTTCATTCTTATTTTATTGGAATCTATCAAATTATTGATAGAAAACTCCTTCCTCGAACTGAATTATTTCCTAAATTACATAGTGTGGAACGTATTGGAATTAATTAGTTATTTCAAATATATTAATTTAAAAAGATCGTGTCTTACATGTTATAATTTGTCAAATCTCAAAATCAATGATGGAATAAATAAAATAAAGAAACGTGTAAACCTAACCGATTAACTTAATAATGACTAATTAAGCATATATATATATATTTATATTTATGATGTTCATTTAATTAGTCCTAATTTATTAGGTGTTTGAACACTTACTATAGCTTGTATTATTAAGTGGTTTGACAATAAATAAAAGAAAATAAATAGATGGAAAGCGTATTGCATATACTCACTAGATATGTTCCCACGCCATTGCCATTTGCCACCTTCCACTTTGACGGGTGAGGATTTTCATTCTTTCTAAAGCACGATATTATACAAAAAATTTAGAGGATTACAATTCCTTTTTCTTCTCAGATTCTTCTCTATTCCGATAATAGTTGGAGGATATCCATTTTAAAATAATTATATATGGACTGCCGTACTCATAACTTTCTTTTCTTACAAAATTTCCACCTTTTAGGTTCCTCATCAGTACTTTTCAACATCAACACAAAAGATTGATACACAATCCTAATGATTAATGTGTTCTAATTTGATACCAATCAACATACATATAATAAAACAAAGGAAAGAAAAATGGTCGAGCGGGATCTAAGATCAATAATTCTATGGCCAAGAAACGGGTCGAAAAGACAATGTATTCATGATGTATAATATAAAGTCGGTTGTGACAGCAGTGACTGCCATATGTTCTCTTCATAACTTTATTCATGTCTTGTAATGTAAGAACAAATATATATTATGTTTTCATTTGTATGTCGGCATAGATATCCAATGCAGAGGACAGAACCGGGGGCAGACTTTTTGATGAACTTGAATGCTTAGTTTTTAGCTCATTTGACAACCAAAAAACATACCAATAAGTGCCAAAATTGCCAAAACCCACGTGGTTTTTAATTGAAAAGGCTAGAGGGAAAAGCAGTTGAATAAATGATTGAGGGAAGTCTTTCGTTGCATTAGTTTCACTTATTATTGGTGGGTTGTGTTTATGGATTTGTAACAATCACTGAACCAAATTTATGGATTTAAAACCTTAGTATATATTAATATATATTAAATGTCTTTTCATATTAATCACCCAAATAATGAAAATCATGCTTTTTGATTTTTTTTTTATTTTCATTTTTATTTTGGCTAAAAATTAAGCTTATAATCTCTTTGATAAATATCTTCAAGGATCAAATCATCTAAATCGACTTTAAGACAAAATTTCAAGACCAAAATGTATGCAATCTGACAAATTACGTTATATCACATGACAAATGAGAGAAAAATCATCCCTTTACTATTCTGTTTCATAGCGGGGATTTTGCAGTGCTTAATTAATGCTTATTGAAATAAATGGGTTCCATTCTTTTTTGATTGATTGTTTGAACTAAACCTAATTGTCTTCTAAGCTATCATTGTTTACACTACACCCCCATAAATTTAATCACGAAAAGCAAAATTCAATTAAAAAAAAATATAAGAAAATCCTTGTCTGAGAAATTTCTTTTATAGAGCTCATTAGGTAAAGCAAAATCAAAGTACATGTGTGTTTTTAGTTTGTAAAATAAATGCAATTTCTTTAAGAAAAAAATTGAGTTCATTTTTTTTTTTTTGGTGAATTTATTCATTCAAACTCAAATAATAATTTAATTGATAAATAGATTCTTTTTCCATCTCCTTTTGCTTACCTTAAGAATTAGATATAATTTAATGTGTGCTTTTTAATTTATAAAAATTAAATATGTTCTTTTTTTTTATTTACAAAACTTTGACAAAAATAATATTATATAAATAAATTTTGTATTTAAAAAAAAAGGCCGGGGAAAAGCCTTCTTTTTTTTTTTATTATTATTTGTTTCTGAAGACGTGGACCACTGCAGCATTAGCTAAATTGCCACGTATACATTTGAAAATTCTAGTGGGCCCCAATCAGAATGTTGCTGTCCTAAACACACGTGCAAAAATTTAAAGAAGAACAAAGAAACTATCTTCCACTACTATTAGTATTGTTAGTGATTTAATAATTTCCTTTTATTTAATTTGCAATAAGCACCTAAGTATGGGAGAGTCAAAGGCAGACTATTAATATATCCCTGCTTTTGCCACCACAACTCCACTGCTCTATAAATCTACTCTTCTCTTCTCTTTTCGACTTACATTGCCAAAACTTATTTATCTCTCAAATTTAAATCTCGTTTATATTTATATATATTCTTTTAATTTTCTTTCCAGGAATATAAATATTTTTCCCCGAAAATTCAGCACATTTATTTTCTTGCCTACTTTTTGTTATTATATATATTCTTTTAATTTTCTTTCCAGGAATATAAATATTTTTCCCGGAAAATTCAGCACATTTATTTTCTTGCCTACTTTTTGTTGTTGCAATGAACTAATCAACTTCATCACGGCGCCGAAACCTGCTTCCCTATTCCATCTCCAAATCCTTATATAAACCCCTTCACTCCCTCTCTTCTTTTCGCCATCACTAATTAATCCTATCTATCTTTCTACCCATCTTTCTCTCTCCTCCTTTTTCCCTATTTTGTTGTTTTTTTTTCCATCTGAGAAAGATATTAAACCCTGAAATGTTAACATGAATTGTCTGCAGAGTTGGCCTGAGCCAGTGGTTCGAGTTCAGTCTTTGTCTGAGAGTGGCTTACGTGCCATTCCTGACCTATATATAAAGCCACCAAGTGATAGGCCTGCCTTTAATTCTGGTTCTGAAAACCACGAAGATGTTGACATTCCCGTCGTTGATCTTCAGAACCTGTTTAGCAAAGACCGTACCCTCCATGAGGAGACTTTGAGACGCATCTCCAGCGCCTGCAAGGACTGGGGTTTTTTCCAGGCGGTGAACCATGGGGTTAGCCATGAGCTGATGAGGCGGACCCACGAGGCTTGGCGTCAGTTCTTTAACTTGCCGCTTGAAGTGAAACAACAGTATGCCAACGCTCCAACTACCTACGAAGGGTACGGTAGTCGCTTGGGAGTACAGAAAGGAGCGATTCTCGATTGGAGCGATTACTTTTTTCTTCATTACATGCCGGTTTCTTTGAGGGATCAAAGCAAGTGGCCTTCGCCGCCGTCCTCTTGCAGGCGAGCCTACCTTATTGATTATAAATCTTTAACTGGCTTTTATAAGATCCTGACACTATGATTTTTTAACGTTATATCTTTTTCTTGTCTCTCTGCACGAAGGAGATTCTTCTCAGTTTTCTTTGCATCTGTCAAATGAACAGAAATCGAAAGAGAACCGTGACCGTGAGATCTTTATGATTTGGTCAACTGACCAATGATGCCTCTCGAGATCTGAACACCGCCATTTGACCAAGCTTAATTCAATCCAACTTTGATCATATCATGGGCAATAATTGAAGAAAAAAAAAATTCTAAGGCTAGTGAAACATTTAGTTTAACAAAGTCAAGATGGAATGATTATTAAAAGCTACTACACACAACCATACAGGTTAGACGAAATGGATAAGAACTCCAAATCCAGCTTTGGTTAGAACATACGTATGCCACATAATTGCATGGCTGCACCCAAATGGATATGTTTTGACCCTTATCTTACCAAGATAAATTAGCTGATAATTTCGTATCTAAATATGAATATATCTCGCTTTTTGATCAAGGACTAAGCGACTGTTGATCGTTTTTTAAAGTTTCCTTTAGAAGACGATTAACCCTAGAAAAAAAATGAAATTCGGTAAAATATTAATCTCTTTTTTATGAAAGGTTAAAAGGGTTCTTGTTTTATATTCTTTTACATACGTAAGAAACTTCAAAACAGATATAAAACATGCAGCCGGCATGTGTAATACATGTCCTTTTTCTCTTTATGGTGTCTCATAATTAATTAATCATTAGCTGTTCAATCCGGATGCAGGGAACTGGTTTCAGAGTATGGTGCTGAAGTTATAAAACTATGTGGAAGGCTGCTCAAGGCGATGTCTACAAATCTTGGACTAAAAGAAGAATATCTACAAAATGCCTTTGGTGGAGAAGATATTGGTGCCTGCTTAAGGGTCAATTTCTATCCAAAGTGTCCTCAACCTGACCTTACATTAGGTCTTTCCTCACACTCTGACCCTGGTGGCATGACCATTCTCCTGCCTGATCACGACGTTGCTGGACTCCAAGTTCGTAAGAATGGCAAGTGGATCACTGTGAAGCCTCTTCCCAATGCTTTCATTGTCAACATTGGAGATCAGATTCAGGTTTCTATCTCTCTTTGATAATGAAACTTTGCTTTATTTGTTCAATTATCCTGTATTGTTATCGCACAATGTTTTCAGGAATAATGAGTATAACAATGTTTCATGATACATGTTCAGGTGCTGAGCAATGCAATTTACAAGAGTGTTGAACATCGTGTAATTGTAAATTCAGCAAAAGATCGTGTCTCCCTAGCTTTCTTCTACAACCCCAAGAGTGATTTACTCATTGAACCAGCCAAGGAGCTTGTAAGTGAGGACCGGCCAGCGCTATATAATCCTATGACCTTTGATGAGTATAGGCTTTACATCAGGACGAAGGGTCCTTGTGGCAAATCACAAGTTGAATCTTTGAAATCTAATAGATAGTCATAAATCTCAATTTTATATGACAGAACAGTGTGTGGCAACGGCCTCGATTGCACTTATATAATACTTTATATTTCCAAACCAAATTGCTTCTAAATATGAAAGCTTGATCAGCTTATTTGACTTGAACTTTTACATGTTATATTACTGTATGCAAGCATTTCAGGAATCGATTTGTGTCCTATTACGAAAGTTCAGAATTCTCAATGCCTTTTTAGTTGCCTGAGTAAAATGAGACCCGAAAATGCATAAAGCGGATACATGCATGTATAAACTTGTTGGCTACGTCAGTTCTGGAAGCCTTGACTGCCTGCATAAGATAATGAAAGGTGCCTCAACATTTGAGGAAATAACAAGATAACAGTATATGAAAGCATGAATAAGCAAGAGAGTTCATTTTTGCCTTGGCAAGTGGGTTGGACTTGGAGTCGTTGCCTTGACTAATCCAAGCAACAAAATGAATTGAAATTACGTATACACTCAAAATAAGTTCAAAACCAGGCATTCATAACGCACATGCAAATCAAATCAATGACAATGAACTGCTTCATCGTTTAAAGATTGATATAACAAAGTCAGCTAAAACTGTTTATTTTTTTCCCAGTTTTTTCAGGTCATTAGACACGAGGATAGTACCAGGGACAAGAAAAAAAGTGCTCCCCACTAATCAATGGTATTGTTGAATTTAGGTGAAACGTGGAGTGACAATGAGTTTCATGTTTCCCTCATGCTTAATTATTATTAATTATTTATTTCTATAGGTTTACTTAATCAACTGAAAGTTGAAACAGCTTACCAAAATGTCAACTGAATAGTTAAATAATAATGACAACGTATGAGCCACTACCGTGTAGTACACTGGGTGACAAAGATCACACTTTCTTCGAAATTGGGACGTCAGTTTTTATAATATAAATATCTCCGTTTATTTCCTTGACTTACTCGTTATGTTAACGTTGGTGAAGTTTCATCCACAGATACAAACATAGTTGATTTATTCATTGATATATCAAAATTATTATTATCTCCCGTTAATATTCATTTAATAGTTTAAAACTTTTAAATCAATTTCTTCTGAGTTGTATTTACTTAAATGCTTGATCCCATGACAAATGCATGTAAGTACTTTTCAATCAAAACAAACATGAAATTCAGTCTCCAACCAATAACTATGTGATCTGTTGATAGATTGTTAGCTTTTTTGTTGCACGATCAAAGTTGAACATCTAACCATTCAAATAAGTATATAATCAATCCATCTTTAATTTCCTATCATTTGGCTTAGATCAAAAACTGATTATACGATAAAATATAAAAGTTATGTCTGGTCAAGGTTCTTTCTAGTTCTAGTTGCCACCAGAATTCTCGGCTATTGCATGTGAAATATATGTATAAGGTAGCTATACTTGACAAGAGCTGATCGAGGGTACAAAGATAGTAATTTAATTGTGGCCTGCCTGGCTGGCCCCATAACACTGCTTGTGAAACATGATCTTCCATGAGTCAGCAGCAGCTGTAGCACGACACATGTATCTTATACGATGGCCTTGAAATCAAGTGGCCTATTTGTGCCTGAGGGTGAAAGTCACAAGTGGAAATGTGGGATGAGAAAGAAAGGTCGTAGTCGACTATTGGTCGTACGTCTTAGCTAAGCTTGATCGGATCGGACGGGCAAACTTAACATACAAAATAAAGAAGAACTCTGGACCCTGGATGGATCAGTGACTGTGCTTTAAAGTCCTCTCGTATTCATCACATGTCCATAACATCAACTTTTTACAAAGTCATTTACGTTTTGCTTTTTTTGACTGGTTACTATTCCTAATTTTGACTCCCCATTTCCATATGCTACTATCAAAGCACGTTTTTCTTAAGCTCTCTTAATTAAAAAAAATAAAAATAAAAAAGAAGAAGCAAAGCTTTGATCTTTCAAACTTTTCCTCAAGTCTTTCTTTATTTCCTCTTGTCCTTTATTCACTTTTGGCAGGAGCTATTACTTTGATTGCCAAAACGTTTATCCATATCTAAATACAAAAATTTATATATTTGTATCGTAATTATATTTAAGATATTATGTATTTATATAAAATATAATATATTAATAATATATTTTATATAAATTTTGATAATTTTATATATTTATATTATGTTCGTATTAATTTTTATAGCATATTCAATTATCTATATTACATTTTATATCATATTATATTTTAATTATTTTCTAATTTCGTTACAGTGGTTGATGAAAAGATCATATAACAATTAACATGCTCTTCAATATTTATTTTATTGATCAGTTTCAATATTTCTCTTTCAATTCTCTCCATTATTGGGAAAATGTTATGGTTCAAAGTTCAAAATTGAATATGTCACTACTCCCATTTCGTATTGATATTTATCATAACGCATGCATGCCTACCCTAGTTGGCAACAACCTTTCTGAATTTATTACTTACGGCACTACAATGTTGAATTAATAATGTTGTTTGGTGTAACTTTGAACGAAAAAAATAAAAAATCTCTTAGACGGCCATGTTTTCCACATTTGCTTAGCCTCAAACTTTTGACTATGAGACACGAGCAAAGGACCAGACAAGCCCAGTCTACCCAGGTTACCTCTCATTTAAGCCCAATGGACAATGCCATAATGTGGCCATGGACATGTATCTGCTCTATTTTGTTGTCTGTTTGCTTGACCTATGAGCCTGAGGTCCCCAAGGCTTGTAGCTCAAAAACTCAAATTCAGAGACGCGGCTGCAACAAGGCAGAATTTCATATCAAATGCAAATGCAATGAAATGGATGCTAATTCTATACATGAAAAGCCAGTGTAGGCATATGTCAAAATCAAATCACCCTCTTTTATCACCTACGGAAGCAATCATCATGTGATTTTTGTTTTAATGAATTGCAATCATTATCAAGTTTTTTTATCAAATTTTTGTTATATATTTTTTTAAATTTTTTTTATCAAAAAGATTCAATTAACAGGTGCCTATAGATATGTTCTCACAATCCAAGTTTTTTTTTTTTTTAAATTTATATCAAATCAATCATTTTTTTGAAATTTAAAGAAAAATAATATAATAATTATATTTTTTTTTTCATTTTGAGAAATGCCCATTAAACTTTCCCTTATCAAAAAACAATTTTTTTTTTAATTTTTCAATTTTTCTGGCATGAGGATTACTAATTATGTTTTATCATCTATAATACAAGAGGAAATCAATATTTAATCCTAATTATTAAATTCAAACTCAAAACGACCATGTTCCCACTTTTTCGACGAGTATCTTCAAGGTCCAGAAAGAAAATACGAACTATTTTACCAATGATGATCACCCCCTTGGATCCCCAAGAAAGTGAAGATCACCACCCCGGCTCAAACCAAACATACTCCGCCCACTCCAAAAAATAAGCCAGGCCTGTGGTGGAACAAAACTAAAGGCTGCTTGGGCCACTGTAAGACCCAACACACATACAGTATTAAAATTAACTAGGAAAAGATGGTAATAGCATTTATGCAACTGTAAATGTTATCCACATCTTGCCATAAATTAACAAAGTCTAATATATGAGTTGACATATTTAACAAAGGTCTCAGAACTTCTTCATCCAGATTGAAGCTGCATCTATTATAAACAGACGTTTTTGATGATGATTGAACTTCATTACATTACCAAACACAGGACTATACTGCTATACTAGTTTGTCAGCCATTGCAATGTCTCTGTCTCATCATTCTTTAGTTACTATCACTGCCTGCCTCTCTTCATGGTGCAAGATGGGCATTTATACTGCTTAATGCTCTCGGCTTTAGCAGGTGTTATCTTAACACACTTTCCATGGAACCACCTCTCACAAACATCGCACCCGATCCAAAACTCATCTGCATTGTAATTTCCACCGCAGCTGCCACACAGTGTTTCACCGTGTTCATCTTCATCATCCTCGTAATTCTCATCCGCCAGCTTAGGATCGCTTTTCACTTGTCCATCACTTGATCTCTATAAAGCAAAGAACCCAGTAAACGACTAACACTAAAATATCTAAACCCTGCACGGTTCAAGCATGAAAATTTTCGTTCTTTCTGTTGGGGAATATCAGGCTTATTATGCAGGCCTTTTTCTTCTCAAACAGTGTGCATTAATCACACTTTGACACTACAACTTCGGCAAAAGTATGTGATTGGAACTTCCAAGCTCGAATAATAATAATAAGTTTTAATTGATTACAACCTTTGTGCTGCCCCGAGACTTGCTCCCGCTATCCATGCTTGGTTTGTCTTTAACAGGCTTCCTCTCAGTTACAACCTCAAAGACTGTAGGCAGATCGTTAATCATGCTAAATAGACGTTTCCTGTAATGTAAAATCGTAGTAAACAATTATATTGTATTTTATAAGCAAGAAAAGTATGAACACAATAGCATGTCAATGATGCATGCATATATCAAAATTCTACTCTACCAAGCACTACAAGTAACTACTTCTGTATTCACTTTCATAATCCCACATCGTCTGGAATCTGGGACTTCTAACAGTTCGAGTGAAAATAGTTCGAAACTGAACTATCATTAGACCAACAACTGAATTGCACTGGAAAAAGACAGGGAAGCCTTCCTTCTTGGAAATCAAAGTTTATCATTTTCTACCAAAATTTGAAATTGACAGACAATAAAACTTGGTGAATCAACTTGATTTTCAATGACATTATAACTCATATGCTTATTCCAAGATGATCCTTCCACATGAAGCAAAAATAGAATGACAAGATAGTACCTCTCATTGCGGTTAAGACGAGCACCAAGATAGAAAGCCACAGAAATCAACCACGAATCGCTATGCACTGCGACCAACGACAACCAATCTTTCCGGTTCATTCCATCTCTTGCAAAATTAATACCAAGCGCAGGTTCAGGAAGCTCAGGTGGAACTTCTTCTGCTGGCAGTGTAACTTCCCAGCTTTCATTCGGATGTCCATACAGGCATAAATTCTCCTTATCTAAACCAAACAAAACGCAAACACAAAACTTTTCTTATAGAAACCTCTGTTTGATCTCTCCCAAACTAAAAAGGAAATCTGTTTGTACAGAAATCGGAGAAGCTGAATCTCCAACGTAATTGCAATTGTCGAATTCAGTAACATCATTACTGCAATTTCGATGTTTCGAAAATTATATCCATTTATTCATTAGAGGAAGGCGAATTTTCTAAATTCAAATAAGAATATAAACATAGTAGTAATAGCATGTAAAAGAAGAAGGAAAACTACAAAATTCAGAAAAAGTCAACATGCAAAAAATAGAGTTGAAATTAAAAATGGAAAATGGAAAAAGGGAAGTTGAGATCAGCAAACAGATAATACCTGGATCACAGAGTCCATAAAAGTCATCCACCTCTGAGAGAAAGACCACAAAAAACGCAGAATTAAACGGTCATATAAAGAGAAAACGAAAAAGAAAAGAAGCAGCAAAAAAAAAAAAAAGGGGTGAAAAAAGAAGAATTACGGGAAGTTAAAGCACGAAGGATGGCGGTTCTTCGAGCAGAGTAATCTTTGAAGATGTCTTCAACGGTTCGAGCAGTGGAAGCCAAATCCATGGCCAAATTATAAAGGAATTGGAATCTATCTTTATGCACGCCAACTATAGAAAGAGAGGGGGCATTAGGGAATTGAGGAATTGAGACAGCTGAAAGAAAGAAAGAGGACGGAATCAAAACACAAAACCGCACGTAAGTAAGCAAGTAAACGTTTAAAAATAAAACAAAATAAAATAAAAGGAGGAAGCAAAGGACGAGAAGAGCGAGAGAGAGAGAGATAGAGTGTTAAATTTACGCTACGCTTAGCTACTTTATTTTAGGTGGGAGTTGGATTGAGAATTTGGCAATTGGGGTTTGGGGGGGGGGGGAGAGAAAGGATAGAAATTGCTAGTTCCAGTGCCACGCATTGGCAGTTGGACGGGTGGGATGGATGCATGCTCTCACCACTCGCCGATCGACTCTACATTCCGTTCAGGAAAACTGACCGTAACTTTTTAATTTCTTTAAAAGGATTGCTCGGTTATTTATTTTTTTATTATTTAAAATATTCTTTTGTATTTAATATTTTAATTAAATTTAAAATGTTATATATTACTGACACTTTAATATTATATATATCACTTGGTTCATAAAAACTTTTTCTTTTATCAATACTAATTATAATATTAAATATTAATGCCTCCGAACTAGTAATAAGTTACGCAGCTCAGTTTAAAAAAAAACATATATACATATCATATTAAAATTATAGTAACAAAATGAAATTAAAATATTTAGGTCTTTTCATTAATAAAAGAAAATACTCATTTCAATATCTTTTAATTTTAAAAAATTACTAATTAAAAAAAAAAACCACTCATCCATTTTTTTAATTTATTATTCTTTTAAAATACAATAATTGTTTAGAAGAACATTCTAGTTTGTAAAACATATTCTCTCTCTCCACCATTTATTGTTTTTATTATAAAAAAATGGTACAATTTGAAGATAAGTTTATTTGCAAAAGCAAAAGCTGAAATCCAATTCGTGTTTCACATTTTGAGCAAATATATATATATATATATATATATATGTATTGATTACATATTGATCCATGATGATGATAGAGTAAGTTGGAAGTTAGGCATGGAAAATGTTGCAATTATCATTTTTTCAGTTTAGTTACTTGATGAAGAAGAAGATGATGATGAAGACGGGGATTTACTTAAGGAAAATAGAGTTTTGCCGAAAAGAGAAGGGGGAGGGAGACAAGCTTCCCCACTCAGATATGCACATAAAGTTTCAGCAACTAAACAAAATATTTGAGGAATGGAATGGGAAATAACTTAATCAAGGCAGTGCAGAAGTGGGTACGGACAAGCAATCGCCGTCAATGTCAAGACTAATAATAATCACGCAATCTGATTCAACAAATGTTTTGTTTTCTGTGCAAGAAAAGGAGTGGTCAAGTAAAATCTCCGAATGAAATTCTCAAGGATTAAAGCCTAAAAGACTTTGACGTGCAGTTAAACAAGGGAGATTTCATTTGAACCAAATTAAAGGCCTCAACTCAACAAAGAACTGCCCAGTTTACTGCAAGATTAAGAAACCAGCAGAGAAAAAACGAAAATATGGAAAATAATTTATCAACTCCTAGATAACTGTTATTAAATTCAATCCGTCCCGGTTCAGCAACACATGAATTTCCTTTCCAAGAAAAAAAACATAAAAATAAAAAAAAAACAAATGTTAACTTACACAAGTTGGCTGACGGTAGCAAGGCAAGGGCTACCACAACAATTCTTAGGGAGATGAGATTAACCGCTTCAGGCCAGTTTTTTGCTCTGCTGTAAGCCTGGTAGGGAACTTGATGTTGAATTTAATTCTCAAATTTCCTTTCTTAGAAGGATCCTTTGGAATGGGCATTCCTTCCCCTTTAACAACTTCTTCATAGCTTGGGCTGATGATGTTGTTAATTGGGACAGTCAGATTTCGTCCATCGAGTGTTGTCAGCTGTGCTGTATAACCAGTTAGAGCTTCCACTAGAGATATCTTCTGCGTTACAATAAGATCATTGCCGTCCCTCTTGAACACACTGTGAGGCTTCTCGTCAATGATGAAGACTAGATCAGATGGAATAACCCCTCGTTGCTCATTCCCCTTCTCAGGAAAAGTGATTTTGGTACCTTTCTTCCACCCTGGCTTAATCTCAATAGTAAGAATTTCTTCCACTGTAGTAGGCCTCCTGTAACGGGAAAAACATATCACAGTTTTATGGTTGATGTATGATATTAAACAGTTACTAAAAACTAGAAATATAGTGTTTTTTTTTTGCCATGCTGCATATATATGATTAAAATTAGGAACTTCATTTGCCATAATTTGACTAATTAATCTTACTATAAATATATTCAGTGCCAAATTACAAACTCTCACAGTTTTAAGCAGATAAGCACTTGGTAGAATGCGAACTTAAGATTTCAAAAGCTATATTCACATGGTAGTTAAGCTCATCTCAAGTAGTTGTCTACAAAATTCCAACTAGTGTCTAGACCACAAAACTATTGGCCTATGGATAAGCAGGTTAAAGTGACGAACATAAGCAAGGCTAATCAAAGACCAGGGATAAACCATGGTAGATCCACATCAAGATCAAAATGTGTTAGTTGTTGCAGGCTGATGCCAAGTTTACAAATTTGACATAAATGAAAAGAATATAACTGAAAACAGAATCTTGAGTAAGCATCAAGAAATCTTCAAAGTTGGTCACACACGCATTCATAGAAGCTTCATGATCAATCTGATCTTTATTGACAGAGAACAAAGGGTAAAAAGCAAAACAGCAGTAGATGATCATAACAACAAAACAGATAATAAAATAACGACAAAGGTACTAACGTCACTCATATCAATTGAATAACTGCTCTTAAGCACTTTAAGTTTCAAGTAGCTGAAAAGATGGTAAACCAAAACCAACACAAGAAAGGATAAAGAAGATTGAAAAAAAAAAAAAAAGTCACTTTGCTAAGTAGAGAACAAGACCAAATACAAAGAAAGAGTTTACCTTGCTGCAATGAATCCCCCATAAAGAAGGTTTCATAACATGGACATCTAATAAAGCTTTTATCTAAAAATTGCTGATCAATCTGAATTGTCTTGAACATTAATACCTCAAATGAGAAAGGACTCAATTGTATAGCCGATGTAAATTTATGATCGTAAGATCTCAAAAATGACAAATTTTTTATTCAAAATAGTCATGCAATTTTGTCATCACTTACAAAACAACCAATCATGATTAGAATCCTATTATGCAAACAACTAGTATTATCTTTAGCAAAAAGTCAGACTAGGCAACTTCTGTAAACATGCTTTGCGACTTAAGCTCATATAATCATCTCTTGAAAATGTTTCTTAGCCTAAAAACCTTGCACAGGATTCCATCATTAACTTTCTACATTAATTACAAGTCATATTCAAAATGGAATTTAGTCCTACACATGAACCCAACTGAAACTTCACTACCTTCATGGCAAAATCAAAATGAAAAAGACTAAGAATTACCCGATTAATTATCTTTAAAAAAAAAAGCTATAATCCAAATAATTAAAAATAAAAGATTACCCGCTACCATCAGTAACATCCCTAGAAATCTTCATCTTCTTGGTAGTCCCTTTATACAAATCCTCCAAGCTACAAGGCAATGTTCGTTCAATAGCGGGTCCTTTTCGGGGCATAGCGGTAGAGCCCTCTCCCGCTCCGCCCCTAAACGAGCCGAATATATCTTCGCCAAACATGCCCCTGGGGAACCCGGACGCCCCTGCACGTGACCCGCCCATATCACCCATTCCTCCAAACGGACTCGAAAACCCAAAAAACTCCGAGAAAATATCGTCGGGGCTGCGAGTATTGAACCTGAACATCGTGGGACCGCCCCCGTCTGCCCCACCCGCAAACCCTCCCGCCCCCGGAGGCGGCATCTGGCCTTTTAAACCTTCTTCTCCGTACTGATCATAAACCGCACGCTTTTGGGGATCACTCAAAACCTATAATTAATTGAAAATTTCATCAATTTAAGAAAAAAAAAAGGAATTAAAAGTTTTTTTCAAAAAAAAAATTGTTACATCGTAAGCTTCGGAGATTTGCTTAAATTTGGCTTCAGCTTCTTTCTTGTTGTTAGGGTTTTTATCGGGATGCCACTTCATGGCGAGTTTACGATAAGCTTTCTTCAAATCCTCATCTTTTGCATTGCGGTCGACCTGAAGAATCTTGTAATAATCAACGCCCATTCTTCAGCTTGAAAATTTTGTTTCTTTTTTCTTGTGTTTCTTACACAGACTTTAGCTCTGGTCTCCACCAGGATCATACGATATATCGGCTAAGGCTGAGCTTACTTATACGAAGGCCTTTTGCCCGGGGAGCATCAAGTATGGGACAATTACATACATTTACAGGCTCAGGCCCATTATCTAACTGCCACAATCTGAATTTCTACGCTTTCCGGCCCAAACTGATTTTTCGAGGGTTTTTTTTTTTTTTTTCCATTTTTACCGGGGAGGGGGGGGGGGGGAACTTTGGTTTGTTTATTCAGCAATTAACTATGGTTTAGATTCCCTTGTAAAGGACATCTGGGATACGGTTTAAAACTACAGAACTTTTCAAAATGTAATAGCGGCAACAAGGGAAACGACAGGTAATGCATACTGGATAAGTATTCACTTTCTTAATACATGTCGGTCAGCGTTTGGATCAAAAAATTAATTCTTAAATTTTAAGAATCCAATCAATTATTGATTCCCAATTTTTAAAAATCAATTTTATTTTTATTGCTGAAATTTTCTTGCTGTTTTAAATTAAAAACATTCCTTAACTTATGGAAGATCTTCAAACCTAAAATTGAGGAAATTCATCGCTGATTAATTTTTTTTTTCTTTTATATTGCAATGTTATTTGACTCAATAATAAATAGAAAAACCAAGTTTTCTTCCCTTTAAAATTGCAATCCATGTATAATAACATTAAGCAGTAGAGCAAGGTAAGACACGGCTCAGAGATGATTAGATTCCGCGTGGAATTCTGGACACTGCTGCCGGAGATAGCATAGGCATACCAGACAAAAGTAAATTCCGCGTGGCTTATCACTAATGGCCGCTTCCAGACAAAAGTAAATTTTTATTGAAAACTAAGCAACGGGAAGAGGTGAATCTACCAGGCATATCCCCATCCCCATATTTACTTGCTTTCTCACTTCATCACAGCCTGTGCACCTGCGTGAGCTAAGTCACGGGTTCGGTAATAGAACTTCGGATTAACAAGACAATAGTGCCAATTCTGAATTCTACAGCTGATAACAAGAAATGCTAAAAAACCTTGATTCGAGAGAACCGAAGTATGTACCTTCAGATGTAGATCCTTGCAATGTTAAAAATCCTTATGTGCATAACGTCAACTTATCAAAATTGCAATCAACCTACTGTAGAATCTCTGAAATTCTTGCGAAATCAATATTTTTAAGCATAGGCAGCCAACCTTTCTCTACTGATGGCATTTAAATTATATGTATGCGTCAGATATCAAAGCCATGATGCAGAATAGTGACTGCCTTCTAGGCCTTTCATATTTCCATCCCACTTGCATAAATTATGTCATGGACGTCCAGATTTAGGACCTTGTGAAGCCAATCACCTATGGCAAGCTCGAGTTGCATTCTCACCTTTAAGCATACGTCTTGCAGAATTGAGTTTCATAAACTTCAGCTAGCACTTGCTGATTCTTTAGATTTCTCTGCCAATGCATCCTTCTCTGAGTTGCTTGTATCTCCGGTGTGAGATTGACTTGTTTGTGCCTGACCGGAGGACTGAGAATCTGGAGCAAGTCCCAAAACTGCCAATACAGACCTGGAAATGGCAGAGGGAGGAGATAGTGATCAGAAAACAAGGTGCCATTTACAGAGTATATGTTGAAGTTCTATCCAATTAAAATATATATATATTATTCTTGATGTGAACCTAGGAAGTGAAGTTCGGATATTCTGTTGGCTAGCATGAGCAACCAAAGGAGCTTTGAGTGCTCCTGTTCTATTCAGCGCATTTTCCAGCTGTGGAGGAGGTAGCTGAAAGACAATAATCACACAATTACAAACAGAAAGAACATATTTTGCTCATATTGGGGAATTAAGAATGGATTTTCAAAATCAGTTAAGAAAAGAAACACGCACCTGAAGCAACACGCTGAAAGATTGAGGCTTTGTCAAGAGTGCACATTTCAAAAATCCTACCCACAACTTAGGATATTTCCATATCTGCAACAACCCATTAATTTAATGATAATATAAGAATGAACCAACGAAAAAAAGGTCAGCTTATTGTGATAAAAGTACTCACCTGCTTGCTTACAAGACGAGAAAGAATCTCCATTATAAATTCCACCTACAAAATTTTGGTTGATCAAGTCATCCATGAGTCATTAATATCTTTTCTTATCATGTTATATTCTTTAGACAGGTTTTACCCTCTTCTTCAGATAAAGAGGGCAATCTTTTTAATAACAAAGCAGAAATTTTTTTTTAAAAAAAAATGAACTATGAATGTTTAATTATTGGGCATGAAACCATTTTGATGATTGCCATATTAGCAGATGACATAAATTACCTAGGGAGGTTTTTATTTTTTCAGAAATAAATAACTACAATTATCTATAATGACTTTGACGTTAGTAAGTTAAGGTATAATTCCTTACCAGTGCAGGAAAAGCACCGACGGCTTGTAATACTGTACGCATAAACAACAAAGGAAGAGGAATCTGCTCAACCTATAGGAAAGAATCATTCATCATCTGTATTCAGCCAAAGACAGTAGCAAATTTATTGATATATTAAAAAAAAAAAAAAGAAGTGGTACAGTACAGACCAATTGATTTAAGACCTTTGCTAGAACCTGCTGGGTGAATATATGCTGTTGCTCAAAACAGGCATTACATGCATCAGTGACCTGATTGCAGCACCAGAAAAGGGAAAAAAAAAAAAAAAAAACTAAACTGTGATTTCTAAATGTTTAAGAAGTTTAAAAGAGATAAAGAAAAGCAGCAAGGGGGGGGGGGAGAGAAATTCTCGATTAAGGAACATGGAAAAAAAAAACCTTCTTCAAGGGAATTCCATCTCTTTCAGGATCGATACCATGGATAGCAATTAACACCTCAGCTGGAGAAAGCACTGGACCAGAATGAGAAGATCCCTAGGTACAGAGTCCAATTAGCAATGAAACAGAATACACAGCTAAAATAAAAGCAGGTAATGTGTTTCCCAAAGCAAAATTTTCACTTAAAATATAACATTGACAAATACATCATAATATTTCACATGCTACTTAATACATTCCTAGTGAAATATTTCCCAGCAAGTGATTTAAAAAAGCAACAAACGAAAAGGACAGCCGTAATAGAGAAATGACAGCTAAAAGAACTGTAATAGAGAAATTTAACTTTGGGGCAGGAGGGCAGGGGCCAAGAAAGATACCTGCAGCAAACGGGTAAGCGCAGCTTGGAACCTATCCGGCGGAAGATTTACAAGATAGGGAAAGCGCAGCAAAACCTAGAAAACAAACTATTAAAATGATATGCAGAACAGAAGGCCAATGCAACACCAACGAAAATAAAAACAATACATTTAAAGAGCACATCTTCGACAAGAGGAAGTTGGAGAAGCTGTTTATTAAGTACTTACACTAGGAAATATAGCAAGCAGAAAGTAAACGAAACAAATTTGTGGAGAATGAAGTCTAAAAGAGTGTCAATAAGCATTTGCTTACTTCTTTAAGCAAATTATTCTTACCCAATGTCAACATAGACAACAATTTTACCCAAAATTTTTAATCACATACATTGAAGAGAGACGAAGGAACCAATGCTGCTAATGCTAATGACAGGTGCTAGTTGCTGCATCGACAATGTTATACTACCCAGCCACTTTCTCCTAGATAACATCTTGTGTCAAATTGTAAATCACATTTTCATGGTTGATTCTTAATTTAATGAAAGGAGACAGGTAAATGATAGCCAAAACAAAAGTTGAGACTTGTTCATGATATCAATAAGTTGTGATGTATCTTCTTGACATGGAATCTTTTCGCAAGGGAATCCCTAAGCTCAAACTTTCATCATTATTTTAACATGGCTTAGCCATTGATTCTAGTAAAAGTGATTTATGCTGTTAGCCTTATGTATCCCTTTTTTCTTGAATACCCAGACTTTTTCATCTTCTAAATCGAAATATAATTAATTGACCCACAAAATAAGACACGAATGGTCCAAGGATCTCCTTTCATTAAGCATTTGAAAGTTATATGATAATATCTTGTCTTGTCCAGACATGAGTCACATTTCTGACAGAAATCCATTTACACAATACATTGAACAAGAAAACATTCTTCAGTGCAAAACAATCACACTCGTTACAAAGGCAACTATTCAGAGAATGGAGAAAAACCTCATCTCTTGGTAGGAATGGCAATACTGGAATTAGAATTTCAGCATCCTGTCACCAATCCAAACCAAAGACACCTTAACCAATATCCTCAATGCAATCCAGTTATCAAAAAAAGAAGCAGATTTACTCTTACCTTTAGTTTGGAATCAAATAACTTCTTAATGGTGAATATCAATTCTGCAGAAGGAACTGTCCCCTCTGTCAGTGTCTGAAAAACCTGGCATTTTGGGCAGGGTGGATAAAAGAAAACGCAAATCAGTCAGAAAACTTTAGAACGTCTGCTAGGGGATTCACAAGATTATACAGTTTATTAAACTATCCCAACCTGCATCAGAAGATTCTCGCTTCCACTAGGAGGATCTGAGATCATTTCAAGAAGGTCAGATGACAAGCCCATAGTACGAACTAGTATCGGAATATGGCGATGAATTGCCTGCATTGCCCAATTAATAAGAAGAAAAACACAGACAGAATGACAAGGATTTTGATAATTTCTAATTAATATTCCAATATGCATTGACCAAACCTGCTTAACTGCCTTTGATGCACTACTGTAGGTAATAAATATTTGGCCAAAAAGAGAGTGCTTCTGTCAAATGAATATAAGAGCAAAACATTAATCCCTTCAGAAGATTATCAAGAAACAAGAAGTCAAAATTAATCTCAATAATCAAGCAATCAAAATAGAAAAATTAACACCTTTGTACACAGAGCAAAATACAGAGACATGCACCGCTGTGCCTCAGAGACAGAAAGAGATGACACACTCTGAGATGTTTCTGACTGATGAACATCAGTAGAGATGTCTTTACCAATGGAACACATTGACTGATGCTCATTTGACGGCTTTTCCGAATCAGAATCCTGTTAAAAGTTGCAGTCCGAACTCAATTAAAAACTCCAACAATTGATCCTTAAACTAAATATGAAGTCATTACATAACTTTTAACATGTAACAAAAAGTACTACTGGAAATAACACATTTTCCAGTTAATTTTGAATAACTTCTTTACCAACCGGTCAAGTAGTTAAGCAATTCTTTTCAACCAAGGAAGCAGAGGAATATAATATGTATACCCGTTGTTTGACATAGACCCTTCTTATTTTTTTTTTTTAAAGAAAAGAAAATGGTTAAAGAAGATAGTTAAAATTTCATGCACCGAACAGCAAAAACAATTCACCTCCCTTCCCTAGCTGTGCTCCCAACCCACCAGAAAAGAAGGAAAAGAACAAAGAAAATACAATACACACACAAAAACACAACAGAGGAAATTCTAGGACAACTAATAGCTCATGACACTTTTTTTGTGCACCTGGTAATCTTTCATACACGCCATACAAGAACACAGAAATATGTATGGATGTATGCGTGTATATATGTATGTATGAGCAGGTAAATTCTTATATCTGCATCTCTATGAACATGTAATTCTTTGATATTGTATCAGGCAGAAAGTGTTCAAAAAATACATCAAGCTATTCCAATTTGAACCAGATATAAAAGTTTTTCTGAATAACGTAAATCAAATTATGCATAATTAGGTTGGAATGACAGCATTTCAAATCACAAAGGTCCAATATGGGTACCTTATGTGATTCAGTGATTAATCCTTCAGCATTTGTCCTTTCTGTACCATCAGCACTTACTACAGAGAGCAGCATTTCCCTTGAAAAATCTTCTATTTGTTGAGCAATGGAGGGTAGAGGGTAAAGCTTATTTGCTACCTATAAAATACTAGACATCCTCAATTGTACAATAGATGACAGGAAACAGATAACTAATTACTTCAATAGCAAGTTGTGAACAATTTACCAGGCGTATTGCTTTCATTCGGACTTCCTCCCAGTGATGAACTGCACTCTTTAAAAGGTAAGGAGAAAGTAAAAGTCAAACAAAAGATACAAAAAAAGAGAACTTCAGTTTAGAAGTATTATCCAAGATAAATCACAAACCTGCAAAGCAATTTTTAAGCACACATCTCGAATGGGAGGTCTCAATAGAATTAAGCTCCATACAGTGCTGAGGCCTTGTGTAACTCTATCTCCACTTTGTGACTCCTTCTCAGCTTTCTCTGAAATTCCAGGAGAACATAAACACTCTAATAAATTCAGAACCGACTTTGGCAGGCGAGGAGCTTCACCAAGTAGTTTACTTAAAGATTTGTCTGTAGGTGGAAAAGAGTCCCGAAGAGTTTCGGCCTGCATTAAAGCAATTTCTTCAGAAAGATGGTTTCTCAGAGAAAGAACAAGATAGGAATGATAAAACAAACACATACAACAGCCAGAAGGAATGTTTCATATGCAGAAGCAGCAGTTGTACATGAGAAGAAATCGCTTTCCTCTTCTGCCTCTCCAAATAACCTGTAGAGGACACGCAATGTCAACTCATGTCCCTGAAGCCATCCAATAATTATCGTTAGCAGCATGAAGATTAGATGACTTTATGGAAAGATAAAGCAGTTGTTTGAAAAATTAGTTTGACAACAAAAACCAGTAAAAACATGAGAAGAGTGGAAAGGTTGAGGTGACATTAGCATATATTGATGGTCTCAGCAGACATGTTTCAGCAATAAAGTCATAATTAAAGTAGTTTATGTCAAGTCAACAACTTGAGGCACACACAAACACAAATAGAAATTGGAAATATCCAGTTACCTCATGATTTATATAATCCAACAATATGTGTTCTCGTAGAAGTTTCTGTAGGTCTAACTCTGATGGCAACTGAAAAAAGAAAGGTATAAAAATGTTTAGCACACAATGCCAAAACTATAAAGACACACTAATAATAAAATATATCACAACCAGATGTTATCGGTAGAAAGATATAATGGTTCTTGAGAAGTCAGAATTACTACCTCAACGCCTAGGTAAGCAAGCAGAGAAAAGCGAACGTGTGAACCTCCAGCTACTGCTATTTGCTTATATGCCTCAATGATACGAATATAAGCCAACTTTTGCAAGTCATCATTCTGATCATCAGAAAGATTGACAACAGGTGCTAACATCTTGGGCAACACAAAAGAATAGGATGAAACAACAGAAGTGGCTGTTGACGAAATCATGCTGTTTGAATCGGTCACAGCTGCTTTTGGACTAAGCTCCTCAGACCTATCTACTGAAATTGATGGAGGCATACGCAGCGGTGAGCTTTCACCAAAACTTGTAACTTGCTCTTGACTAGCATCTTCTAGATCGATAGAGACCATTGAGGAAGCAGCTTGGGTATTTGGCAATCCATCATTACGAAAAGAAGAATCCAAACCAGGTATCCCACTTTCAAGATTGCCCACATCATGTATATCCGATGGAGTAGGTAGATCAATCTTCTCCATTCCAGGCAAAACAATGTTAGAAGAAACTGGTAAATCAGCAGCCAACAGAGCATTTTCAGCTTCATGAGCCATGCCACCATATGGAACCGCATTATTAGGGCCAGCCACAACATCAACTTCTTCCTCCCCTTCTGTTTTCTGTATCTTCACCAAAATAGACATGTTGGACAAAAAAATAAATGCACACATGATAAAGGCAAAACTAAAGAGGAGAAAGTTGTCTCTATCAAATGACTGACCCACAACAAATTTTAATCAAGCATTTGTTTATTGGTTCATATTTGGTAATGGTCCAAAACAAGTTTAAGCCCCCCAAATCCATCAAAAGTAAATAGGCATCCACTAAAACCCTGCTTGCAACTTTATAAAAACTTATTTGTGACATGATTTGTATGGATTAATGCTGGGCTCCGTCATGTGTATAACATCTGCTGAAGGAAAAAATCATACCATTATTTTATTGGTAATTGATTGCTGCGAGTTTAGCAGAGCGGCTATTGGCGGGAAAGTACTTGATAGTGAAACGACATCAGCTAAAAAAGATGGTGGATACTTGGCTTGAGTGTCACTTCCAACAATGCACATGTTCTCCAGCAATTCATCATCAGCATCAGTGTGAGGATGACTGGGAGGAAGGTTATGCATATTAGCTATCACTACCTCAGCCAGCAAGTCCGCAGATATGCTTGAAATAAGAATACTCAAAGATCCCACAGCTTTTTCTCCTTGGGCAACCAAGGCACCGAACATGGCAACAAGTTGCTGGACTGGTCCAGTATCAAAATCTACTTTTCTTGTGGTAGATTGTGTTGAAGAAATGTCACCCTGATACATAGCAATATTCTTGTTTATCTCTATTGTTGACTCTTCCGAGACACTAGGTGTTGACCTGACGCGTTTGCCAGACACATCATCATTTTCAGCCAAATCACTACTGTCCTCGGTTCCAGATCTTTTCCTCCCCCCATTGCCACCAACAGCATCAGATGCTTTAATCAAGAGTTTTTCTTCCTGTAAGTTCTTAAAAATATAACTAAAAAGTCCAATACATATGTTTATATATCCATGTGCCGATAAAAGATGCACAACCCACCACATGCCGATGCCGAATCGTAAAAATACATGAAACAACATTGTAGATACCTTAATATCCAAAGAATCATCTTTTTCCTCTACCACACTTCCATTAATTTTATGAACTTCGTTGAGAGCCAGCTCTGCCAGTCCTCCAGCTTTCATCTCTCTCAAGGCACCAAGTAAACGATCCCTCCACTGTATAAACCAAAAACAGAGTACATACCAAAAGTGGGCAAGGTACTCAACTGTAGTGTTTGGTGGATTCTAAGTAACAAAAGTGTAATTATTGATGATACTAAAGAAAATTCTAAGTAAACCAGTACAGAACAAGTAATGGTATCATATTAACAAACACACTGAGTAGTTAAAACTAGTATACTAAACCCATTAACGATCTTTCAAATCATTGATTAAAAAAAAATGAACATGTCACACAGTTTAATGGACCATTCATCATTTCAAACATAAAATCCACTACCCATTCAACTCTCATGATTACCTAAAGTACTTAGCAATTTATGTTAAGGTACATGAAAAACAAGTCTAATATACATCTTCATCAATTAAGTAAAATGTAAAAGAAACAGCGGAGCAGAAAGGAGATGCAACCTTTTTAACAAATAAGAATCTAAAACAGCATGTTTAGTATAAAATAAATACCGGTGCAGCGCTTGGGTGTGTACATTTCAAGCATGAGAGTAAGGCATTTTTCAAAGCATGATGTGCTCCATAGACATGAACCCCCTTGATAACAAAGCTTGGGGGATCCAAACTAAGCAAAACTGGTAGAATACGTCCATAATACGCAGGCCGTTTCTTTGCAATTGCTGAGAGACTGATATCAAAGACAAAACAAAATGAAAACAATTGAAAAACCATAAAAATAAAAATAGCCATAAACCAAAAGACAAAAAACACACTTTGAGCCAAGGTCAATGTCTTAAATTAAGTACAGTAATAACACACCAATAATACTTTTTCCATGCAGAACTTCCGATGGAAAATTTTGATATATACTAAAATTTAGATCTCTTCTTTATACAAGAATTAAACATTAGAACAGTTTCACACAGATATCACTTCCAGGTTATTAACGTCGGAGTTAAAGATAGAGATTTCATGAATCATGACGAACCAAACGCCAGGAAATAAGTTGCAGTTGAAATGAAGTAAATGGACATCATACCTGTTAATAAGCACAACAATCACTGAGGTGGTAAGAGATTTTACTGTTGGGAATCTAAGCTGATCAAGCAACAAAACCAAACGTTGGCTAGCTTCAATTGACAAATCCCCAACATTGAGTAAAGGATGGCCCCCACGAAGCCAAGTTATGTTAAATTCTATAGGGGTTCCTAAAAAGAAAATTGAATAGGACATACAAAAAAAGCCAATTGCTAGTCAATAACATATTAGAATGACAATATGATAGTCTTTTTCTTCAAGAGTTCTAACCTTGATGAGAAAATCTAGAGTAAATTACCTTCAACAGGAGGGGGCTCTGAAGAGCCATTAGGGTTAGGAGTATAAAGAAGAATAACTGCTTCAACAAACTTCAGAGCCACCAATCTTATCCCACCACTTCCTGGCTGAATAAATTTTACAATGAATCAGACTCTGAACATTTCAATAATGAAACAGAAAGAATCAAAAGCTACCTGGAAAGCTATAGAGTATATCTTCTCCTTTAACTTTAATATCCAAGACCATGACGATTCAAGATCACTTTCCAATTCACTGCAGTAAAGACCCTGAAACAAACATAAAGAGCTTGTGAATTTGTGAAGGGTACAACAGAAAGTTAGTAAGCTGCAAATAGCCTACCGCCCAATAAGAGAGGTCAATATAAAGCTTACTTAATGCCAAATCATCACCTTATCGAAACTCAAATTAAACACAATGTAACAGTAGGTTAAGACAAGACTAAACAGTTTTACTTATCAATAATTGAATCTCCGAAAAGCTAATATTCACAGATTAAGATTCTACAAAGCAAATCAAATTAGAAATCAAACTCAAACAACTCTAAATCCCACAGTATCAATTCGAAAGTAAAGAAACCTGAATTGCAACTTTTTCGAGAGTACAACGAAACAAATCAATGCTGCAAGCAATAGATTGCCGAGCAACAGCAGGCGTAGCATCTTCCAAAACAGTTATCAGAAATGGTGCAATTTCAGGCACAAATTCGAGGTGCTTCACTCCAATTTCACCAATAATCCTACATTTAATTTAGAATATCAAAAAATATAGACTGTAATTTATAACCAATAAAAAAAAAAAAAAAACCAAGATAATGCGAATTGAGGTAGGGATTTTTGAGGAGGCGTACTCGATAGCAAGCTTGCGAACCGGACCGGACGGGTCAGAGTAAAGGTCGAAGATACGAGGAAGGAACTCGGACCAAGCAGAAGCGTCTTCCTCCAACAAATCTTGCTTCAATTGACGACAAAGCTGTAGCTTCGAACCTAAGTCAATAGCAAGCTTCACCGAGTTGGATAAATTAGCGAGCTTTTCTCTCGAAACTGGATTCATGATCCCTACCATTGCAAATAAAACTGGAAAAACCGTGAAATTTTTAGGTTTATTTCATGAAAAGAAAAATTCTTTCCTATTCTTTGAATTGGAGAAGAGGGATTGGGAGAGAGAAGTTCAGCTCAGGCGTTCTGCTACTTGCTAGGGTTCAATTTTTTATACTTTCTTGAAATTTGTTGTCTCTTAACGGCAGTTTTTTATTTTTTAAGGAATAAAAGGCAGACTCTTTTTTATTCAAAATAACCCAAACCCAAATTTAGTTTTAATTTTACCCAAATGCCAGTCCTCGTAAGTTTTTTATACCCTCGCAAAACTTTTTGGTGGGTCAATTTCAGAATAACACAAACCTAAGGGGGGGCGATGTTTAAATACCAATAATCTCATGGCAGCCCCAATAATAAACGATTGAAAAAACGTCGTGAGCTCCTGCTCCAACTGGTACACAAAGCACAATAAGAGAATTATTTTTGAGGATAAGAAAAAATGGGCTATTCAACCGAACTGCATCAACGTTGAAACACGAGAAGCAACCGAAGCCACCATTCTTCACTTCGTCAAGAAACAGAACCTTGAGATACGGTCTGCACTTTGTGAGATTGATTCTTTTCATTGAAATTGATTTTGATTGCACAATCACACTAAACATGATAGAACTAAAAATGCGTATGATCGCAATTTAAAACATTGGTGTCAAGCAATGCTCAGTAGCTAATACAGTTGGCTCGGGCGAGGTCAAGCCTGTACTGCCTAAGGACGCAGCAACGGCCATGAATTCCCAGGGTAGTGCTGAGTGGGGAGTGAGAAAAGGCATGCGTTGAAAGGTCGCTTCATGTGCCACTCTTCGTCAAAGACGACGACAATAGTCCCTATACTCTCTTGAAGAAATGGGTGCACTTTGGCTACGCTGGCTTGCGGTGGACTGCCAACATTTTACGATGATTAATTCAAATTTCATTCGGAAATCGAAGCTGGTGTCCCTGACGAGGATGCTAAGCTGCTTGCAGCATATGGCAAAGGGCTAAGGCAAAGATATCATGCAATCCGTTGGCGTTATTCGATTATGGTGTGAATGGTCGTATACTCCCTGCCATGACAACCTTTTTATTCCTTTGCTTTTGGGTGATAATACTGACCAAGTTTCTGCCGGTTAATTCAATACGTTAGCTTCTGAGTTCTGAGTTTTTCTTTCATTAAATCCATACGTGCTTTATCGGCAACGCATCATAATTGGGCAGCAAATCACTCTTAAGTTTGGTTCAAAATTTAAGACAATGGCTGCAAATATGCAGTGCATTGCACCTGTAGTTATCAATTTTTTAAAAAGTCCCTTTTTCTGTAGGAAACGCTCATTATCCAATTTGCTTGTCATGGATGTAAACTGTCGTAAACTAGAAAGAAAAATGTAAAGTTTCAATATATTGTGAAGAAAAAGTGATTTCCCTCAAATCCCACAGTTGAAGTCCATAATTCATCTTAAGTACAAATAGTATATAAGTGTTTATGCACTAGTCTTGTGGTAGTTATCCTGGCCTCCTAAGGAAAAATCCAAAGATAAGTATTCGATATTTCAGTAACTATCAAATGTTTCCCAAACGGCTAATACCAGAATAAGGATAATTATTCAACATTTCAGTCATCATCAGATGTTCTGCGGGCTAGATGATCATTTATTGGAACATCTAATCAGCAAGATCGAATGGCATACATGCAAGTTGCAGAATGCAGCTGAAGATGATTAAAAATTATATTGATAACCAGCAAAGCCCACTTAAAATCATAGATCAATAGTACCTGCAAATGCAGGTAAAGTTTCTGCAGAGACTAATGCAGAGACGGGTTGTTTATTTCCTAGCAATCTTAAAGATCAAATTTTAGATCATGAAACAGGCAGAGTTATCAGAAATATCCATCAATTAAGTGAAGATTAAGACATAAAAGTAAACCCCATTGTATGAAAGACTAGACTTGTATAATCTGGAAAGAGAGAACATAATGCAGGCGATGGTAGTTGCATGACCAAACGATTCCTGAAAAGATATTCAAATCTCTCAACAGTGAATTCAATGGCTCAAAACGTTGCTCAAATATCAAAAGCAATTAATGCATGTAACAACAAATTATCACCGCTGATTTTTACAAGAAATGCGGGGTGGGGGGGGGAAGTAAAACGCTAATAACAAAATTCAATATACTCATTAGGATCAGGAGGGCAAAATTGAAGGAATTAACAAATGACTTCCATTTTTAAGTTCAAATTATACTAATAACACTTTCAAAGAACGTTATTATTCAAAATCCAGACATCAAATCGCTTTTCGCTATCAGTCACTAAGTCCGAACGACTTTAAAATTAAAACAAAAGACCATGACAACAAAGCATCAAACTACAACTAACGTAAAATACTTGTCATAATCAAAATCATGTAAGTCCAAATCATCATCAAACTGTTGAAAATTGGAAATCACAGTAGAATCCAAAGGCATGAATGCAGAAACAATATCAAAAGAACAGGAAAGCTAAGCCGAGTATTCTTCAACAATGCATCACTTTAGCAGACAGCTTTTCTACTTACCTACATTTTAATACTACATAAAGCATCATTCGTTTATAACATCAGAGAAAAAAAAAGCAGTCAAACACCATTCACAGCCAATATCAAAATCCATGTCCCAATTCAGAAATTTGACGTGCAAAATGACAATAAAAGAACAACAGAAAATTCCCTAATAGACAAAATTACTCAATCAAAACATCAAATGCATCAGATATAATCAAAGTTTCGTGCTAATGCTAAAAATAACAGTGGAATTTCTCAACCGCACGTAGCCCAGGAAACTTGAAATATACTAATCAGACCGAGCCGCGAATCTTTCAACATTCTTATCATTCAAATTAAGACCAACCATAGCCTCACCTAGCCCACAGCTAACGTCCGCAAGAATGTCTGGGTCACTATAATGAGTGACGGCCTGAACAATAGCCCGGGCACGTCTAGCCGGGTCACCACTCTTAAAAACCCCAGACCCAACAAACACTCCATCACAACCCAACTGCATCATCAACGCAGCATCAGCTGGCGTCGCCACTCCTCCGGCGGCAAAGTGCACCACTGGCAACCTACCCAGCTGCTTCGTCTGCATAACCAAATCATAGGGGGACTGAATTTTCTTAGCGAAGCTGAAAACCTCATCATCATCCATGTTCCTAAGCACCCGGATATCTCCCATCACGGACCTCACGTGCCTAACCGCTTCAATAATGTTCCCGGTCCCAGCTTCTCCTTTGGTCCGTATCATAGCAGCTCCTTCTCGGATCCTCCGAAGCGCTTCTCCCAAATTCCTACAACCGCAAACGAAAGGAATCCGAAAGTTATGTTTGTTAATATGGTTTTCTTCGTCGGCCGGGGTAAGAACTTCGCTCTCGTCAACATAATCGATGCCAATGGCTTCAAGGATCTGGGCCTCAACGAAATGACCAATACGCGCCTTGGCCATGACGGGGATAGTAACGGCTTGCTTAATTTCTTTGATGAGTTGTGGGTCACTCATTCGAGCCACCCCACCTTGGGCTCGGATATCAGCGGGGACTCGTTCAAGAGCCATGACGGCGCAGGCTCCGGCTTCTTCAGCGATGCGAGCTTGTTCGGGGGTGACCACATCCATTATAACCCCTCCTCGGAGCATTTGCGCTAACCCGACTTTCACCGAGAAAGGGGATTTGTGGCTTTCGGTCATTGCCCCGTTTCCATAAACTGCAACCACCCCGCTTCCAGCCATATTAAAAACACTACAGAGAAATAAAGGGATAGATTTGTTTACTTTTTGGAATTGAAAAGTGAGAGAGAGAGAGAGAGAGAGAGAGAGAGAGAGAGAGAGAGAGATTATGAAGATATTGAAAGGGTGGGGGAGAAGATGCGAAGCAGAGAAGGTGGCGAGGCGAGTAAAGGAAGTGCCTTTGAATGGTTCCTGCTTGGAAGTGAGAACTGTTAGCGTGTGGCAGAGTTTCCACGCACTCGTCGTGATTGAATTGTTTTCTTTTATCGGACGGTGGACAAGAGATATCAAGGAATTTAAAAGGTGATTTAGGTGTTACTAACAGGAGAGAGCAAAATCCGGTTAAAATTGACTTAAAAAATAATTAATTTAATTCAATTCATTTGATTAATTTAATTTTAATTTTAATCCATATTTTTTAATTTAATTGATTAATTTAATTAAATTTTAATTATTTAATCAAATTAATCAATTTATTATTTTTATATTTAATGTTATTGACCTGAACTCAATTAAAATCCAAACGAAGGCCCACCTAAAATCTAAACTCTATTAACCCTAATCAAACCCTGAACATTTATTACTTAAAGTGACCAACAACTTTCTCTGCATTTTTGTTCGTTGTTACAATTTTTTTTACTTGCTGATAAATATTATTTTTGGTGGAATATTGTTATGGCTAATATATTGTTTAATTTGTGTTCTTTTTCTTTTTAATCAACAGCATTTCAACAATTATGCGTTGAACTTATTGGTAGCATTGACAGCTTGTGGATTAAACAAAGCAAGAAAATTCAATCTCAGCATTAACCAAAAACCAACTGAATCAATCAAAATTAAATCAATTCGATTAATTCGATTCTGATCCTTCAAATCAATTAATCCAATTATTTTTTAAGCTAAACTCAATTAAATTAATTTTAAATTTAAATAAATTAAACCGATCTAGTGGGCCGTTTGCTCCATCTTAGTTAATACAACGTAGGATCGGAGACCACGGTTAAGGGGAATTTTCATACGCTGAACCTCGTTGAAGGGAAATAATGCAACCGAGGCAAGTCAGGATTTCATTCGTCTGTTGACAAATTAAATTGAAAACATTCCATATATTTCCAAGATAACTATGGTAATTTAATTATTATGCTGATTTTGGTAGGGCAAATATTAATTAGGTGGTTAATCGGTGATATTAAAGGAAAAAAATGTAGTAATTTATATATATTTTAAAAACTTTAATAAAAATAATGTAATAAATGTAAAAGATTTTGCTTAAAAAATAATTAAATAATTTTTAATTAGTGTCTACAAAAACTTATTACTTAAACTCCTTTGTTATTATGATAATCCTATTACTTGTTATTTAATAATTTTTTATTTTCAAAAATTCAAAGATCAATATATAAATATTATTTTATTCACATAAGTTAATAATTACAATATTATTTACGGACAAAAATTTGTAGAAATTACTATTTGTTTACTTTATAATGAGATATAAATAAATTATTAAATAAATAAATAAATAAAAATATATAAACTAACTTTTCCAAAAATGATTAGGTAAAATAATTTGAATTTAAATTTTTTAAAATTATAATAAAAGAGAGAAATTGCATTATATATGTATATAAAATTATAATAAAAGATGAGAGTTAAATCATTCTTCAAAATAATAATTTAATCACTCTTGATAATTTAAAATCACCATTATGTAGTGTCCCATAGTTAATATCAAACATGCTAATCTAGTCTAATCCTTATATTTAAAACATCATATATTTTGAGATAATTACCTCTTACCAAAAATAACCTAATATTATATCAAACAAATAATTAAATGCACTTTAATTGATCTTAGGTTATTTATTTCTTCTTATTCTAAAAATGAATTTCCTGAATCATCCGGAGAACGTGCTGGGATTGTGCAGTAATTTAAACAAATAAATTAGTCAAACCTAGTTCACTGAGTATTTTATTTTATTTTATTTTATTTTATTTCATTAACACTTAAATTTTGACTTTTTATTTCATTATTATGATGATAAAAAGACGATGGACTAAAGAATCATGAGGGAGTATAGGTTGCCGCTCGTTTTAATCCCACCACACGTTTCAAAAGTTGGGAAAGGAAAGGAAAGGAGAGCGTCGTCTTCATTTATTCAATGGCGAAACACTTTCATAGACGTCTAAACTGATGCAAGAAGAAGCAAATCTCTGCTCTCCTTCTGGAAAATTTTTCCTTTAATAATGAAATGCTTTACACTCATCTTTATCTTTAATTAATTAATTTTATTTATATTATTACATCACAACAATTTTAAAAGATAAGACTAGAATGCATGAACAAAATTATTAGTTGTTTGCTTGTTGGTTTTTAATTAGATGGCTGAATGGCAGATTCCAAAGAAAATATGCTTTTATGGCCACTATGGGAAAAAGAAAAACAAAATGCCTGGCTCACTCATTCGTTCATTGCACCTAGAAACCTACGCTGATAAAGATAACGCAGTCAGAGTATCATTCACTTGATTAAGCGGTCCATTCCATCAGCATAAAAAGCAGTTACCCATCAAAAAACACGAACTGCAAACTCATTGGGGCAGGCAGGCTGTGCAACAGAACTACCTCACATTCACTTATACCGTGAAAATCTTCCTCACTTTTTTCATGTTCCGACGGCAAACGGGGCAAGTTCCACCAGCCTCTGCTATTCTGCAAAAACATTTTTTTACAACACTTGTCAGCTAAGAAAATTTTGCACTGCCTTCAACAAGAACACAGGTATCCGATAAAAGCCAATTTCAAGTTCCTAGAACGCACAAACCAGCCTAACTAGTTAGCTAAATTTTCGTTTCATTGAGGGTGACACTCAGCATGTCATCATAAATTTGGTGCAGTGCTAATAATGAGCTGGACTATTTCCAAAGCAAGCAACTTTTCATGTAAAAAGGTGAGGATGCAAAGAAGTTACCTAGTTCCACATTCAAAGCAAGCCACACAGTGCCCACATGGAAGGAAGAAGCAGTCCCTTGGAGCATCAAAGCAAATTGCACAAAGTCGCCGGGTATTGTTACCGTTTTCACCATCTCCTATTGACGTGCCTTCAAGAGAACCTGCCAGAAACTCTTCAAGATCTGCCTCATCACTTGAGACAGAATCATAAGACGAACCCCAACTCGAGGCATCATCGCCTTTGTGTGAAAGCAGAGGGGCTCTTGCAGAAGCAATCTCCCCAAAACGAACACTTGTTTCCTCCTCACGAGTACATTGAAACTTGTTTAAGAAGTTGAAGGCAACCAACATGATTGCAGTCAGTCCACCTTTCAGAAGAAAAATAGAATTTAAAATTTAAGATTTAAATATGTTACACCTGTAAAGGTTGTGATGGGAGTAAGTAATCAAGCAAGCAGTTTACCAATGCCAACAATATAGGTAATCCATCTTGGCCCATATGATAATCTGACAGACCAGTCATCAGCAGATGTACTCTGAAGCAGCCAAAGAAAGGGACAAAACAGAAAGTCAAGTCTTTGTATATAAGGGTTTAAAAACTATTCAGTAATGAAAGAAGCTTTAGATATACATTTATCATGCCTGTGTTATGAAGATGTGAGAATCTATGATTCTAATGACATGGGAATGCTTATGTAACAGCCATCAAAACCACGTACTCTTGAAAGACATAGAAACTAGGATTTTAGATTTAAAAGTAAGTAAAAGATTTACCTGTTCTGGACCAGAAGTCAAGACAATTGAATTTCCCTCGGGAAGCAAGATACCCAAGCTACACATCCCATTGGGGAAGGTACACCGGTAGTAAGCTTCAGTTGTATTGTAAATGAAAGCCCTGAATGTGAGGTTTAATTGCACCTGTTCAATGTTAAAATCAACACAATTTTCACGTGAAAAAAGATGAAACCAAAGAAGGGAAGGAAGGGCTGGGCAGGGGAGCAACATCTATAAAAGGAACGGGTTTAGTGAAATCTGATAGAATGGTAGGCTCTATTGTCACATAAAGCATCTACTTGAACTTGAGATATCAATTATATATAGCTGCCAACCAAATCTGGCTTGGCAGGTTAAGTGTTTCTTGGCACTAATATTTTGAAATCATACACAGATAATTGTTAGGAAATGGATCCATGGCGATTCAGCTTTGCCCGCTTTGTTCATCTGATAGTAATATAAACTTTTAATATAATAAGTTGAGACAACTAACATTATTGTCCTCAAGTTTCAAGTCTTTGTTATTGAAGATCGCACTACGTTGGTTACTTTTATCATACAAGTAACAATCCATGTTATAGTTTCCTATACCTCAAATTCAATAACTGCAGCATTGCCGAAATAAACCCCCTCATCCCAAATTTTTATTTGTACTTGCTGCACTTATATCCCACCACAGTTACAAGTGAGCATTGATTTAATGGATAAAAGATTTAAAGTAGTCTTCTCTTGTTAAGTTGATAATATTCATCAATCATATCTTAATATCGATTCTGACAAACTACAAGGTATAGGCAGCATGAAATGTTTCTATTTCTGAAGTTGCTAAAAGAAGCAATTAAGATTTCACTATCTCAAATATATTAGCAGCATTCTAACAAAAGAACAAATCAGAAAGCCAAGATAGGCAGGTCAAATTTTCACAATTACCTCAACATCCTCTGAGTTCAAATTACCCAGGGCAATATAGTAACTTGCAGATCTATAAATGTCCTGCTCAATCATGCCGCTCCCTACCAAAACTTAAACGTCAGTATAAACCTTTTTAATGGTAAGAGCATCCATACTTTTGCACTTCGATCTCACCATGAACAATGTTCCACGATAAAGTGGTGTTAGGATATGTTGGGTCCTGAAGCCATTGAGAAAGGCCCTCACTCCCTTCAATGTGACAAAATAAAGCATTAAATTCCCAAGATTCTATTACTTAATTTACTACATTTCCAGACACACATTGTGGCTATCGTTCCTGGAAAAACAACTACTGTTTTAAGATACCTTGGGCAATTATAAGGAAAACAGAAGACCCTGCTGAGTTCACATTATATGAAATATTAACTTGAGATCCCCTGTTCAGATAATGAATCCACTCCTGGGTAATAACACAATAAAATTGGAACTCAAATACATAATTAGAACCAAATTATTCAAGCTAAAAACAAAAACAAAACAAAACAAAAATCAAACTTGCCATGTGAGAATCAGCTTGAACAACAGCGGTGTAATTTTCAGACCAAGTAGTCACTACATCAAGAGATGGAGATTTATATAATCCATAGAGTATGAGCCCTGGCTTGGTATCATCCATCTCCTCCACCTAATAAAACCCCAAATAAGCCAATAACCACCCATCCCTCCAAAGAAAAGCATAAATGAATCAAAAATTAGAAAAAGGAAACAAAAGGCAAATCACCTTTACACTCTGAACAAAAAAAGGATTCGGTTGAATCAGAAGAGAACAATTTGGACCAAGTCGTAAATTCACTGGCCCATAAACCCCCAAAATCAAAGTCATCGAAACTGTTCCATCCAAAAAATTAAGATAGAAAAAGATCCAACATCAAAAATAAGAGCTTTACTTTTAATTACTGCAAAGAACGAGGAAAGGTAAAGGGGGAAAAAGATACGAACCGAAAAACCAAAAAGTGCAAACCACGATGATGCAAGACCACGTGTCGTCTCTAATCACCGTTGGTGAATCATCATAAGCAGATAAGTTTCCTCTATAAGAAAGAAGGCCGCCAATGTGCTGATTCTCTAGCTCCGGATTATGCAAATGATGCTGCCGCCGATACTCGTGCTCTTGCTCCTCTTCTTCCTCGCGAACCTGCGAAGAAGAACCCGAAGACGACGCCACCGCTCCTGAATCCCCCCTGTTCGAAGAAGACGAAGAGGCGGAGGTGGAGGCGGAGGCGGAGGCGGAGGCGGAGCGTGAACTCCAATTTGGCTCAGCCATTCTAGATTGAAGGATTTGAAAAATAAATGAAGTTAAAAATTTGGAAAATCGAAAAAGGAAACCCTAACGGTAGGGATCAAAGAAATGGTTACCTTGAAAATTTGGGGGAGAAGAGTCCATGGAAGAAATTGAAGTTTAATTCAAAGTTCACCTATCAGTCTTCCCTCTTCTTGCCATGACTGGTTGTTGCTCTGGAAGCGTGTTCGGATGACAGTTATTCACTTACTACGGTAGTTATAGGAATAAATTAAATATCACCAAAGTCCCAAAATTACACTTAACTCAAAGTCACTTAAGACTTCAATTCTTTGCAATTTAAGCTTATAATATAAAACCCAACCCAAAGCCATCCAAAAATCTGATTTTTCATCAAAAAAAAATTTATTAAAAAATTAATCGAAAAACAATCTAAAAAATAAAGTGCAAAAAAGAAATAGTCACTTACAATAATTGCTTGAAGAAAGGCAGATACACAAATGAATTTATGGTTTTATTTTTTTTTTCCCTTTTGTTTTACGTTAATTAACATTTGCATTCAACAAGACATGGGAAAGCCTTAAAGGGGCTGATATTTGACAATATCTTAGGAAATAACTTCAAACTTTGTAAGTGGATATTGGGGTAAATTTTCTGTTTGGGATAAATAGTTCCAGCTTCCTTATGAATCTTACCAAAAACTTTTGATGCTCATTGAACTGATTTACCAATTGTAATTTTAGATTCAAACTTTTATGTTGCGAGTAAATATCCTTTTTCCTACTATGGAATGCTTAAACAGGTTATACTCATTTCTTGGTGTCTTTGCTGATGTCAAACAGTTGCCTAACTAACTTGATGGTGTCTCTGTTTTTTATGTCGACTGCTTGCTGCCAAGAACGCGCATGGGGTTACCTGTAGCGGCATTTCTAATGAGCTGGAGATGCAGAATTGGGAAGGAAAGATGAATCACTTTTCTTCATTGGCTGCGAGTGTTAAGCATCGGTCGTCTCATCACTTCTAACGGAGATCAAAAATAAAAAATTTATTACGTGACAAACTTGAAAGTATGAGGATATAAGATTAGAAAGGATATATAAAACCACTTTAATAATTTGAATGCTGGTCTCTGGATGGAATCATAAATCATAGCTACATGACATAAAACTCTATAAACACTTTGTAAAAGTTTCAACCATATCCTAATAAAAACAAACTTAATGAAACCATAAGGTGGTCCTCCATCAATTTTCCATTGTTTAGTACAGTTTCTTCTCAATAAATAAACAGAAAAGACGTCTGAAACTTGTTTAACATATTCCAAAAATGAAAGCTTCCTATCTTTCTTTCTTTTTTAGTTCTTCTTTTTCCCATCCATTCTTCAGAAAAGCTTCCATCAAAGGGTCCCCAAAAAAAAAAAAAAATTGGGTGAGTTTAGGCTGTCAATTGCTTTTGCAAACCATTTACCTGTGGAGTTTTATTTGTTGTTATCTTTCTTCTCAGGAAATTCTATGAAACTTAAGAAACTAATACATCTTTGATACCTTTTGCACTAGAGCTTCTTAATGGATATGTTACTGGAACAAAGTCTTCCATTTCATCCCAGTAGCAGTTCTGCTTCTGCTTCCATTCACTTCCATTTGCAATCCAAAAATTTCAACTGGTGAATGTCTAACTTTAAGCGTTTAACACTAACAGCAACACCCTTATATTAGCCATCACTCCAAACAGGTGCCTAAATTGATTCAGTAACCTAACTTAAGTCATCTGAACTACACCATATTTATAAACTTGAATTGACAAATATAGGTCTTTAACTACAAAATTTTAAGTTCAAAAATCGGGAAGCAATTTAACAAAACAATGGTGAGAGACACATCTGCGCTGCCTTTTATCTAATTGCCCTTAGCATCAGATATATATATATATATATAGAGAGAGAGAGAGAGAGAGAGAGAGAGGGAGAGGAAAGTTCCTGGAAACTGCACTTGTCATTACCCTATCACTGATGTATATGTATGCACGACATCTTTGCTGAAAATTATTTCAATATATTAGTATCAAGAAAACCAACGTCATTAATTTGGGTACACAAATAATATAGTTCCCTTCCTGAAAAAGGAAAAATAAATGAAATAAAGTTCACAACATTGACATCTCGTAAAGTACGAAAATCTTCACAAGCACTTTTTTTCTTGTGAATTATTAGGGACTAGCTGATGCCCACCATTGTTTTGCACGAAGAAGCTACAATTTTCAGATATGATAGAGGAAATTTCCTGGAAGCTGAACATGGCTTTATACACTTGCTTGTGGGGGCAGATTTTTGGCTGGGAAAACAACTCTAATAAAATAATGGAGGAAATTAGAATATATAATCAATAGCAGGTTTTATTTAGATTGGAGTGATTGATCAGTAAGGCCATTAGAGCAAATGGATATGGACCTGCAAAATGCTAACCACCATTGGCAAATATTGATGAAGACAACAACATTTCATGCTTTTCCTTCCCCCCTTGCTCCGCCCCATTCTTAAAACTAACTAATGATGTTTTCAGCAAAATCGGCTAGCTGATCAAATTGGTAATGAATATTTTGATTTCTCTAGTTTACAAAAAATAAATGATTAAATGCAACTATTGTTTAATGAATTTTGATAATCTTAACTATAAAATAACATGTTGGCATTGCTTTGCAAATATGTTTTCTTGTTTCCTCATTTGTGAGGTGTGAATGTAAAGAAAATCTTTCAGGAGTTTACTTCAACTCAAATTAAGAAAAAATAAGTAATCAAAATAGAAGTTCAGAGAATCTATTTTAATGACATGTAGAAAGGGTAGCTAGCTCTCTCCAAGGTCAGCGGTGCTCCAGATGGAGAGCTAGCTTAGCTAGCTGCTGGGTGCTTCAATGGCCACACTATTTCCCAAAAACTGACCTGTAATCCCTGCAAATGCAGTCTTTAAATCTTTTAGCCATACCTGAACCGGACACTATTTCTCGCACGTAGTTGACTCGTCTTTAACTGAATTTAGCTCCACTTATTTTTCTCCTTGACAATTCAAAAAATTTCCTGCAGAATCCTAGGTAAATATTGCTAATATATGGTATTTACTATCTACCCAAGCCAACCAAACCTTATTTTTATTTCTCGAAAATAATAATAATAATAGCTCAAATGATTCGTATATATAAATATTTAAGAGCAAATAATTGTACTTTGTTTTTTTACCTTTGCTTGATAAATGTCGTGGAAATATCTCCGCCGACGAAAACATTCTTCCGATAGCATTCTTCCAAGCAAAATATTTGGAATTGAAAAACTTCAGGGATTACAATGTATCTGAACTGCGAATATATATATATATATATATATATATATATATATATAGGTCTGGGAAAGGCTTGTTCTTAACACTTTTTAACGTGGAAACTTCTTTCCACCTTCCATAATTTGACATTTTCCTGAAGTAAAAGTAGATACCTCAAGTTATGAGGGAGTTTTGGTGTTATCCATTTCTGGATATGACACTTGTAAAGCGCATGTTTGCCTTACTGTTCTGGCAAACCGTGTATTTTTTAACGTATTTTATATTCGATTCATTAATAATGTATTTGATACTTCTAAAGTGCATAGTATTTGCCAAACTTTCCTCTCTTCTTCCTCGTGATCCATGCAAAAACTTTCAATGAAACTGGCTAGCTGTTCCATTGCTCATTAACTAATTAAATTAGGGAAGTTAGAATTTAAGTATATGACCCCATATCTATATATATATATATATATATTACTAATATTGAACATTCATGTGTCTCCAAACTGTTTATGACCTAATCAACTTAGTCATTAAAGAAATATAAAAAGCAAAGAAAGTTTACTAACGAAGAGTTAATTATGCTTCTATAAATAAAAATAAGAGATTAAATAATTAAAGAAAAAAGCAAAATAAACTATGATAAAGCACAATGTCATTATTTCTGTGTGATAATTAAATTTAAATGGAAAATATCTCTAACCATTATTGATAAAAAAGAGACATTGTTTCAAGCACATGAAGATGAAGATCTCATATAAGTTTTTTAGTATATTTTTTACTTTGAATAATTATCTTATGATGATGCACAAATTAGATTATGGACCTATACTAAGTAACTAATTACAGTTATATCAACAATTAAGATTCTGAATTCTAATTAGTAACTATAGAAGAGTTTAATTACTTTTAACTCTTTTCACTAGAATTTTATCTTGAATAAGATCTATTTAAATAATATTACTTTAATAATAATTAAAACAATTATTTTAATCCACTTAATTATCATGTGAGCTACATAAAATTTAATTTTGTAGACAATTCGAATTATTTTCCATGTATTTTCTCCCATATACAAAAGCAAATGTAATGATATAAATTTTCAACTATATTTAAACATATCGGCAAAAATATATTTTAAAAAGAAAATGGACCCTCTGAAATGAGCCTTGAACCATACAATATCAAAGATTATATCATACAATTAATATGAAAAATACTGCATACATATAAATTTCAATATCTTCATGAAATTAAAACATTTCCTTTTATAAAAAAAATCTAAATCAATATTTAATGATTTTAATTAAAATTACATTTTAAAAAATGCAATTAATATATTATTTTTTTTATTAAATTTAATGAAGTAATATATTAAATCCAAATGATTTTCTTTAAATAACAATTAAGGAATTGTTAACTATCCTATTAGATTTTTTTTATAATAATCCCAAAATTAGATAATTATCATTATGATCCCACGTGGCTCCCTCAGTTGCTGCTTTTTTTTTTTGGTTATTATTATTATTACGAAGCTTCCTGGAAGTTGCATTACTTATGTAACTGCTATTCATGATACTCTATATGTGTCTATGCGATCTTACATTCGAACTCATCGAGATAGATTTTGAGACGGTTGTTTTTTGTCACGATCTTGAATTTCTTTTTTTTTTCTAGCGTACTTTGCCGTTCATTTTGTCTTTGAGTGTGTCAAATAAAAGATGGGCTCTTTGCAAGAACCATGGCTAATGGAGAACGGAAACTTGAAGGGTTCCAGCAAGGAGATTCGCCATGGCAGGACTGCACATAACATGTCGTCCTCGTCATTGCGGAAGAAATCTGACCTGGCTCTTGTTTCCAAGGTCCGATATGGACTGCTTAGGCAGTTCCTGACCAATCTTCAAGAGGTCATTTTAGGGACTAAACTCTCAGTTCTTTTCCCCGCTATTCCATTGGCAGTTGTTGCTGACTGCTATGGTTTTGCAAGAGTGAGTTTCTTTGCTTTTCTTATTGTTTTCTGAATGTCGGTTTAAGGGTTTTTGATAAAACAGTGACTGCTCGCAGTGTTGAAGAACAGTGAAGATTGACCGAAACTGAATTCAATTCAATTTGACTTGAATTGGGAATCAGCTTGTCTAAGAGATTTTTCTGCTGAAACAAGTTGATTCGAAATTTTCAGATATAGAAAGAAGGAAAAAACTATACCCAAATCTTAAGCTCATTTAAGCAACGATCTTGATCGTATCTCCAATGTATTTTTCTTTGAAGCTTCAAAGACCCTTCAACGTCTAATTTAATTTCCACTGATGTTAAAAATATTAATTTATTGCTGTTTCTGAATCTGAATCGTACAACATTTATGATTTTCCTGTAAATGAACAGCCTTGGGTTTTTGCATTGAGTTTACTTGGACTTACACCATTGGCTGAACGAGTTAGCTTCCTCACCGAGTAAGGCAGATTTATACTTTTGCCAATAATTACTTTTTATCAATTCTCATATGATATTATATAATTCAATTTTTTTCCTTCTGGAGTTGAATTTGACAAATATATAATTCCTGTTTGTGTCCTTTCCATGTACTTGCAGGCAAATTACTTATTACACTGGTCCAACAGGTAATTACCTCCCTCTCATTTATTTAACTATATAATAATATATATTAGGGATAATTAAACTGTATGTATTCAGACGTAACTGCTGAATACTGTTTTATTTTAAAATAAAAAATTTTAAAAAAATTCTTATATCAATATTTGAATATACTTAAAGCATAAATATTGATTAAAAATTTTTATAAAATGAACCAACATGAATCAGAAATTAAACACTTGTCAATGTTGTTTATTAGTATCCACGGTGTGAGTGTTCGGTGCATTATGCTTGTCAGACGGAGTACAATTTTTTTTCCTACTTTTACTTAATTAATGTTGATGATTCACGAAAGAATTGATTAGATTTTGTGTAATTGTCATCATCATTTGTTTATTCTTTATTGACGTTTTCAAATAATATTAAAAACTTTCAACTATATATGTGAAAAATATCATGACATTAATTATTCTCTGGGATAATATTTTAATTTATCTTGCAGTGGGAGGGCTGTTGAATGCAACCTGCGGAAATGCTACTGAGCTGATCATAGCAGTTTTGGCACTAAGCCAATGTAAAATTGATGTGGTCAAGTATTCCCTGCTGGGTTCCGTCCTTTCAAACCTGCTTTTGGTTCTTGGGACCTCTCTCTTGTGTGGCGGTATTGCCAACCTCAGACAAGAACAAAAATATGATAGAGTAAGTAATTACGTGTCAAATGTTACATTTACATGCGATATCTTATTTAATTAAATTCAGCTTTCGCTTTGTTTAACAGTATCTTACTTGATTTACATGGCGAGAGTTGTTTAATCATAAGCTACAACTTATTTGACAGAGACAAGCCGATGTGAACTCTCTCCTCCTGTTGCTTGCATTATTGTGCCATTCGCTGCCGTTGTTGTTTCGAATGACTGGGGCTTCCAAGGCTGTCATTGTCACGGCTGACCCGACACTGCAGTTGTCGAGAGCCAGCAGCATTGTGATGTTGATTGCATACCTTTCATACCTGATCTTCCAACTATTCACACACCGGCAATTGTTTGAAGCTCAAGAGGTAATTCAATCAAATGTTTTTAGCTTCTGAAAGCCAGTTTCTACTATTATATAGTAAACTACAGCTTTTAAGTCCACTGGTGCAATCGATCAGGAATCAGAAGATGACGACGATGGACTATTAGAAGAAGCGCCAGTAATTGGATTTTGGAGTGGATTTATCTGGCTAGTTGGAATGACTGCCGTTATATCATTGCTATCTGAATATGTTGTACAGACAATTGAGGTAATTTACATCATTTTCATCATGGTCTACTTTATTCAGATTGGAGGATGAGTGTAGAATATAATTATATGCTCTATATAAGGATGTTCAATTTTTTCAGTACGTATAGTATGCAGCATGCAACGAACAAGAGAGGGGTCCAAGTCCAACCCCTTTTCTTTCAAATTCTCGTTGGTTGCTTATTACATCAATCAAATTCTTTTTTTTTTTTGGGGGTAAAATCACCTAAACTATACGAGAAACTAAATTTCAGGAAGCCTCGGATTCTTGGGGAATTTCGGTTAGTTTCATCAGCATTATTCTGCTACCCATTGTTGGAAATGCAGCAGAACATGCAGGAGCAATCATTTTTGCTTTTAAAAACAAGCTGGTCTGTATTAATTAGTACCCTTTACTTCCCTTTAGTTTACAGCAGCTTGTTTTTCATCATTCAATAATACAACTGAATTAATTGCAGGATATTTCTTTAGCTGTTGCACTAGGATCTGCAACTCAGATTTCCATGTTTGTGGTACCGATCTTTACGATTAATTATTATTGAAAGCTTTCAGTAGTCTTTTAGAAATTGGAAAAGCTTCTGATTTTAAAAAATAGACATTTCAATGTGACTCAGGTCCCACTCTGTGTGGCTGTCGCTTGGATCATGGGTATTAAGATGGATCTTAATTTCAATCTCCTGGAAACTGGCTCTCTCGCTCTATCAATCATTGCCGTTGCCTTCACTTTACAAGTAATCAAACATACTATATATATTTATATATCTTCAATCATGCATATAACATTTTCATTTCGCGTTCATCACTGACCAGGTTGAGCTAAAATCTTGTATTGTTATTCTTTGTAGGATGGCACTTCTCACTACCTCAAAGGGCTGGTTCTTCTACTGTTCTACATTGTTATTGGAGCTTGCTTTTTTGTATCCAATACACCTCCAAGTAAGGATTAGTTAATTCTCGTAATAGTTATGTTACTCAGATTAGAGTTTGAGTGTCAGATATAAGTATACGTCTGATATGGATATGTGCAATTTCTTTTAAGATTTTTATGTATTTGGAAACTCTTTAAAAGATCATATTCTCATATCTATGTCCGGATATATTTTAGACATAGATACTTAAAAAAAGAAATAAAGAGAATCACCATTTCTTTTAACTATTTATTATATTTTTTTTTTCTCGCTTTTCACCTCAGACCAAGTAAACGCCACAAACTCAGGAGCTAAAATAGCCATCGACTCAATCTTCAGAGCTTGATAAGTAAGTTCTTTTTCAAAACAGCTTGTACATGTCAACTCAAATATTATGAAACTAAAGATTAACTGAGTACAAATCACTAATGAATGCAGGTTTTGACGTTTTGGGAGTCACTCAACCTTTGAATGATGAAATGTCTGAAACTTCACCAAAGATTTCATGCATTTGTTATTCTTTTATTACATTGTGGCCTGTCAGAAAGCCGATAATCCGCAATTACTCCACCGCATAGAAGTTGTTCGTGCCTTCATATTTCAAAGTTGAGACAAACACCATATATATAAATAAAAGGTTTAGGTCGATATACCATTGAAGCTTGATGAAGACAGGTCACATGATATATATATATATACATATATTGCTTTCAATTGAGGTTTGGTTGCTAAGTTATGCCCTTGAAGCAATAGCAAATGAAGTATTGTAATGCAGTTTATAAAAATAAATTAAATCCTTGCTTTTTTTTTTTTTTTTTTTCTGGCAAGTTAGCTTATGATTCCATTTAATTTCAAAAGACTTGATTAATATACATTGTGATTGTGAAACTTACGAGGCCAAAAGTTCAAACCTTTTTCTCAGGGATAAATTCAATGAATATGGACTAAGAAAAAACAGAGGCAAATGTACTAATGTTCCTTCAATACAGAAGACCAAGGTGAAATTTGGTAGTGAACTGAAGAAGGAACCATCAGAAATTTAGCAGTTTTCCCAAGGATGGCATCTGTTTTTTTTAATCAATATAGTTATCTCTTGCCCTCTTTTAACCAAAGACAAGCAATTGCTTCGAGAGGGAACGCTTTCTAAATAACATATAGTTCGTCTTAATTTCTTACCAATTGAATATCCAACTATTGGCACTTTGTTGTATTGTTTTCAGCACTGGTTGCCTTGCTTGTAACATTTTACTTGCTAACATGAATCAATCACGAGGATAAATTAAGCCATGTCTAAGTATAAATAATTTATGGATAAATTTAAAATATCAATGCAACAATAACAACAAATTGATATACATATATATATATATATCCCAATTAATCTCCGGCCTTGATTTATGAAATTGAATTCACTCTTTCAAGACAACCAAGCAATGAAATAAATCAGTTTTTGAGGATATTTTAGCCATTTGGATAGTTGTATTTGTGGATATCGTAGGGCTATTTAAGAATTTACATTATTTTAGTTATAAAGATATATATATATATTTTTTGAATTTTCACCTATAGTAGATGAATGTTTTAGTGTTTTTGTCTGATGAAAAATTTTTTGCTTTGTCTTCTCTATTCCTGCTGCATTTTTTTTGCCCTGCCTATATGAATTAATATTTACATTTTCTACATAAAGAAGGGGCTTAATCTTTAAACTGGGGATGAGAAAAAAATTAAAAAAAAATAAAATACTTATTCGAACAATCATATTTAGTCTTGGTAGTAATTAAATATATTCGGTTCGATTTTTATTCATAAATTTAAAAATTAAAATTATTTGAATTGAACCAAATTTTATTTTTAAATAATTTTGTTTATAATAAAAAATAAATATTTTATTTTTAAATTAGTGAAAAACTTTTAAATACTAAAAAAACTTTAAATTTAATGAACCGAACCAATTCTAACGAATAAAATTTAATTAAATTCTATAATAAATGCTATTCGATTCAATTTTTACAAAAATCTAATTGTTACACGTTGATTCGATATATTTTTTTATATTCATGGCTTTACATGCATTCCCACACTTGATGACAACAATAAATTTAGATCCCAAAATATATGTACATATATATATATATTATATTATATATTCTGTGTATATAAAAATAGAATTAATTTACCAGCTTTTCTTGAATGATTAGGTGCAAAAGTTAAGATACAGCTAACCGAAACGATTCCTCTTGAAGGAAAGAGACCTGTTTGCCTTTGTTTAGTCTTTGGGTCCAGACGCTTTTTAGCCTTGACTGGACTGTATATGGCCCTGCACATCTAATTATCTTGAAAGGATTTACCACCTTTCAAGACATTAATTTGTTTGTAACGTAAATGAATTCCAACTCTATTCAATTCTTTTGGAGTAAAAAATATTATTTATCAATTAAATCAAACATTTAAATATTTTCTGTTTGTTGAAATTACATGTCTCATACACATACCACGATAAGATACAAATGCAAAAATTCATGTCAATAGAATCAAAATTAACTAAATAATTATTTACTAATTTATGTCAATTAAATAATCAAAATTCATAAAAAAAAAAAAAGGTATTTAGGATTAGGTAAGTTACTATTAAAAGTTTATTTTCAACTTATAGTTTTTGTTTTTCTAATAAAAACTGAAACTCATCATACAAAATTTTAAATCACTTACTATAGAAAGTATTTACTTAACTTACAAAAGAAGTATTCTATCAAATTGAAATAATATTTTTATAAACGACTACCATATATATAATATAATATGTACTTACATTTGTGTATATATCTTTATTTTTTAAATTTCAAGCTTAATAATTTATATATTTATATTATATTTATATATTTTATTTTTTATAATTATATTTAAAATATTTTATATTTACATAATTTTTAATAATTTATATTATATAAATTTTAAAATATATATTCTTAACGTATTATATTTTAATTATTATATATATATATATAATTTATAAGAAGTCTTTTGGTTTAATTTTTTAAAATCGAAGTGGGGCAAATATGTTATTTTAATTAAACAGCCTCTAACGACTGCCGCCACGATTGACCAATCAGAGTTTGAGTTGAACAGTCTGCACAAAGACACTCAGGCATCGGATCAGAAGAGATTCCGGGGACTTAAAAGGCTAGTTTTCAGACTTCTCAGTTTTGCGCTCTCTCTCTCTCTCTCTCTGCACTGCAATTTAACCTGTCACTGCCTTATCCCATCTCTACCCTTAAATAATTCCCTAAATTCCTAGCCGATCCCAATCCGCCATGAGAGAAGACAAAGCCATTTTACGCCTCGAGACCATCCCTGGCCTGACCCTCTTCGAAACGACGACGCGGGATGACCTTCCTTACCGAAATGCCTGGCTCACTTGCAATTTCAACAACGGCAGTTGCAGTGGCCGCGCTCGTCATTTCGCCTGCCTTTTGATGGCGGAGAAGAGAGAACAGCAACGAGATTTCGCGCCAACTCCAGCTCAGCTCCTTAACCATCTTTTGGCTGCTCTAGCTTACGTCCCTAGAGACGCTGCCATTTTCGCTGCTGGCGCCATCGCTGGAGCTGTCGCTAAAACCGTCACGGGCCCCCTCGACCGTATCAAGCTTCTTATGCAGGTTGATTATCGCTTTCGTTTCCATTTTGATTTAAATTCGAGCTATAAAGACCCTACCTTCCGCCTTTTTTAAAAAATCTTTCGTCACGTTTTTCTCGCTAGTGTCACTTCGTTAATTATCACTTAACAACAGTGCAAATTAAGAAATAAATTACCGTAATTATGGACATTTTAGCATTTTTTTTTTTAAATTTTGGTTGAAAATTTGATTGTTTTATTGAATTTTCGAATTGCATTAACTTTCCAGAATTCATTCTTTGTTATTTTAAAATGATTTTTTTTTTTTACAGACTTATGGTGTCAGAGCTGGGCAAGGGAGTGCAAAAAAGGCTATTGGTTTTATTGAGGTATGTTTTTGGTTTTGTTTTTCTCGTTCTTAGGTTGAATTTCAGCTGATTAAAGTAGTTATGTTGGATTATATTTTAAATGTTGGTCAATATTTGGGAGTAAATTGCAGGCGATTGTATTGATTGGGAAGGATGAAGGAATTAAAGGGTATTGGAAGGGCAACCTTCCTCAGGTTCTCTGCAATTTTTAGTTACTTCCAATCGTTATTTCGGAATAGATTTTGATTATGTAATACCAATGATTTATTTGAGCCGCTTTTGATATAGATTTAGTGCTAAATGGTTCAGGTGATAAGAGTCGTACCATGCAGTGCTGTCCAGCTCTTTGCTTATGAAACGTATAAGGTAATAAAAGAATTTGCATTAACTAATCTTAGCATTGTATTTACTCTATGTCCCTTGTTTTTATTAGTCATTTGATTTCCATTTCCTATTGAATTCTAGAAACTTTTCAAGGAAAAGGATGGAGAGCTATCTGTTCTTGGAAGACTTGCCGCTGGAGCTTGTGCTGGCATGACATCTACTTTTGTAAGTTATACGATAATCAAACCTTCTTATATTTTTGTTTTGTAGGGTTTTTCCCATTATGCTTCCAGTTGACTATTGACTATATTTATTTACTTACTCTATTAAAGGGTAAAACAAGAAAGAGTCTTGCGTTTTAGGGAGAAACTATTTCTGCAATTCAAATTTGTGTATGACCAGTTAACTTTAGTTTTTGGATTTTGTCGTTTTGATCTCTTGAATCATGATTTTTCTCATAGTCTGCTCTGTTTGCTTTACAAATTTCAGTCTTTTACTTTTCTAGTTGTTTGTTTTTATTTAGATAACATACCCGTTAGATGTCCTAAGACTACGTTTAGCTGTCGAACCAGGGTATCGGAAGATGTCTGAGTTATGCTTAACTCTCTCATTGTTACTACTTGAAGATGATCATTTTTTGGACGATGGACTGTAACGTGCTGCTTCCAGGTTGCCTTGACCATGTTGCGAGAGGAAGGTTTTGCATCGTTTTATTATGGTCTTGGACCTTCTCTCATTGGCATAGCTCCATATATTGCCGTGAACTTTTGCATATTTGACCTGTGAGTCCAAATGACACTTTGTAAAATATCATATGAGAACTCAAAACTTAAATTTGTATTAAAAATTATTATGTCGGTAATAGTGTGAAGAGGGCTTTGCCAGAAAAATATTGCCAGAAGACTCAAGCATCTCTGCTGACAGCTGTAGTGTCAGCTGCTGCAGCTACAATCACTTGCTATCCTTTAGACACAGTGAGAAGACAAATGCAAATGAAGGGTACACCGTACAAATCAGTCATGCAAGCCATTCCAGGTGAGTCAATGATACTGTTTATATTGCCATGACTGATAACAAAGTCGCATCAGCATTTGGTATTTATGACCAGAGTCTTGCATGCTTTTTCTCCCTGAGTGCAAGATAGAGCTGAATTGACTTGGTATATAGAATTTAACTATTGTTGTTGATGTTCGAACTATCAGTATTTATCATAGTCCAGACTTGTATTTTACTATCAATTTAAAATTCCATTTTTCATTTGCCTGTTCTACATTTGTTCTTGGAAAAAAATAAAGCTTGAGACTTGATGGTTTGACTACTGTATATTCTTGCTTGCTTGTGTAGGCATTATTGAAAGCGATGGAGTTAGTGGTTTGTACAGAGGTTTTGTTCCCAATGCATTGAAAAACCTACCAAATAGCAGGTTCACTTCCATTCATTTCCATTTTTTTTTTTTTCTTTCTTGAGAGAACTGTTCGGTTTGGAACAAGATGACGTTTGCGCCGTAGACATAATGTTCAGATCAGAGCTAGAATATCTTGAGGCCTTAGTCTATTATTCAGTTAGTTTCTTGTGCTGATAATGCCTTGTGTGAGAATTTGCAAGATTTTGTATGTCGACTTAGATCTCTTAGATTTATGTAGGAAATAGAACCAAAGTAGCTAACATATCACCTATTTAGATATCCCAATACCCATGGAGTTGCAACCACCCTATGGTAGTTTTGTAACTCATTTTTCACACAATTTTTAAAATATATTTCTCTCATGCAATGGGTTAGGTGGCGTAAGTGATTTCCATAGTCAATGCCATCATCATTGCAGATAGATCGCTGTCTATTTGGTCATGCTATTATCTATTTAGTGGGTTCTAAAGGTTCTTGCTGCATAATTGAAACAATTTGTCTTGAACTTATAATTTCCCAGATCTGAGACATTTGTTACTCATTTAAACTGCAGCATTAGGCTTACCACCTTTGACATTGTCAAACGTCTCATCGCAGCTAGTGAAAAAGAGTTTCAGAAAATTATGGACAAAAATTGCCAGAAAGAAAAGCAGGAAACCAATGTTGTACAATCCCGAACTTCATAATTTGCAAGTGATCGCATTTTTACCATTTGTTGGGTATCCATTCTTCCACTGGAGCTTACAGTCAGCTAGAAGTACCCTACTATTTAAGAGAATTACTTTTTACCTTAGTTTATTTATATGGCAGTGAGAAACGAAAGCTGTCAGCCTATATTTGTTCCAGGATGGTTTCCTATTTAGCCAAATGTTGCAGTAGTCAGCTTGGTTTCTTCATTTGTAGGTGCAACTTCAATTAAAGTTCCACCATAATGGTAGGAAATTTGCTTTACCAGGTAACCTTGTATTATGATCGTTGCAGGTCTAGCCCCTTTGTCAACATACAATATCAGAAAGGGATTAACTCCGAAAAACATACTTGTGAATATTGATTAAAGATGTATAGAAAAAAAATAACCAAAAAATAAGATAAGAAACTGATGAAAAGAAATGCAAGGCTAAGTATTTCAACAAATAAGTTCTTTTCTGAGCCATAAATCTCAAAAAAGGACAAACGAATTAATGAAACTAGAAACATCATATATATATATAGATATAGTATTCAACTAGAGCATGTAGCTTATTGTTAGAAATATATACAGGATAAAAGCAAGAAAGATACCAAAGCATCATAACACTAGATATTTGGAGAGGTATTACATTTGACCTATAGTATGAACATACAAAATCTAATATCTTTCTGCATTCTTAAATCATTTTATGTCCAAATCAACCATTCACTTTCAATCCTCATCCTCATCCTCATCATCATCTTCTTCTTCTTCTTCTTTTTCTTCCTCCTCCTCCTCTTCGTCATTGTCTTTCTGATGTCGCCCTTCCTGGAGGAGTGAAGTATCATAAATATTGAATGAAACCGGAATACAAACTAGTACTACACATACAAAACATAAACTAATAGTAATAATGAAGCCACAATTTATCTTTGCTGCAAAAGTTAGTATGTGATCAACAGCGAAATCCCAGCAATGTCTTCCTCTAAATTGTTTATCTTAGTATTAAAATTAATTACCTCTCCACTAACCTCATCGTCTTCATCATGTGCCTCAACCTCGTCATCATCACCCGTACCATTAGCAGAATTTTCCTATCAATTATGATAGTAGCAAAAAGGTCAAAGTAATTAGTCAAACAGGTCACTACTTGAAATAAAAGAAACAACTATGCAGTTTGTTTACCTGCTTTTTGTTGTAGACTTTCAGTTGTTTTTCATACTCAACCTTGCGTTTTCTAGCTTTGGCCTCATGAGGACCTTTTTCCTTCAGAAACAGGCAATGAAGTTGTTAGCAGACACTTGTTACAATTAGTAATAACCCTTACAGAAAGCAAAATCTATGTACTATGACCACTAGTCTACCTTGCATGAAAGTTAACGTGATCAACAGAAATGTCATGGCAAATACTTAGAAGGAAAATGAAAATAATAATGCATATGCATAAATTCAGACAACTATAAGCCCCAAAGAATTTCAGTCATTGAAACGTATGGTAAAGATCCAAGATACCATGTAATGACGAACTAATGGACTAGCTGAAAAAGAATGAAATTTATCAGACATCTAAAGTCCATGCAAACTGAACTATCATAGTCAAAAAACACATTCCTATCAATATAAAGATTTCAGAACTTACTTCCTCAGACATGGATTTCCACATCTCCCCAGCAGCTTTACCAACCTTCAAGCAAAGAAGTTCAAATAAACAACTCTAAATTCATTTAGAAAACATACAATCAATAGCATGCTCGAGGATTACTAATTGCTTACAGCTGATACAGCCTTCACATTAGGATTTTCCTTCTTGAAAGTAGCTCTAAACTGCTCACTGTTACACAAAACATGATATTAAACCAATGAAAATAATGGAGCAACACATTCAAGTAAATTTATATTTATAACTCACAGGTCGAAATTACATACAGAAACACAAAGAAAGCACTAGGAGGCCTCTTTGGTTTATTAGGATCTTTCTTAGCCCTTCTCTCCTTCTTGGCTTTTCGTATGCTACTTTTATCGACAGGTGCCTTCCGCTTCCCAATCTTTCTACAAGAAAAAACCCATATTCCACATCACTAGAATAATATTGTACCCACTGTATTCACTATTCATATATAAACATATATCAAGTATCAGTAAAATTAGCCATCATAGCCCAACACATTAGCTAGGACAACCACGACAATGAGCAAATTCTCACCAAAAGAAAAAAAAAAAAAATGAAGAAGGCAAAATTACACTCTACTTTCAAAGAAACAAGAAAACAGAACTAGGTCAACTAACCTGTCACCAGCAGGCTTCAAGGCTTTGGCCTTGTTCTTCCCAGCAGCCGTACCTCTAGCTCCTGTCATTTCTTCTGTAAACCAAAAAAATAAAGATAAAAAATCATTTACATAAACATGCTTAGAAAATTAAAATTAAAATTATGCACATAATGAACAAATAAAAAAGAAGAAAATAAAATAATGCTCCATAATTACTACCCACTATTCAAGCAAATCTGAATTTAATCACATAGCTTAAAAAAATCAAGAAAATAACTAATTAATCATCAAAAAAATTTTGATAACACAACAATAGTGCTTAAATAATCATATTACATGATTATTTCTTGATTAAAAAAATTCATTCCTCAATGAAACAGGAAAAAAAAAGAGTTGAGATCTTCCTGAATTTCTCGTTCAATGAAATTAAACTAATTTACTTAATTCACCGTTCCACTTTATCTTTCAAGCTGAAACAGAATCAAAATTTAATAAAAATTAAAGCTCCACTCTGAGCGACCAATCAGAGCCAATAAAATTTGATTGAGAAATTCAATTAAACAAACAAAAATAAATAAACAAGAACAATTAAGGAATCAGATTCAGAACACAAATTACGCTACCTTAGAAAAAAAAAATCAACCAAAGAGCAAAGCTTTTGAGAGAAAAACAGAGCGAACAAGAAAAAACAGAGAATACGGAGTTTTTAATATAATAATATCAAAGAGCAGAGAAAAAGAAAGGAAAAGGGGGTGGGGGGTGGGGGCAGTGGGCGGTGATAAACTTGGTGGAAGTGACTGGAACAGCCGGTTTTTACTTATTTGGGGCTTAGGTACGCCATATTGACATATGCAACGCATTTGGATATAGCCGATTTTATAATTTTAGAGTAATTTATTTGATAAGTAATTGAGTTTTACATTAATTTTTATTTATATGATAAATATTTAATTTTATTAAATTATATTATTAAATTTTTATGATTAATATATTAAATTATTTTTATTAATTTTATTAAATAATTTTAATAAAAAAATTTAATATGTAATTATAATTTTTTTTACATCTTATAAAGATAATTTTTAATAATTACGTATTGTAAATACGTATTAAATAAATTTTTTTAAAAAATTATTTAATAAAATTAATGTAATTAATTTAATTTATTAATAATAAAATTTAATTATTTCTTTTGATAAAATTAAAAATTTATAATTTAAATGGAATTTAATTGCTAAGTTAGGTGTAAATTACTTGATAATTTTATTGTTAGTTAATTAAACTCAATGATTTCTTACTTAGGGCTACGTTTGGGGGGTTGACACGTGTATTTTTAACTTGGAAGAGGATTTGAAATGGGAGGTTGAAGTAAGTTCGTCTGATTTGGATATTGGGCTCTATGATAATTTGGGCTAATTTGGGCCTACAAATCATGTGAAATAGATTTGACTCATAAAGAAAGCATACTTTTATTGGTTAAATAAAAATCTTGACCGTTCAGTGAAATTTTTAGACGTGCAAGAGTAGTTGGACAACACATACTCTTTAAAGTATCTCAAAGAAAATAAAAAAAACAATTAGATAAATAAAATAGTTTTTAATTTTATTTGTAAAATTAAAAATTACATTGTGTTTAAATCAAAAGCAATCTGAAACCCAAAATTCGATTAATTACTATAAATTAGTTTTGTATTTAGTGTTAGTTATTTATGTTTCCCTTTGCATTAAAAGTAAATGTTAAATACTCTTTTATATTGTGTAATTTTATGCATGAACTATACTATACTTTAAAAGATGAACACAAGATAAGATGCCATTTGAGTCAAGATGGCAATGGCTCTTTCAAGTTGTTTATGTATAATATATTCATCTTCATGTCACATGTACATCTCTCGATTCAAATCATCAACCATTCTAGATCCATCCACTTACTTTTTTTATGAAACTTGTTGATGAATTCGAGCTGGTTGTTACGAGGATAAAGATTGGGAAGTTGTCGAATAGGATTTAAAATGGAAGGAATGGTCAAAAGGGAAGTGGATTGGATATTTCGAAGTGTGATCCGATGTTAAAAACAATAAGGGTTTATAGGATAATAGAGTAGAGAGCAATATAGTAAAGAAGAAAATGATGGAAAGGTGAGGCATAACAGGGTCAACATCTAGGAATCCTTGGACAAAACTCCTTAATTCGAAGACAAAGAGTGATAATAAATGAAGTGTTGTATAATTATTTTAAGATGTTCAAAGGAATCAATAGATTTTCTCAGATCATACCAACATCAACTACAAAAAAGAACAGACAAAACCGCAAAATTACAACTTATCAGTCACTTAGGCAGTACCGTCTCACACCCCTGCGGAACAGCAAACAATCACATTTCAAGATCTCACAGCCATCAGATAAAGCAGAGATAAGGCCTATACTTTCTGGTTCCTCAGATGGATATGGTTTTTCCATCCAACGCTCACAATTTTTCTTCATGGATATAGCCACGAAAACTTGATAAAACTACTTGCATTTATTACATAACACCACGACTGATAGAAAAAAAAAAAACCAACAGCACCACCACCGCATCCCAAACTCCCATAATTTCGCATTTCACTTTTTTCACTTCACTTTAGCTTCCTTCCGACAATGGCTGCCGCTGCCACAGCAGCTACATCCTCCTTCATGGGGACCCGCTTCCCTGACGTCTACACAAGCTCAGGGAGAGTCGTGGCCAGGTTTGGCGCCTTTGGTGGTAAGAAAGCTCCCAAGAAAGTCTCGAAACCAACCTCCGATCGCGCTCTGTGGTATCAAGGAGCTGTAGCACCTGACTGGCTAGACGGAAGCTTGGTGGGTGATTATGGTTCGACCCCTTTGGGTAGGGGAAGCCTGCAGAGTACTTGCAATACGATTTGGATTCTTTGGACCAGAACCTAGCGAAGAATTTGGCGGGTGAGATCATTGGGACCACGACAGAGGTTGCGGACATAAAGCCAGCACCTTTTCAGCCTTACAGCGAGGTGTTTGGTCTGCAGAGGTTCCGTGAGTGTGAGCTGATTCATGGACGGTGGGCCATGTTGGCTACTCTTGGTGCGCTTGCTGTCGAATGGCTTACTGGAGTTACCTGGCAAGATGCTGGCAAAGTTAGTTTTTACTTACCTGCAGCTATTGAATGTTTTTAGAAGCCATTCTTTTTCTTCTTCTTCTTCTTCTTCTTCTTCTTTTTTCCCCATAATTGAGACACTCTGGTTAAAAGATTAGTACTGACTACTGAGTACTAATTAACGTTAAGATATAGTAGAAAGATGCAAAATAATCAGAGAATGAACTGGAAAATCCTAGGAAGTTTCATTGCAAAGCAAGCAAATGTCTTGATTAATCGGCCAAGCTTAATTTTCAACACCTTTTGTTGATGAATTTGTTAGAAATATATTGTTGAAACTAATGATGCTCAAACTCGGGTGAGTATTGGATACTGGTATGTGTCTAGCATACATTCAAAATTTTTTAAAAAGTATTTCATTTATCTGGAGAATCATACCTATATATTTTGTATATAGATGAAGCGTCCAGGTATTATAGGTTGAACCAAGTGGCATATGGAAAAGAAACTTGATGCATGCCTTTTACCGTTGCTTGTTTGATGAGCATAGTAAAAATGAACTTGTTTTCTTTAGCCACATGTTTTAACAGCCTGCTATTAGTGTAACATTGTTGTCTTGATCCTTCTGGATTTGATAGAAGGAAGTTATTCTGCAAATTTATCTGATCAGGAAGTAAGTTATAGTGGATTTACATGTCTAAAATGTGGCATGGTAATCATTGTTACTGGCCAATGTAAATTTTGCTAGCAGAGGGAACTCAGATAAATAACTGAAATGGTTTGGTTATTTCAGGTGGAGCTAGTTGAAGGTTCATCTTACCTCGGCCAACCCCTTCCATTCTCGATGACAACGTTGATTTGGATCGAAGTCTTACCAAAATTTCAAACAGATACTAAAGTATTTTAATGCTCAAACTCGAATAGCTTAATCAAGCTTCTCATCCGACTTTAGATCACTTGAATATAAAAGCAATGACTATAAGTTGGGTTAACTTTATAAATAAAACCGGCCCAACCCAACTCCTCATTGACCCCATGCTTTAACTGACAAAGTCCAGTTTTGGCCTTTAGCATTTTTTAGCGTGGATTGCTGACCGCGAAACTACGTACAGACAGCCGCAAGGAGAAGGACCCAAAGGAAGCTAAAAGCCGGGGACTCTCTCTCTCTCGCGACTGCCTTTGCTATTACCTGACTGCTTCTCTTGCTCTCCAGGTAATTCTATTCTTCCTTGGGACGTTTCTCGTTGCTTTTACCTCTCAGCAAGTGCGTTTATAGTTCTCGTTTATATTCAGCTCCCACGGCAAATGAGATGTTATATGTTTTGCTTAGTCAAACTATTGGAATATCTGAAACTTGTTAGTTCACGGTAGATGGTCTGATCGTGTGTATTTCGTTGTTTAATTGTTTTCCCATGTTTGTCATTTTCAAATTTTAGGGAGTTTCTGGAATACCCATATGTCAATTCTGAAACTTTGTAATTCATTGGCTGCTTGGATGGAAGTCTTACATCAACCGAGGTTTAATTTCATAGCTAGTTTAGAGCAGATATTAGGGTTTTGTTTCCACTTCCTGTTTTTGGTTTTGATGTCAGCTGTGAATGCAGATGATTCCATTTTTAACTTGACATGCGTCTGTTGTTGGAACGTGGACATGGGAACCTCTAATGTTTTATGGAGCATTGCAAAGAAGTGTTTCACTGTTGGGGTTATCACGCTTACAGTTTCAGATCTATTTGCCAGTCTTGTCGCAGTTCGGGGTGCCTCTATGTCTCCCACATTTAATCCCAAAACCAATACCTTGCTTGATTCATTGAGTGGTATTACTTTGAGAGAGAGAGGGAGAGAGAGAGAGTTGAAAGAATTGTTTGCACCACTATTCATTTTCAGTGGCTGATCATTTCTTTGGCTGCAGATGACCGTGTTCTGGTGGAGAAGTTTTGCCTTAGAAAATACAAATTTTCGCACGGTGACGTGGTAGTTTTCTGGTAATTGTTTTCATTGATATTGTTCATATGCTATCTTGACACTTGATTACTTGTTAAGCCAAATTCAGGCACCTGCTGAATGAAGCAACATTTGGGGTTGACTTTTTATTCTTGGCTTCTGCATGCCAATGTTGTATTTCACCATTGCTGAGTTAAGAACAGATTCATCGAGCTATTGTTCATTACAGAACAACTCCAGCATTTTTGCTTCTCACCAAAATTGAAATCAGGGAGACACTAGAGAAATTAATAGTATAAACAATCACATTTTTATGATACTTCAACTAACATTCGGTCTTTTTTGTTGCTTCATAAGTATTTTGATCAAATATAGATTTCGTGTTCCATACATGAAATGCTCTGTCTCGTCATCAGTTTAGATGCAACTCATCTTTCATATACTTAATACTATTTATGAATAGCCCCTATTACTGAAATCTGATGTTACTTTCATTGTATGCTTTTGCAGCTCTCCTTATGATCACAAGGAGAAACATGTAAAGAGAATTGTTGGGTTGCCAGGGGACTGGGTTGGGACTATTAATGACGTGGTGAAGATTCCAGAAGGACATTGTTGGGTTGAGGGAGACAACGTGGCTTCCAGCATCGATTCGAGGTCTTTTGGCCCTGTAAGTTGCTCCACCATCATTGATTCCTTAATATTTTCCAACTTGGCAAAGGTTAAAATTTTAGTGAAGTTTCTTCCTATAAATAAATAAATAAAAAGGAGTGAAGAAGATTACAGGGTGAACTCTTTTATAGTTCTGTTACTCTGAGCTTTAAACTTGAAGGAGCTGTCTTTTGCAGGTTCCTTTGGGTTTGGTTAAAGGAAGGGTCACCCATATTCTGTGGCCTCCGCATCGAGTCGGCAGCGTTGACAGAAAAACTGCTGAAAACAGAGTTTCTTACTCCTAATTGCATCTGAATGACCCATTTATCTTTTTTCCTTTTGGACTTAGAATTTCTTTTACCCTCTTTTTAAGCAGTTGCCAAATGCCAAGGCAGAATTCTTTAATGAACAAGTAATACAAGTGTTTCCATTCATTCCTAATTAACAGCATTTCAGAATGCTCAATTTCTTCAATTATTTTGTACCATATTTTTTCTGTCTGTTGTGGCCAAATGCCAGGGTAGAATTCTTTCATGGACGAGTAATTCAACCGCTTTTACTTTCCCGAATCAGTCCCTCTGCAAAGTAGAACTGATCATGGATCAAACAAGACCAAGTTCGAACCATAGGAGCTTAATGTGGTGGCTTTTGTTCATAATTTAAGTTAATTAACCGAGTTGCAAACTAAAAAACCAAAGCACCCCAATAAAAATTATATGGGAGCATTTATACAAAACAAAGTGCTTCCTTCAGGCCTTGTTGTATTTTCAATAACAAGCATAGACGACTCAAAGGGCTTATTCTAATTTGACCCAGCTATATAAGTTTTTATGAAAAAGAATGGAAGAGGAGTACCGACCAGAAAATAAAATTATATAACCAAATTAAGTAGAAAACAATTGCCGGTTGAGCTGGCAATCATCCACTATTGCAATTTGGAACCAACTTTTAAGGTTGACAAAAATTTTGTTCGTAGATATTTTTCACCAATAGGGTTACATTTCAAAATCAAGTGTTAATATATATATATATATATATATATATATGTACGTTTTCTTTTGACTTAAAGGTGAGAAATTTGTTTGTAGAAAGTTTTCATTTACTTTGATTTTTGTTTTGTTTTTATCTTTTCTCTAAAAGTCAGCAAGAGGATCGGTTTTGATATTGGTTGGTTGGGAACAATAATTTGGTAGATGATTGTCTACACAAACTATGACAAGGATTCGACTGCTGAGTTGGAAAAACTCATTGTGAAGAAGATAGAATTGTTTGAACACGATTTCTTAATTGAATTTTGGTAAACTTACAATTCCCAGACAAATAGTTCCATGCAGGCAAGTTGACCAAGGAATCACTGTAAGAAGAAGGCGCAAGCGAAACAGGCAAGAACCCATTTTCGCTTTCCATCATAAATGTCAAAAGTAGCTCCATTATAATATAACAAGTTGTAGGACTATGGTTTTGATTTCTACAACTCCAAAGCAAAGACTTTAAAAATTAAAAAGAAATCTTATTGCTGGCATTGCCCAAATGTTTCCAAATATATGTAGGTCCATCGTCCAGGGTCTTTCGAGCTATGCTTGCAGTTGCTAGAGTTTGTTTTCACGTAGGGCCAAAGACAATGTCGAACTCAATACACTCATCAAAGCCAAATACAAAATATCAAGTTGACTTGTACATGGAACTTTATGAAAAAACTTTCCTTTTTCCCAATCTGCTTTTGCTTTGTTTTAAGCGAAATTTTCTTTGGCTTGTGCAGAGAAATCTGTATCTAACCGAAACATCCGGTTGCTTTCATTTACTTGTTTATCACTTCATCTTTCTAGGGAAATTTTTTTTTTCTTGCTAGCATCATGTAAACCTTAAAGTAGTATGAATTGTTGGACAAAACAATCCAACAAGTCAACAAAAACTTTGCCCATCTAAGTAGAGAAATGCATACAGCCAAATACTAATGTTAACTCCTAGTATTATTATTAATATTAAAGCAAAAGCACCGTCCATCAAAGTCACCAACTCCAACTCTCTCTTAGCACCAAAGTGTGATCACAAGGTTTTCCATAAAGTGTCGTGCCTTACTTCGCAAAATCGACCACTGTTGTCACTTTCAATATCTCTTTCACTCCTTTCTGTTAATGCCCAACCTTTTCGTTTCCTCCTATTTATCAACGCCTTATAGTCAAATTTTACAACTCAATTCTTATAACCTTCGATGATAAATGAATCATTATGTCTGCTCCACCATCTTTCGTGGGGCTTTCTTTCTGGATTTTCTTCAACCAAACCTTACTTTTCTCAGCGTATTAGCCGCTGGTAGGCTACTTCGCTTGTATTCTTTTGTGCTGTTTCATATAACTGGTTCTACTAGGTACTTTGGTACCTTCCCTTTTGCCTTTTTTTACTTTTTAATTTATGATAAGTGTTTGGCTTTTGGTGATTTCAGGATTGAATAAGGTATCAGGTTTATATGGGTTCAGGTGAGTAGCTACAAGCCTACAAGATTCTGAATTGGTATCTGGCGTTTTCCATGAGTTGTAGTTGCTTTGCTTTGTTTGACTGGTTCAACTTCAAAGGAAAGAATAGCCGTGCCCAGACACAAGGTCAAGGTAAGAATTTGAGGGTTGTAAACGCCTGCAAACGAAATGCCGCTCTGCTTGGTAGTGAAATTGTGTGAATTTGTGGTTTTGTTGTTTCTTTTGGTATTTCTTTGAAAATACTTATTACTGGCATTGGTTTTGGACCTTTGGTATATCTTTGAGTATCTGATCGATCAAAAACATTGAAGAACAAAGAACTTTGAAAAAGTCAACATTGGGTTGCTTCATGAAATTCGCTAATGATTCCTTGTATTATTCTCGTTTGCTGTCAAATGGTTTTCTTTTAAATTTTCTATTGGATATTTCTGTATCATGTAGTCAGTACCTCAGAAAATTCTCATATTGTTTCTGTATTTGTGCACGGGTAGAGTTTGCCACCGACAATGTAAGGCTTTTTTCTTATAACTCGTTGAGATCAGCAACATCAGATTTCCGTCCATCAAACAGAATCGGTGGAGGTGGTTTTGGAGTTGTCTATAAGGTAAATCAAAATGGCCATTCTTTTCTATTCAGATGTTTCTACAGTAGCTGCTTGGCTGCTCCACTCTTTTGGAAGAGAGCATCCATGTCTGCTGGCTGTTTTTGCATGTCTCTATGTATGTGAGGGAGCAAGAGAGATGCAAAAGCAGGTTTTTCTGGTTTTTGATATGAATGCTTGTTTCTGATACTAATTAATGCCATTTTAGAATTAGCAGAGAGAAACACTACTTACAGTATTGCTTTTGTGATTGCAGGGTGTTTTGAGAGATGGTACTCAGGTAGCCATTAAGACCCTCTCTGCAGAGTCTAAACAGGGGACTCGTGAGTTCGTGACAGAGATCGATATGATATCAAACATTCAACATCCGAACCTTGTTGAACTAATCGGCTGTTGTGTTGACGACAATCATCGGATCTTGGTTTATGAATATATGGAGAATAATAGCCTTGCCAGTGTTTTACTTGGTAACTGCTAAATCCTTTGCCTTAAATACTTGCTATTGGAGATACAGCACACACACACACACATGTCCATGAGATAAGTCTATCCAATGCATTATACTAGAGAGAAAAAAACATAGATAGCTTTCAAGCTTTTAGGGTATTCTAATGTCCAGCAATTCCAATTTCAGGTTCAAGAAGTAAAAATATAGCTCTGGATTGGCCTACAAGAGCTGCTATTTGCTTAGGTACAGCTTCTGGTATTGCATTTCTTCATTATGAAGCTGTACCTCATATTGTCCACAGGGATATTAAAGCTAGTAATATACTTCTTGATGGAAATTTTCATCCTAAAATTGGGGATTTTGGGCTGGCTAAGCTTTTCCCAGACAATGTCACTCATGTCAGTACTCGAGTTGCCGGAACAATGTAAGCATGATTTTCATTGCATTTCATTCCTGGCAAGAGTTGCCTAAGCTATTTAACTATTTCAAAATTCATCGAGGAAGATCTTGCTGTAAGTAAGATTTTTGAAGGTTTCATCATGACTCCTAAATGATAAAACCATTTTTTTTAAACATCTACAAATTATCTGTTTCAGACTTTCAGTGTTAGAAGCAGGAATAGGATCAAGATTTCCCTCATTTATTTGTTGATGATTCAGGAAGTGAATGTAAAAAGAAAAAAAATGTAATTTTACGATGACATGTCTAAGCCATTGTGTTAGACTAAATACATGCAAGCATGAAATCTTCCACATGATATTCTCTCTTTGGCATCTCAATTATAGTCATATTTTCTCAGTGGATACTTGGCCCCAGAGTATGCCCTGTTAGGACAGCTGACGAAGAGAGCAGATGTATACAGCTTCGGGGTGCTTATACTTGAAATTGTTAGTGGAAGAAGTAGTAGTAAGGCAACCTTTGGAGTGGAATTGATGCTTCTGGTTGAATGGGTTATCTTTCAAACCCTTGTCTCATCACTTTATCCTTTTTTTTTTCTTTTTTCACTTTTTTGTTGAATCCCCGATAAGGCATGAGAACAGAAATAAACATGTTAACAAATGGATTTGAACTAGTTGGCCCAGTGAACTACTGATTGAAATTTGAAATTGCAATGTGTTGCAGACATGGAAACTTAAAGAAGAAGAAAGACTTCTAGATATTGTTGATCCAGAACTGATTGAATATCCAGAAGATGAGGTGTTGCGGTTCATCAAGGTTGCCCTGTTTTGCACCCAAGCAGCTGCACATCAAAGACCCACTATGAAGCAAGTGGTGGAGATGCTTTCCAAAGATGTGCACCTTAACGAGAAGCTGCTAAAATCATCTTCTTCTTTAAAGACCAAAGTCAAGCAATCAATGGATTCTTCTTGCTCGACCAACGTTGTTAGCTCTCACAGTATAACACAGTTGCTTCCTAGATGATGGCCATTCGCCGTTGTCTCTCGTCTTACTTATAGCAGTCCATAGCTGACCCTTTCGACTTTATTACATTGAGAGTTTGTAAAATCATCGCTAGTCTTTTTTTTTTTTTTTTTTTTTTTTTCTATCATTGGTGATTTTTTGTAATTAATGAGAAATTAATATATCCAAAATTGGTCATCCAAGTAGCTCTTTTTTCTCGGGAAAATTTTACGATTTATTTTCTTTTCTTTCTTGGCTTCTGCTGTTGGCGGCAGTGGGCCAGGGGATTGTGCTTTAGCTTCACAAGTATCTGATGTAAGATCACGGAGATCAAACGGTAGAAAAGCGATGTCCGAAATCACAGCAACCCATATTTGATGTCACGTGTACAAAACGGTCCCACCGTCCCATCTCAAATACTTAAGAACTTAATCATGATTATCGCATCTGACGTTCTCATTTTTGATGGGCCAAAAGGAATCGGACCGTACATCCAGTTAGGTATTTTTGCAATTTTATCTAAACCCCGTGCCTTTTTAAAAGAGGACCTCATTTTGCTTATAAATTGGGGAAACCCGGCAAAACCGAAGATATAAGAGAGCGTGAGAGGGAAAAGAATAATGGAGAAGTTCACTTCAGAGGTTCTTCTTTAGCCCCAAAACCTACGCACATTTACTATTTTACCGGCCATCATACAAAATTTCTTCCTAATTACTATCGAATAGAAGTAGATTTTAATTTTTTAATGAGTCGATTAGGGTTTAAATCATTGGTTTATCATGGAGACGTTTATTTGGGAGAACTGGACACTGTCCCTGTCTCGGACTCGAATTTCCAATTCCCAAACAACGAAATCCGAATCCACCACTTCTCACCTACCAGCGAACGATGCATTCCTCTTTCCATTCTCCATATGATTTCTTCATTTCCCGTTCGTTGCAAGCTCGAATCCTCTTCTCCAGTCGAACAACAGCGTTTGATTCACCTCCATTCCTCTTGCTTTTACGAATTCAAGGTTTCCTTGAATTTCTCTTGTTTTCTAAATATTTTAATTAATTTAATTAATTAGTTTTGACTCTTTTTTTTTAATCTCAGACGGCGGTGGTTTTGGTTGGAGATGAGGAGGTTCACTTAGTGGCAATGCCGAGTAAACAAAAGAAGTTTCCGTGCTTTTGGTGCTTTTCGGTTCGTACGGGACTTTACAATTCCTGCTTAGGGATGCTTAATTTGAGGTGTCTCGCTATTGTTTTCGATCTTGACGAAACGCTAATTGTTGCCAACACAATGAAGTCGTTTGAGGATAGAATCGAGGCTCTTAGGGGTTGGATTGCGCGGGAAACTGATTCAATTCGTCTTTCGGGTATGTCAGCTGAATTAAGAAGATATACAGATGATCGATTGCTGTTGAAGCAGTACACGGAGAGTGATTGTGTCGTTGATAATGGGAAAGTATTTAAACTTCAGATGGAAGAGGTTCCTCCTTTGTCTGATGGCCATGAGAAAGTTCTTCGGCCTGTGATTAGATTGCAAGAGAGAAATATTGTTCTTACTCGTATCAATCCTGAGGTTAGAGAAACAATTCTTGACCTGATGTATTTTGTTCATTTAGTTGTTTATATATCACTGGATTTGTGTTTGTTATATGTTAATATCTACAAAGATTGTTAATTGAAACGTGATAACCATATTTCAACTGGATTTTATTGGTTGTTTAAGTCTTTTAGAAGTTAGGACAAAGAAGGTCCGCACCTATGTGCCATTTTTAATGGTCAAAATACATCCGGATTTATGTCAGTAACTGAAGACGTAAGAGTATCATATTGAATTTATTGAGCTGATTGGCATTTCGATAAGTACTTAATGTAACACATTTCTGCAGAAGATTGGATAAATCTGTGGACTCTGTTTATGAATAGGTTTCTTTTTTCAGATTCGTGATACCAGTGTGCTTGTGAGGTTACGTCCTGCGTGGGAGGAATTGAGAAGCTATTTGACTGCAAAAGGACGAAAGCGCTTTGAAGTATATGTTTGTACTCTGGCTGAAAGAGATTATGCATTAGAGATGTGGAGGCTTCTTGATCCAGAGGCACACTTGATAGGATTAAAGCAACTACTGGACCGAGTCATTTGTGTCAAATCTGGTAAGTCTTTGTAGCAATTTTAAATATCTTCTTTCTAATTTTTTATTAGCATATTTGGAAACTGAGGCTCCAAACAATGAACCTGTAGTAGTAGGTTGTCTCTCTTTCTTGCTGGTACCCCTGCCTTGCCATCTACTTGCACAAATTTTAATGTCCTTTTGACTTCTAATGATTTTTCAGGTTCTAGGAAATCTTTGCTAAATGTGTTCCGGGATGGCAAGTGCCATCCACAGATGGCAATGGTAATTGATGACCGTTTAAAGGTCTGGGAGGAAAAGGATCAACCTCGAGTTCATGTAGTTCCCGCGTTTGCTCCATACTATGCTCCTCAAGCGGAGGTATATGTTATTCCTGTTTGTGAGCTGCTTATTGAGAATTTAATATATGATTTTCTTTTTCTGATTTTTCTTTTTCCTTTTTGCAAATCTTCTCCCCCTTTGTTAGACTGCAAATGCAGTTCCAGTCCTCTGCGTAGCAAGAAATGTTGCATGCAATGCCAGGGGTTTGTTTTTCAAGTAAGCCATTAGTTTTGTGCGGTCAAATCTTTGTACATGGCTATCCATCATCGTCATCCTCTCATGTTTGCATTTCTAATTTCTGACGGTACTTTTTATCCAGAGAGTTTGATGAGAATGTATTACGGAAAATATCTGAAGTTTTTTATGAAGATGAGGTGGTAGATCTGCCTCTTGCCCCTGATGTCAGCAGCTATTTGATGTCAGAGGTACAATATATGATGATTAATTGAGAGAAACTTTGAATTCCCAATTGTATTTCAAGTGTTCAATTGTCACTAATTTGCAGGAAGCTGGTTTTGCTCCAAATGGGAATAATGGCGCTCCAATCATTGAAGGAATGAATGGAGTTGAAGTTGAGCGGAGAATGAACCAATCAGTAAGTTTTGGGTTTTTCATGGTAAATGAATATAAATTTATGCCACAGACCTTGGTCGGTTGGGATGAAATTTTAAATGCATGCATGCCTCAAAAAAATTATGATAAACTATACATGTGATGATGTTACGTTGCAATTTGTCTTTTGGATATGGTTATTCTTTTCCGGTGCTTCTATTCATGTGCATTGCCATTTTGGATTTTTGATTATTTTGAAATGTTTTTTTCCTTAATTTTCATTATTATAATATCTATCGTTTATTCAGGAGGAGAAGCATGTTTTGGACTCTTCCACTCATCCACTAACGATTAGCCCTGAGTTGAGATCTGAAACCTCTCAGCCACCTGTTACAAATGTCGTTGGTCCTGCATCTTCAATAGCACCATTGCCTTCTCAGAGTAGGGTTCCATTTTAATATTTTTTATTTTGAATAGAAGGCATGATTTACTGGGTTAGAGTGTGTTCGACTTATTTTTTTGTTTTTAACTGCTTCTTAGAACCTAGTTTACTTGGGGCTCCTGGTCTGCTTTCAAATCCTATGTCGCTTGGAGCTTCTGTAAGGAGAGATAACAATAATAGCGATAGTGATTATGACATGAAGAGAAGAGCCCTTGCCACAAAACAGAGTTTAGACTTAAGGAATCAGAGCTCAGTCCAACCTCAACTCCTACCTAAATTACCGGTACAGACGTCATCATCAGTACTGCCTCAGGGAGGTTGGTTGGTGCAAGAAGACATCAATAAAGCACATCAAAACGATCGATCATCAGGCTCTGCACAAGAATCTGATGCAACAAAATCTGATAAAGTGCAAGGTTATCATAACCCATTTTCGCATACTGCACCAGTTTCTGTCTCCACTGGTTTACCATCACATGCATCCCAAGTGAAGGTTGAAGAGGTTTGTTCAAATTACTTTGGATTTATCTCATGTCCCTTTTGTGCATCATAAATTGTATCTTGTTTTATCTGTATACTTCAGGCACGTACTGGACTTGATACACCAAAACAGAATGTTCCGCCTACAGCTCATGTATCAGGTTTGTGAGGCTATTACTCTGACTCCACCTGTTTTATGTCAGGCAGTTGTTGAATGATATTGATATGCTATTGAAAGCAGGCTTTTGGTCTTGTGATATTACTTGGTAAAATAGTTTGAATATTTAGTAATCAGAAAATGCTACGCATGGCAGATAAGTTATGCAGTATAACTGTCGAAGGTAAATATGCTTGGTTAAAGTGTAATTTATAAATACACATACCATTAAAAAAAAAAAAAGCTCTCTAGAAAGACCAGAGCACCAAGGTTTGTAAATGCACATGCATTGTTATTATAATTTGGAGTAAAAACTGTTTCAAATGACTGGTTCCTAGCTTCAATATATGATAGTTTGAATTCTCGTTGTAGAGGGTGGTGGAACTCAGAATCATATGGCTCCTATTAGCAGAGAATTGCAGCCTGAAGGTGAAAAAATGAACCTTCTACCCTCCCATTTGTCAATAGGTGTTCTACAAGAAATTGGACGAAGATGTGGTTCGAAGGTACCATTACTTTAAGGATTAGGATCCCCTCCATTATTTTTCCACCTATTGCTGTCCAAGACAACTTTAATCACCATTCATAAGTATGATTGTCACAATTTATAGATGGGTCCATACATGTGAATGGTGCTGATGAGTGTATTTTATTGAAAAGTTATCAAGAAAAATGTAATGGAGGGTAGCCCTGCCCTTACTTTAGGTGCAAGTTTAGTTATACTTAAGCTTTATTCCCTTGCTTAATCAATTTATTGTTTTCCAAATTTGTGCTCTACAGGTTGAGTTCAGGTCTGTAGTAAGCACCAGTAAAGATTTGCAATTTTCTGTTGAGGTCAGTGTAAGATGTATTTCCTTGCTAGTTATCCATGAGTTTCTTCGGAATTGATCTGAGTTTTGTGTCTTCTAATATTGTGAAAATGCTTTGGTTTTTTTTTTTTTTTTTCATTAATGCTTTTTGTTCCCTCATTTCCTTTTCCCTCTCTGATTGTAGTTTGTGAATGTGTTTTATGACTTTTGAAAAGCAGCTTATTTTTCTGGCTTATTTTATTTAGGTTTTATTCACTGGTGAGAAGATTGGTGTTGGAATGGGCAAGACCAGGAGGGATGCTCAGCAGCAAGCTGCTGAGCTTGCTCTTCGTAATTTAGCAGGTGAGTTTATTCGTCGTTTTTTTCTTGCTGTACTTGTAATTATAGGAGTTTGTTTGTTTCAAGACTGAAAGTATGTACCTTGATTCGCATATGATTGGTTCAAACATGAATATGATTGGGAATATGGTCATTGTGTTATAAGAGGATTCATTTTGTAACTTTTTTCAAAGGTTCAATGAATCGTTTCTCCATAATATTTGAGTTTTATTTAGTTGCAATGAAAAGAGTTGAAATTTTTAGTTGCTTTTTGGAGCCTTTTTGGGCTATGGATATACATATTTACATGCATCATACTTGCTGAGTAATATGCTTTTGCTATAATAAGGGTGCATCATTTAGATTATAAAGATTTTCTTTCTCTTCTTCTGGTTGTTTCTGTTTTTCTCAACTATGACATCAAGCAAAGGTGCAGGAAGGAACTACTGACTATTTTTATACATGGTTTCTCAGAAAAATATGTGGCATATATAGCACCTCGTTTGGGCGCTGTGGATAGAGATGTCAATAATCTTTCTCTTGGAACTGAAAATGGATTTTTGTGGGACGTGAATCCTGCATCAAATGAAGCTCTAAGAGAAGATGGGTTATCTAAGGATAATACTTCTGAGGTGGGCATTCCTGATGATGCTTTCTGTATTTGATTTGATTTCTTTGTTAAAAAATGGTGATGCTTGGATTAAGGGTATCTGGGCAAAAAATTTCCAGATTTAAGGTAGTGGTTATCTGGGGAGAAACATTCCTCTTTGTATTTTGCATTGCTCCAAGGTGTGAGAGCTAAAACACTGAAGGAGAGTGGACTGGCTTCATGTCTGCTACTGCTGCCTTAACTGGCTCACTTTATCCTTTAAGAGGTAAGGACTTGGTGTCAGTCCTTGGTTTCTAACCATTATCCAAGTACTCCGGATGCAATTATTTCAGCTATTTATTCCCTCTCTTTAAAGTTGATACCCTGGACATAATTTTGCTAAATGTGAATTCTCTGTTGATATCCTATTAATGAGTTTTTCAGGCAAAATGAGTTGATTTACGTACTTTACTTGGAGAATGTTTGTTTCATGTCTGATTTTGCTTACTTGTTACCTGATAATGAATTGTTATGAGCAAACCTTATTAATGAGTTTGTCAAATAAAGTGAATTGATTTATGTATTTACGTGGAGAACGTTTATTTCATGTCCGATTTTGCTTGGGGCAGGATTTGAGGACTAAGTTTCTTAACACTTGAATCAGGTTTTAAATGGCGTCATAATAATAATTATTATTTTCCTGAATGATCAGGAATTGTTGCATTTAGTGATTTTAACTGGCATAGATTACCACGTGTTTAATTGATGACTAAATTTCAGGCTGCTGAAGTTAAGCCTGGGAGTAATTCATCCAGTCTAGCAAATCAACCAGCGCAAAAGCGTGCCAATTCACCAAGGTAACATAAAGAAGGGGCTGAGGTCAAGGGGCTTAGAAAGCAGGACATAGGATCTTCTTTTGTCTCTTGTTTTGGGATGACGTGTTTAGGCCCTTACCCATGAAATTTTATGGAATGTAAGACTTACTGACAGAGTCCTGACTGAGTTCAATCTAATTGAGTGCCTTTTTAATTACATTTCCCATATGGCATTCTTACTCGTAGAACCTTTTATTTTTGGGTATTTTTGGTCCATATCTCATGGTTTGCATGGCTTTTAAATCATGGAGATTCGTTTTCCTTTTTCTTGTGAGCAAGGTTGTGGTATTGGACAACTTATTTGCATTTTTATGTACGGTTAGGACTGCTATTGCAAAGCTTAATCAGACTGTGACGTGGTATTATTGTGGAAAATTCTTTGTTTCTCGCCTATCAATCACCAAGCTGGACTCACTTTTGAATGGAAGGTTTCGAAATCCAAAAGTGCTGTCTTTTCTTACCTTACTAGCTTCTATCTAACAGTTATTAGTATCAAAGGATCGGGAATTGTTTTTGAGCTTTAATTCTTTAGGGAATGGATGTTTTACTCCCTCACTTTTGTTTTTTCTGTTTCTCAGATTGTCGGAGTCTATGCCGAGCAAAAGATCAAAGGAAGGAGTTCTGCGTAGATTAGGAAGTCTATCATCCTCACGGCAACCGAAAAACGAGCATCCTGCTGCATGAAGAGTCTTGAGAACGTTTTGAGACGACAATACATGAATTTAGCATGCCAGATGTGCAGAGATTCCAGCCTTTGCAGGGTTAGAGTTTTAATTACTAATGCTGAGGTGAACAGTTCTCTTCTTCAGTTTTTGGTTCTTCTGGAAATGAGGCAATCTTTTTATATATATATTTTGGTCATTTTGCCCTGTCATTTCCTGCATTGTGTGTGATCGAAGGCAGAGCTTGTCCCCAGATCTTGTAATCGAGAGATCATCTTAGCTTTTAGATGTCAGTATTCAATCATCGACACAAGTCTCTTTCACGCAATCCAACGATTAAAATTTTTCCTGTGCAGGAATCATCCATTAATCGTTCTATCTCTTGCTTGCATTATGCATTTGCGAATATATTTGGCATTAGCAGACGTGATGTATTCTATTATATACCATTCGTGTCAAGAAGAAATTTCAAATTTATCATTCATATTCTTGCACGAGATTTATGCAGAATTATATCAAATCATTTTCAATTATTTGTTTATATATATATATATATAATGTTCGCATATAAGTAACATGTAACTAACAAAAATGTGATAATTAAGATCTATTCATCATTTGACGTTTAATAAAATTTAAGTTAATAATCGATTGGAGAAAATTTTAAGTTCCAGTCAATTTATTGGGTACCGTATAGATGTCGACTCTGAAAGCTCCGTACATCTGTCTAGGTGTAGGCAAAATTGAGCACACTTGTGAATACTAATGTATAATATCATTTGAGAATAAGAAAATACAACAGGCAATACCAATATCCCTTTTTTATCGGTGTAATTAAAAATATTACATCTGGAAAGGTATAAATTTAATGACTTTGATGACTTTGATATCAAGCAATTTGTCCACAACAGTAGCCATATGCATCCGCTGGCCTGGCTCTGTGACAGCACAGGAGAGTCCAATTTTCATCATCGAAACCAAGCATTCGTGTATTACCCTTGTGGCTTTAGCCAGAGAATCCTGGTTTCCCATTAATGCTTTCTCTTCTACATAATCCTCTCTGTTTTCTCTGTCCTTGTTGTGGACATTTTCTCCTTCAGAAAGCATTGATCGGTCAACAACCTCCATGAAATGTTCAGGCAAAGCAATGTCATCGAACTTACAAATGCCGAAATCTTCTTCAAAGCCGCCGTCAGTTGGTCTTTTCCCTGTAATCATCTCCAGTAATAGAATTCCATAACTGTAAATATCTCCATATATGGAAACTTGACCGCCCGTGACATACTCTGCAAATTGTAATAGACCAGAATTAGCCATCTTTGTATTTATGTACAAAACAAGCATTTTTCAACAGAGGAAATTGCTTTTGTTGTTTAAAGGCAATTTAGGATTTGAAAATTGAATACTTACTTTCGCCTATGATTATTTGATTTATTCTTATGCAAATTGTTAATCATATGAAGAGTGATCCATCAAAATGATAATCATACCTGGAGGAATGTACCCTATGGTACCCTTTAGCCCGACTGACGGGGCTTGATTCCTGGAGTCATTACTCGATGAATCAAAGATGAACCTTGCCAATCCAGAGTCTCCAGCATGTGCAGTCATACTTTCATCAAGAAGTACATTGCTCGGCTTTAGATCACAATGAACAATCGGCGTGTCACAGTACCAATGAAGATAATCCAAAGCAGAGGCAACATCAATGGCTATATTCAGTCTCTGGACAAGGCTCAGCTTCATGCTTCCATGCTGCTCATTAGCTCCAGGATGCAGCCACTGATCTGGATTTCCATTTGGCATAAACTCATATACAAGAGCTTTGAAGTCATTTCCTTGATGAACAACAGTAGAGCAGGCAGTTTTGATCTTGAGGAGGTCATGATGTTGCACACTTCTCAAGGCGTTGCATTCATCCAAAAAACTCCTGGATGCTCCTTGCTGTTGAAGGTTTAATACCTTAATCGCAACAAATGTTCCCTCATCGGGGATGATTCCTTTATATACGTTACCAAAGCTGCCCGAACCAATCAAATTTTCTTCAGAGAAGCCATTAGTTGATTTAAGAAGATCAGAGTAAGACATACCGAGTTGGCATTCCTTAGAGGATGATGCACTGGATTGACTTTTCAAGTTTCTTACTAGATAATATGAAGACAAGGAACAAAAGAGAACAAAAATATGACTGCACTTGTTATCGAGATTACTGTCCTCAGGGCTGGACGTCTTCCTGGAGTTTTTCTAGTGCATTTAGGTAAATGCAAGTCCTGGACACCACCACAGAGCCTATTGTTTCCAGCAATGGAGAAAGCACTTGCATTCGCAAAGATGCATGATTGCGATACTTCTCCCTCAAAATCATTATAAGAGAGATTGAGATGCCTGAGAGATGAAATGTTGCTGAGAAACTCCGGAATTTGACCGGACAGATTGTTGTGGGAAAGATCTATTTCTTCTAGACCTCTTAAAGACTTAAGAGATGAACGAATTTCCCCTTCAAATGCATTGCTTTCCAAATAGAGGCGTGCTAAACTCGTACAACTAGCAAGGCTGCTAGGAATTTCACCTGAAAGTCTATTCTCTGCTAAATCTAACTCCACAAGATTGTTCAAGTTGCCGAATTCAACTGGAATTGAGCCACTCAAAGAAATTGAAAGTGAAGAAAGGGCCACAATCTCTCTAGGTATGCTGCCACTGAGATTATTACTAGAAAAATTCAGTACAAGCAAATTTTGGCAGTTTCCCAGGCTTGGAGGTATACTTTCTTCAACTCTATTCTCTCCCATAAAAAGCCTAGTTAATGCAGTTAACTTTCCAGGTGAAAATGGTATCGATCCTGAAAATCTATTAAACTCCAAGTTCAATCCCTCTAGCTTTTGAAGCTTCCCAACAACATTCGGTATTGTACCACTTAACTGGTTACCTTCCAGTCCTAGAGGGTACAAATTAACAAGGTTTCCAATCCAGGAGGGATGCTTCCATAAATCAGATTCCTTCCTATGGTAAAAATCTCCGACTTGTCTGAAAGGTTGGCTATGGATCTTGGCAGTTCTCCTTCAAAACGATTTCCAGCAAGACCGAATAGTTCTAGAGTAGAAATATTAGTCAAGAAACTGAAGATGCTTAGGTCACCACTTTTCCCTGTTCCAAGTTTGTTACCATCAAAATTCAGTCTAATTAAATCTCCAAGCCTTCCAAGATTTTCAGGTATGGTCCCAGTAAGGCCATTTTCAGCAAAATCAATTACCTGGAGTTTGGAAGCATTTGCCAATGATACTGGGATCGATCCGGTAAAATTGTTAACACCACCAGCAAATATTTCTAAACTAGGAAGAGTTCGGCCGACATTTGGTGGTAGATGTCCGTGCAGCTGGCTTTGAGCGACAGAAAAGTAGTATATGGAAGAACTATTAAAAATCGTAGCAGGAACGGTACCATACAGATAATTTCCATAGAGTTGAAAAAATCCCAAGCCCGATAGCTTGCCAAGTTCATCAGGTATGGTTCCTTGCAAATAATTTGCTGCTAACGAAAGACCATAAAGAGAAGAAATGTTGCCTATCCAAGTTGGGATGATTCCCGTAATGTTGTTGCCTCCTAGTTCCAGAATTCTCAACTTTGACAATGAGGCAAGTTGGTTTGGAATTTGCCCAATAAACCCATTGTCAGCAAGACTAAGTGTTTTAAGTTCTGAACAATGAGTTAGATTGGTAGGAATTTTTCCACCGAAGGAATTGAATGTCAAATTGAGATGCTGCAGGTGCAATAGACGACCGATTTCTTGAGGAATTTCACCATGAAAGCTATTATTTTTGAGGTTGATTCCAGTGAGGAATGTTAGGTTGCCAATGGAAGGTGGTATGGTGCCTACTAAGTTTTGACCCTTTAGGTTCAGAATTACTACTCTTCCATTTGATGGGCTGCATGTGACACCAATCCAGCCGCAAAAATGAACAGACTTGTTCCATGAGGCCATGACTTGAAGGGGATCCCGAGTTACCGGACTTTTGAATCAAGCAAAGCAACTCCATCAGGTTCATTGGCAGAAGCATGTATTACTGCAGATTCCAGACGTAAAGTCATCCAAAAAGGCAAAATCCCCTGGAAGCAAAATGAGAACAAACTTCCAGAATTCAAAAAAGTGTGCTTCATACTTTTGGTAGTAGCTGCGAGTCCTAGGGGAAAAAAAATAACAGAAGGCAATACGAACATAATTGCACATGGAAGATAAAAGGACAAACAAAACAGAAAGAAACTCATTTAAGGA
>JBBYHK010000001.1:335361-403130 GCA_038382065.1 Adansonia grandidieri | reverse complement strand
TTATTTTCATGAAAAAGACCTGAAGATGTAGAAGTTTAACTAACGACCGAAATGGTCCAGGTTATCAATATGATTTGGCTTTTGCTGCAACTGGGAGGTTGAAGGGAGTGTAAAAAAAATTAACAGAAGGCAATACGAACATAATTGCACATGGAAGATAAAAGGACAAACAAAACAGAAAGAAACTCATTTAAGGACCTTATTTTCATGAAAAAGACCTGAAGATGTAGAAGTTTAACTAACGACCGAAATGGTCCAGGTTATCAATATGATTTGACTTTTGCTGCAACTGAGAGGTTGAAGGGAGTGTAAAAGAACAGAACAGAAATGAAGAGGAACGGCTGAAGAAACAAGCTCTTAGTAGTTGGGCTGTAACATTTCATTCAAATATACTTAATGTACACCATTTGGTTGAGCTATACAACTGCCTAAGACCAAAAAAAAAAAAAAGGGAAAATCTCTTTATTGCTTTTGTAGCTGATTTAGAACCAGAGAATAGAATAACTGAAATATCTGGCCAGTAATAAAGAACCATAAATTCACAATTGAAAATTTGTTCAAGCCCTGCTTTTGCTTGATAATGACCAAGAATTTCACTGTCATGGAACTCATGTTTCCAGGTCACAAGAAGCCACGTTTTTACACAGTCCTGTTGAACTCGATTATTTTATCAAGTCTTGAGTTATATGATTAGATTTTTTTCTTGGAAGGCCTTCACCTCAAAATTTAAGACGTTATCTCTAGTGGCTTAATTTATATTGATTCGGAAACGGGGCATTAAACATGGATTAGATCTGATCCCAAGTAAAAAGAAACTTGGATCAGTAAATGCTTTACATATCCTCTTAAGATTTTCCCATTTCGTTCTCAACAAGTAAATGTAATAAAGGCTTGTCACTGTGCCTATTTGAGTTCAGCTAGCATGATTGATTGATCTAATCAAACAGAGCTTGTTGCAGGCTTCTATTTTACTCACAAAATTTTGTGTTTATCATAAAATTTTATCGTACTGAATACTACTCTCTGATCTATAAAATTATACTACTGCTGGTAAAAAGGGTCCTGTTGATTTTGTTGATACAGGTAAAACCTTTTTTTTTCTTTTCTATTTAATTTGATAAAGTTAATGATTACCCACCGATTCCGTGCTTGAAGATTATCAATTCATTTATTATCACTGCAGTGTGCGTTTTGGTTAGCATTTCATTAAAATATATGTACATCAGTTTGTTCAACTATACAACTGCCGAAGACAAAAAACCTCTTCATTACTTTTGCAGCGAATTTAAAGTCAGAGAATAGAATAGTTGAAATATTTGGCTAGTAATAAAGAACATTTAATATCTGATGCTTCACACTTGAAAATTTTGTTCAAGCTAGGAATCGCTTGATAATAATCAAGAATGTCACTTTCATGGAACTTGTGTTTCTAGCCTCACGCATTGCCTTCCACTCTAAGAGGCACGAGACCCATAGCCTTCGCTCAAGTCCCTGGACTCAACTTCAGGCTTGGAACGGGCAGACTAGAGGTTAGCCACAAAGGATCCTACAACATGGGTGACGCCAACGTCCCATCACCTCAATGCCCCCACTCGCATCACAAGCTTGTATTCGTTAGCTCGACCAGAGGTTAGGTGTTTGAGTCTGTGTCCTCTAGTGCTGTAATAGTGGTTTTATTTATAAAATGTCTGATTTAGCGGAAAAAAAAAACTCGTGTTTCCAGGTTGCAAGAAACAATTTTTACAGTCCTGTTGAATGCGGTCATTTTATCGAGTCTTGAGTTAACATCTGCTGCCATTGTGCCTAGTTGAGTTCAGCTAGCATGATTAATTGATCTAATCAAACAGAACCCATTTGCAGGCTTCTATTTTTACTAACAAATTTTTGTGTTCATCATAAAATTTAATCGTACTAAATATTGCCATCTGATCGATAAAATTATACTACTGTGGGTAGAAGGTCCTTCAGTTGAGACAGGTAATACCTTCATTCTCTTTCATATTTAATTTGATAAAATTAATGATTAACTACCGATTCCCTGCTTGAAGATTGTCGATTCATTTGTTAGCATTGCAGTGTATGCATTGGTTAGCAAAGGTTTCACCAGATAATAGCTTGCTTTAGCAATGGCATCTTGCTGTTAGAAATTATGCAGAGAAACAATACTGCCAAAATAAAATAATACAGTAACAGAATCAGAAAAATTATTGATACTGCTATAAACGAAAACAGAAACTATACTAAAATTAAACTTCAAATTGATACGAATTACTAAAGATGATTTAATCAAGATTAGACTGATTAAATCAAAGTTCATAAAATCTAATTTTAAGATAATTATTGTCCGTCTCTCACGTGCTTAATAATTTTATACAATTCGTCTTTTAGATTTTTTCAATCACATCATAAATTGAAAGAATTATCAATCGCCAAATCAAAAAGATGCAGCGTCTCTCTCAAACGAATGATCACAGACTCGGGAAAAGTGAAGAAATATAGCGACAGACAAGGACAGAAGACTATAAGAAGGAAAAAAAAAAAAAAAAAAAAAAACGGACAAAACTCCCAAGAAAGTCTTTCAAAAAGGTTTTAAAATTTAAAAAAAAAAAAAAAAAAAAAAAAAACCTGCTCGAACAATCTCAAAAAGCATAAATGTTTCAACCGGGCTGGGCTACAAATATTTTAAAGACTTGAACTTAAAAAAAGATAAAGCTCACACTACACAAGTCCAAGTTGGGCTCAACTTAGTATCATCAACGTTAACTAATTCCTTCCCTCTTTTAAGTGGAGATCAATTTTTCATTTACCATAAATATTAATTGTATAATTATACATTATATATTTATATACGATAATTTATATATATTACATATCTCATTTCGTGTGTATATATATGTATATGTATTTTGTAATTTAGAGACACAATTTATATTGATATTCAACTTTTACCGCTATCAAGAGACTATTTATTTTATCGTACAAAAGATATCGCAACCTAAGAATAAAGTAAAAGGATATCGATACTAATATTTGAATTTTAAACCTACCAAATATGACTTGGTACATGAACTGACTAGATTAGAGTTGATTTGATCAACCTTCTTTTATTGCTGCTTTTAATTTTACCGAACCTCTCTTTGATATCATTCAACTTGTCTACGACAACAGGCACGACCATCCGCTCAGCGGGTGATATTGCAGAACAAGAAAGTCCACTTTTCATCACTGGAACTATGAATTCTTCCACCATGCTTACAGCACTGATCACTTGGGGTTTCCTCCTCGTCATTAACACTCTATCTTTTTGCCCGTTCTCTTCCTTGGAAAGCATTGATAGGTCAACAACATCCATGACATGTTCAGGTAAGGCTTGTGAAGGCTCAGATCGTCTTTAAACATGTCATCAGTTGGACTTTTACCTGTAAACATCTCCAGTAATAGTATCCCATAGCTGTAAGTATCTCCATATATGGAAGCTTGACCACCTATGCCATATTCTGCAATTTGTAACAGATTTCAATTAATTCGTCATTTCACGTGTGCTAATATACAAAAAACATGGAATTTTATAATTAAGCAAATTACAACAATTGTTTAAAGACTTATCAGATTTTCGAGCTTTGAAAATAGTGAATTATTGATGGAGAAGGAGATGATTGAATAAAATGTGATTAATCAGCTTGAAACCATACCAGGCGGCACGTACCCAATGGAACCCTTTAGCTGGACCGATACGGTTTGATTGCCAGAGGTATTATTTGATGAATCAAATAAGTACCTTGCCAATCCAAAGTCACCAACATGCGTAGTCATGTTTTCATCAGGGAGTATATTGCTTGGCTTCAGATCACAATGAACGATTCGTGTATCACATTGGCAATGAAGATGGTCCAAAGCAGAAGCAACATCAATGGCCATATTCAGTCTCTGGATAAAGCTTAACTTTTTATTCGGATACTGATCATTAGCTCCATGATGCAGCCATTGATGTAGGCTTCCATTGGACATAAAATTAAATATAAGACACTTGAAATCATTTCCTGGATGATCAACACTGGAGCAAGCAGTTATAATCCTTAGAAGGTTATGATGCCGTAAGCTTCTCAAAGCATTGCATTAATCAATAAAACTCTTAGAAGCTCCAGGCTGTTGAAGGCTTAATACCTTGATTGCAACAATTGTTCCGTCATTAGGAATATTTCCCTTATATACTGAACCAAAACTACCAGAGCCAATCGAGCTTTCTTCAGAGAAGGCATTAGTTGATTTTACAATATCCGAGTAATAAATGCCTGATTGCCGCTCCTTAGAGAAAGACGGATGGGAACGACTCCTTGCATTTCTTACTAAATTATGAGTAACAAAAGAGCATAACAGAAGAATCACTAGTACAACGGAGATTACTATCAGGTTGAGACTTTTTCCAGAACTAGAGCCGAAACATGGAGGCAAAAATAACTGTGAGATACCGCCACAAAGTTTATTGTTTCCATTGATGGAAATGGCACTCGCATTTGCAAATTCGCCTTGTTGTGACACTTCAACCTCAAAATCATTGTGAGAAAGATTGAGATAACTGAGAGATAACATATTGCTTAGAAAATCAGGAATCTAGCCGGTCAGATTGTTATATGACAGATTTATCTCTTCTAGACCTCCTAGAGATTTCAAAGACAAAGGAATTTTTCCTTTCAATCCATTAACTCCCAAATGCGGGCTTTCTAAACGAGTACAACTGGCTAGGCTGCTGGGAATTTCACCAGACAATTTGTTTTTAGAGAGGTCTAATTTTTCCAGTTTGTCTATTTGACCCACTTCTACTGGCAGTGTACCAGTCAAATAGTTATGAGAAATGAATACAAGTTGTTGAAGGGAAGAAGGACCCCTAATCTGTTTAGGTATGGTGCCACTCAGGTTATTGCTTGCCAAATTAAGTGCAATCAAATTCTGGCAGTTTCCAGGACTTGGAGGGATACTTCCCTCAAATCTATTATCATGTAGGAAGAGCCCAAGCAACAGAGTCAAGTTACCCAGTGACGAAGGTATTGACCCAGAAAATCTGTTACCTTCCAAATCAAACTCCTCCAGTTTCTGAATCTTCCCAGTGGCATTGGGAACACTACCAGTGAAGTAGCTCCTTTCTAATCCAAGAATGGACAAACTAACAACGTTCCAATCCTAATAGGGATACTTTCTTGAATCAGATTTTCGCCCAAGGTCAAACGTTGCAACTGCTTTGAAAGGTTGGCTATTGAACTTGGCAATCTCCTCCAAAATGATTTCCTGCGAGACCCAATACTTCAAGAGAAGTACAATTGAACAAGAAATTGAGAAGCCTCAGATCACCAATCTCTCCAGTTCCAAGTTTATTATCATCAAAATTTAGTCTAATCAAACCTACCAGGCTCCCCAGATTTCCAGGCATGGCTCCACTAAGACTATTATTAGCAAAGTGAATTATTTGAAGTCCAGAAGCATTTGACAATGATACCGGGATAGGTCCACCAAAATTGTTAATACCGCCGGCAAATACTCCGAGGTTTGGAAGAGTGACGCCAACATCTGGTGGGAGCAGCCCATGCAACTGGTTTGAGCAACAGAGACGAACTGTATTGAAGAAATATTATAAATTGAAGTAGGGACTGTACCAGACAGATAATTCCCATAAACTTGGAGATTTTCCAAGCCTGATAGTTTGCCAAGTTCACGAGGCAAGCTTCCTTTTAAATTGTTCCTTGCTAGCGAAAGAGAATGAAGAGAAGAAAGCTTACCGATCCAAGCAGGGATACTTCCCGTAAGGTTGTTACCTTCGAAACGCAAGATTGCCAATTTTGATAATGAGCTTATCTGGTCGGGATTCTTCCCAATGAACTCATTGAAAGAAGCATCAAGTACTCTAAGTTCCGAACAATGAGCTAGATTGATAGGAATTTTCCCGCTTAAAGAATTGCGTGTCAAATTGAGATGCTGCAGTCGCAGAAGACGTCCAATTTCTTCAGGAACTTCACCATGAAAGCCATTTTCTCCCAAGTTGATTGCAGTAAGGAATGTAAGGTTTCCAATGGAAGGTGGTACAGATCCAACTAACTTTGATTCTCAAGGTTTAAAACCACGATTCTTCACTGGATGGGTTGCATGTGACACCAATCCAGCTGCAGAAAGGAATAGAATCGTTCCATGAATTCATGGTCTTCGATGGATCTTGAGCTACACGATTTTTTAAATCAAGCAAAGCCAATCGATCCAAGTAGTTTGCATTTGCAAAACTAGGGAGTACAGCGGATTCTGAACTTGAAATCATCCATGAAAGAAGAATCACCTGAAGGAAATATGAGAGAAAACATTCAGAATTCGGGCAAGGATTCTTCATGCTTTTGGGAAGACAAGTTCCTTATTTTTATCGAATAAACCAAAAAGACAACAATCCAGGCAAAGAAGAAGCCAACAGAAGCTAGGGGTAGCATCAAGCTAGTGAAAGTTTCAAGTTGAGAATATGACAATTTTGTAGGACCACAATAAATTGAGAAGAACAACTGTTTCAGGCAGGCTCAAATCCCACTGAATTTGTATTGATGCAGATAAAAAATGCATTGCAATGGTATAAACAAATATGATTTCATCGAAATTGACAGATATAATAAACATATTCAAATATGATTGAAAGAACACATACCTCTTTTCTTCTCTCGCCATTTATCACCCATAAGAAAGTGAAAAAAAGCTTGATTTGCATAATAATGGCCATGGTTTCATTGAAAATGATTTGACACCTTCATGAGCGCTTTTTTTTAAATTATTTTTTTATCCTATGTACGTTAACAGTGTTTAGATAAGTGTTTTCTGTTTATTTTGATGGGAAAAAAAATGCTGACATAGAATAATATTGTTGAACAAATTTATAAATGACAAAAGATCTATATAATAATTTTTATTAGTGATGCGAGATGAACAATTAAGAGTTAGTAAATTGAAGCCAAAACAGTTTTTATATCTCAGTTCAAATTCGGACAATTAAACTGATAAAGACATTTCATTGAGCTGCAACTTGCAATTTCAGATACTTAGTGGTCACAAAATTAAGTTGGTCATGCATGTCAGGCTTATATATGCATCAAGATTTATTTATATTTTTTAAATTATTGATTTTGATCAAATGGATGCACTTAAAGTACAGATAATCACTGAGAGTTGCTTAATTGGAAAGGAATATGAAGAATTGATCATGTCCTCAAACACCAAATTGCAAGTTTTTAAACAAAGTGCTTTTTACCTTTATTTGGATAAGCCAATCAACAAAGTTTGCATACAGCAGGCTTGTTAGTTTTCATAATTTCTAGAAGAATTCATAGCTCTCAACTATGGAGTCGCCACCATGAAATCCCTGTCCATCCCTTAACGGTATCATAAACTACCTGAAACCAGGCATATCTCAATATATATATATATATATATATAGTAAGTATTCCAATTTTGAAATTCGAATTGGGGTCAGCCATTTCTGATGTATCCAAGAAATTTCTCCTTGAGATCAAGGATTTATACTAAACAATTCATTGTCTTCCCAGCAATGGCATTTTATCCTGTGGATTGGATTAAGATTAGCCAAGCTGTTTCAGAAGCCAAGAAGCCAGAAAACAGAGGCGGACTCAAAATGATACACTGGCTGATATAAGAAGCGAAAGCTATGTAATTCACTTGTAAAATAAGAGAAGAAGAGAATTGAAGATCAAGGAAGTGTCATGCCAAGATTGATTGATTGCAGAACACTGTAATATTTGCGACAACATCTATGATCCTTGAAGAAAATTTCTCCTCCTATTAGATAGCTGAAACTATACCCTCTAATTTGAAACCAGTTGCCCGACCAAGAGTGGCAATACAAGAAGGAGGCCGTCTTTCTGATGAACAATTTCATATACTATACTTTTCGTTTCCAATGTAGAACCAAGACAATTCTTTAAGTTGGTGAGAACAGCAAATTTAGATACCGACTATATGAATATGATGCGGATAAACTAATTAAAACATAACATGACATGATTGTTGTCATGTTTCATTCTCAGAAATTTTTAGTTTTCATGTTTCATTCCAATGTAGAAACTGCCCCACTTAAGGAACTACCATCACTACAATTCCGTATTTCAACAGTCAAAAGCTACCCTAATGTAAAACTTTAGTTATTTAGTTTTCATAGGATGATTGTTGTCATGTTTCATTCTCACAAGTTTTGCCACTTGAAACAACAAAAAAGCACCCCAAAATTCAATAGCTAAGAAGAAATAATATAAAAGAGTGTGTTAACAACTGCCAATACTGAATAACCAAGGTTTTTCAGTTTAAGAATTACAAGAGAATTGAACAAATTACCCATAAGGGTGACCTAGTTATTAACTAGAAAAAAGTGACTCATCAATTTCAATCTTGATCTTCTCATCATCATCAAACTTATCTTTTCTAGGTGGAGATGGAGGAACCGGCACTCTTGGTGGCCCTCTCCCCTTCTTCTTGTCCCTAGGCCTCGCCTATTCAATTTGATTATATTAAAAAAAATCAAAACCAAAATCAATTTCCATTATCAACCTTTTAAGTCTCACCAAAAATGAGAATTATTAGCACTTACATTGCCAAAGGAGTGATTAAAGCGCTTCCCTCTCTCTGTTTTCTTATCCCCTCTTCCACAATACACTGAAAACCAAATAAAAACCAAAAGTTTGTAATCTTCAAAAGACACCCAGGAAAAAAAAAAGTAGTAAGAAATTGCAGTTCTTCTAGTTACCATGGGGGACTGAAGGAGAAGAAGCTGCCGATAATGAAAGAGAGTAAGTTGAAACCGAGAAGGAAGTTCCGAGGGTTTGGGAACGAGAAGAAGAAATACGAGAAAAAGAAGAGAGACTGTGAGACTGAGCTGAGATTGGAGCGGCTCCTAGTAGCAGTGACGCCATGGTTCTTTTTCGAGTTTTCTGAGGATAAGGTTATCACAAACTTCTTCTTTCTGGGTTTTATATGCTTCCAGGTTCTTAGCCCAATCCCAACATTTCCTTGTCTATCTAACTAAGCCCAGTTCAAATCTTGGGTCAGTTTTGAAGCTCTATAGCCCAGAGGAATTTCTAAGGCATGCTCCATGACAGAGATTACCCATTTGAAAATTGCAATCTTCCTTCCTAAAGCAATCCAGCCAATCCAGTTTCAGGCTTGTTTATAAATATCAAATACAGACATTAAACACTACATTTTCATCATTTATTTGTATATAAATATTAAAAAAGTTCATTTTTTTTAAATCGATTAGGCTAACAAGTCTTCTGAATTTATTCGACTCATGGTATTTAAGTAGCTCAAATCCGAGTCAATAACGAATAAGTTAAAATAAAGTATTCTATTAAGTCCAAATAACCTACCGTCTACATCCTAATTCTCACCCAAAGAAAGGTTCAGTCTTTACAATTATTATTATTATTATTATTATTATTATTATTATTATTATCTGCATAGAACCTGATAAAGTTGAAGCACCAAGTAACTCAAGACAAGATTTGGATCTAACTGAACTTCTGAAACTGCAGCTTTCACACGTATTTACTATATATAGAGTATGTCAACCTAAGCAAAAAAGGTTGCTTATTGTGGTAATCTTCCTTTAAACTTAAAGTACTCTAATCTAATCCATTTTTAAGGATGCTTATATCAGAAGCAGTTTATTCTTTAGTTTATTATTATTATTATTTTACAGATTTTCTTGCTGGTTAACAGATGATGGCTATGAATCTAACATGTTAACTTTCTTTTAACGGTAACTGTAGGAATCATGGCACTTTTATTTATGAACAAGGCATGCATCTTGCAAAAGAAAGGATACAAAATTCGTTTTAAGAGGCTAAAGCTGGAAATAGGACAACAAATAAGCTTATTATATTTGCATTAAACTTGCTTTGAATATGGTGAACTAGAAAAAAAGAAAATAGAGGTGAACTCGATCTTAAAGATAAGAATGTCAAAGTTTGCTTACAAGTTAAGATTGACAGCTTTGAGTAACCTATAATCAAACTTCAGCTATCTCTGAATCTTAGAAGTTAGATTTGTAGCTGCTTTTCAATATTACTCGTTAACTTATAGTCTTAATGATTTTTGATCCGTTGTCAAGAAAATTATACTTCATCAAACGTTGGGATTTCTTTGTTAGTTTATTATTTTTTTATAATAATTCCTTATTAATAAGGTAATTAGAGTAAATTACACAGTTTAATCATTCTTCAAATTATCATTCATTAATGTCATATTCTTTATTTATTCATTTAAACCATAAAGATAAGTAGTAAGTACAGATAGATATAAACGAAGATATCCGAATCCTAAGCTTTTGTTTTTTCAACCAATATTTTGAGGTTGGAATAATAACATGGAAAACCCAAATATAGTGAATCTAGGGTGTAATTTAGTAAGTTTATGTAATAATCCTTCTGAAATGGTATAAACAGATTTCGATTTCGTATTGTAACACACAGCTAATGAAGTAAGCATGTGCTAGATTTGGTCAATACCAAAAAGATCTTTAATGGAACCTAACTCTCCCACATGAATCACAAATCGTGTCAATTTTTTCTTTACCTAATCATATGAAAAAAGAAGCCAACAATACCAAACCTAGTTATGACTTTTGCTTTCAAATGACCACATGAAAAGCTGGTAAAGACTAATCATGCTTGTTAATTCCCATGCTCCTTTCCCTTAATTAGTTCTAATCAAACTTCGATTAGTCCATCAGCACTGTCAAATGGGGACATTTACACACTTTCCCTTTACAAACCAAAAAAAAAAAAAAAAAAAGCAAGAAACCTAAATGGGCTGCATGTGCAAGAATAAATAAATAAAAATTAAACACTTTAAGAAATTAAAAACTTTAAGATTCAAACATCAAAATCTATAATTTTTTATTTTTAAAATTGCAGTTTCCATTATATCATTACAAAAATAAAATTGCACATAAATGTTGAAAGATGGAAATGATTACTTAATTTGATTGTGATTATAGAGTTTTTATTAGGCAACAAACCATATGAGATCAGATACATGTATTTAGAATCATGTGTGAAAACTAAGGGAATATTTAGGAGTAAGGAGTGAGACGTGACAAGCATGTGAGCCAACGCGCAATTGCAAACCATGTGAAGGCGTTAGATTAAAAGATGTCCAAATGCAATCTTTGAAATCAAGGCAAGTCTCAATCGAAGAAAAAAACCCCTCTTACACCCATAGACCATAAACTTTGAAATTTTTTATAGAGTTATATTTTGATATTATTTGTACCTATTGGCATTGCACAAAGGTATTGTTATTATTATAAAAGTTTAATTTGTTTGGGAAAGAAGAGCAAAAATTCTCTTATATCTCAACAAAAGAAGAGCGAGAAAAGATAGAGAAAGCTAAACATATACTATTTTATCTGATTTTAATTAGGCCCTTGCTTTGATAGCAAAGGGAGTCATCACAATTCAACACACTATTTTTAATTATCAACTAATTTAAGAGGGAAAGTGGAAAGGAAAAAAATAGAGAAAGGAAAGGGCAAAATCCAGCACACATCACATATGGTAGGGGAGATATTGCTATCTCCCCATATATGATACAAGACATGGATAAAAAAAACAGGGAAATCATTTTTGGGGTTTTCTTTTTTTGGTTTTTTTTTGGGGGGGGGGGAGTTGAGATGTTGATCTTGAGTCAGCTCAATGGTGCTGTGCAGCAGCTGTTGCCGCTCCTCCTGCTGGTGGTGGTGGTTTGCATTGATAGCACTTAGCAAACAACCCGAAAGTGTCAATTTGCTTGATGAAGTTGGTCATGCTAGCCCATCCACCGAACCCAAATCCAACCACTAGAACCCACACCACGACAAAGGCGTTGAATGCATACATTGCAGTCCAGCTTGGCATGAAAAGTGGAGGCTTTTCTGCAGCATTCTGCTCAACAGAGAAAAAAGAAAAATAGAAACAGAAAATTTATTAAACTCCCTGAAGTGGTCAAGCGAGACGTGCAAATTAGTCAAATGAGGTTGGCATTTGTTGACAACAAAAAAAAAAAAAAAATCAACTGCTGTTAGACCAAACTGGAAGGATAAGAGTCAAAGTCAGCCAGCTCATCCAAGAGAGAAACAACAAGGCAACTGTAGCATATAACTAATCGAAAAAGACATGCCAACCATGTCCAATTCTTCTCGTAATGTTTCCAAATCCAAGCCTTAATTGCTTTTGTACATTTGCTGCAGACTCATCAAACCATTGGCCAATGCCCACTTTAATATTAAAAGACCAACATACCCTTAATAAATGAAGATAAGTAGAGCTTGAACCTTACAAAAAGTGATCAAAAGGGCAGTCCAGGCAATTGGGATAACAAGATAATGGCCCTAACAGTTAAAAAATTTTTCTTGCCTGTCGAGCAGAGGCCTTTCTGTAAGTGAGCATATGAGCTAAAGCTGGGATGATGTAGACGGTGAAGCTAACCAAAAGAGCACCAACTGCAGAGTTTATGGGCCCGAAGAATGGGAAGATGATCGCCAAGAACCAGATCGGAATCACCACTGGCAGCCTTGCTAGCGCCCTCAGACAAATGCTTCTTGTGTCATGCATCCCTATCACTTTCTCCCACACGAAGTACAATGGCGTGCAAGCAAACCCAAATGTTATAAACTGCAACCATTTCATGAAATCACTACACATTCAAATTAACTAAGGTCGTTGGTTTAAAATACTACTAGCAAGCAATGATTAGAAAGTATTAACCATCGAGTAAGAAACCTATTGGAATTTGGAAGTAAAGTAGACCTGGTGAATAAGCATTAAGATGACGGCGGCGTCACGGAAGCCAGACTTAGGGAGGAGCGAGAAGGCATTGGAATGGTTGAGGAGCTGGTCCCCAAATGCCCAGTAGACGGCAGAAGCGGAAGGAAGGGTTAGGGTAAAAACGTACAATGTGGCCAACAAGTATATGTACTTGAATTTTTGAGGCTTCCACATTGCATGCATGATTTCCCTGAATCCATCAACCAAAAATTTGTTTTTTTAGAAATTAAAGAATAAAAATGTCTAATTATGTTCATTCATTAACTTATGTTCGCTTATAAATAAGTTGACAAGGAAGCATACTTAAATGGCCAAAATACCCCTCGAGCATTCGATGCTCAAACAAGTGACATGTAGGGGAATTACAACTGGCGTTCATGTTACTTTAGTATTTTTATTTTGGCGTGGGGGGGGGGTGGGGTGGTGAATGAACCATGCACGATTGACTCTATGATAGAAAAATTATGGTAAAAGCTAAGACAAGAGAGACTAGACTAGGTTAAGGTCAGAATCTAGCTGTAACAAAGAAAACAACTAGCAAATTGTTGAACTTATGTCCATTACTGTTCAATATTCCTCGAGAAATGGATAAAAAAAAGAGGAGGAAGGGAGGATTGTAAATTTGTAATGTTTGTTTCCAAGCAAACAAAAAGTAGTTTGCATGATATTGTCTGGGTCTCGAACCCCAAGATGACCGGCAAAAGCTGCAAGGAGAAGCCTTGTAGAAGCAAGTGAAATAACCATTATTCTTCTAAGTTTTGTAAGGAGAAAAAAAAAGCTTACACAGTCACGGCATGTCCGCCAAAGGTGTAGAGAATGTTGGTGGCTCCGGTGAAGTAAAGCACTAGCTTTGTTGGACCACTGTGCGTCACGCCCTCGACCTAAGCAACAAAATTGGAACCATATTGAATAGAAGAGAAAAAAAAAAGCATGAAAACGGTGGTTGAATGGAAAATCATGGCCATTGATTTGTTGGTTTTAACTTTTTTCTTACCTGGCCATGAACAAGGGCAGCAATAGCCAAGTACCAGGCCGTATAGGTGGTCATCCCAAGGCCTAGAAAAGACCAAATACGGTAGTTGTGAAAGGAGGGTATGAAAACTGTAGTTGCGCAGCAAGCTCCAAAAATATAGGTCCATGTCCTCTTGTCCAATTTATCATTGATGTAGTAAATATTACTGTTATCCAACAAATAAAACCATTGGTTAAAAAAAATGAAACCCAGTTTCAGAAACTGCTTAGATTTGGTATTAAATCAAGAAGAAAGATGGAGACTAACCTTGCACAAGCTATAAGTTGTATGACAGATCCGAATAAAAGGAAACTACAGTTGAAGGCAAGTCCAACTGCCTTCCAGTATGGACCCAATAGCCCGTCAAGCACTTCAAACCACTGCAATCCGAAACAGCGTAGTAGGTAGTAACTTTTTAGTACAGTTGAGATCACTCAAGGGGAAATCATTGGATAAACAGTAATCTTTTGGGATTTCTTCTTTCTTTTTTTTTTTTCTTTACTAGGATTCTGCTAAGGAAGATCAGGTGTCAGTGGTGGTGATGGGTTTTCAGGTTTCTTGACAAGCTGCTACACTAACCTGGATGACATGGTTCTTGAAGCTGACGTTCTCTTTCTCCTTTCTGCTTCTATACTCTATGTAGAGTACACTGATGAGATATGCAGTCCAACTTCCCATCAGTCCATAGAAAACCTGAAGCAGAATTCCTGACAGCATGCCTAATTGCGAGAAGGAATAAGGCAGTGTCAACAGCACTTGCGCCACCTGGGAAACGGAAGGAAATTGTCATTTTAAGAATTTTTTTTTGATAAGTCGAACTGATGATGATAGTTGAAGATAATTGGGTAAATATGGGTGTTGGAGAGGGTTACTTGATTGGAGGCGCAGCTGAACCAGGCATCCCAAGCAGAGCCACCATGCCAGAGGAAGCTCTTAACGCTAAACAGTGATTGATGTTCTTCTTTTTCTTCATCTCTGGTTTCATGCTGCTCCGTCTCGCTAAAGTTGGAGACTATTGCTTCTTCTGCTTGCTTTTGAGGCAACATTGCTGTCTTCGGTTTCCTTTCTTCCTTTTTTTTTTTTTTTTTTTTTCTCTCTGAAGGCAACGTCTAAATCGTTGTAGATCTGAAACATAAAAACGACAGTAAATGAGACAAACTATAATAAAAAGATTGCAGCCTCAAAGAAAACGAAAGTCAATATTACCCCAGATCCAAAGACACGCAAATTCCTTCCAAAATGTAGAAAAAAGATAAACTAAAACTTCCATTCCATAGAAACATACCAAAGAGAAAAAGGGAAAGAAAAACGAAGAAAAAGTCAAGTAAGTTAAGAACAAAAAGGAAAGAGTGTTAACATGTTTTTAACGAATCAAACCAAAGAGAAAGAAACTCCCTCCGACACTCAGGTATTGCTTGCTTTCAACAAACCTTGTTGTTCTGAGTTGTCTCTTTCGTGTAAAAGATTGAAGAAAATCAAGCAGAGATCTGTCAATGACCCCAAAATGAGTGCGATTTAAAGACCGTCCTTTACTTGATCTATTACCTTTATTTTTTTTCCCTCTTTCTCAAGAATGGAAGAAAAAAAAAGATTGAGATATAGTATTATATATCTATGTAGATATAGAAGGGAAAGCCAAAAAGGCTAACAGGGACGGCAGAGTTTGGATAAAATGCAGCAAGAGTTTTTAGAATTCTCCATCACAAGAATTGGCAGAGAGAGAGAGAGAGAGAGAGAGAGAGAGAGAGCTTTAAATGTCTCCCCGAAATAATAGCCTCAAATCTCTAGCTCCGAATCTCTCTGCCAACCCTTCCTCTTTCAACAAAAATTAAAACTTTAGCCACAGTAAAAGCTCTTACTTTAATGCAGCCACTAATTTTCTCCGCTGAAGTAAAAGGCAGTGCGGCAACCAAAGACGGCGAGACCTTAAAAGCTGGAAACAATTTCTCTCTCTGTCTCTCTCACCCCCCGATTCAATGTTCTTCGCAGTTGTTGAACAAAAGACCCTTTTCACTCCTATTCAATTACTCTTTATATATTTGTATACTTTAAGTAGCATGGTCACTCTTTTTTTTTTTGGCTTTGAAATTTCATCCACCCCAAGAGTAAGGAGAGAGTTTGAAAGAAGAAAAGAGTGAGAGTGACAAAACCCAAAATTCCCTGTGTATTCCACTTCTGATTCGATTCTTGGGTTCTCCTGTTTCTTTGGTGGGTAAGCGAGACTTAGAAATCTAAGCGACTGAGACGTTGTTGTGATCACAAAGAGAGACTCAACCTAACCAATGAACTTGCTTTTTTTATAGCCTCTTTGGCAAACTTTACTTCAACGGCTAACATACCTAAATCTAATCTAATCTACAGTCCTCGTAATCAATCGAAGTTTTTATCTTTACTTGATTCTTTTACCAAACTCTTGTCTCTCAAGTGTTTGCTTTGTATTTATGTAAATGGTGGCTCACTGCCAGGATAATTTATTTCTACCTCAGAGCTTGTTTCCAAAGCTCTTAAATTTGTTACATTTATGTGCTTTTTAAGAAGTAATGATACTGCTGAAACTGCCGCTAGTCTTACCTGTTGCCGCCCTAAGTTAGAACTTAGAAGCCTGGAATAGCTCAGATCCAAATCCAAATCCAAATCTCAGTTAATAATTCCGGGGATTCATTTTTTTCCCAATTAATTGTTTTTCTGATTCTGATTCCTTTTCCTAACTCCCACTCTTTTCCCCACTCGCGCATACACTGCCAGGGGAAAAGTTTGTCAACCGGTGAGTATAATAGTGCTGTTTTCTTCACGTTCGCTAGAGGCGAGTGGTACTCGGTGAAAGATACGTTAGGGAGGTTTCGCCCTTTTTTTTCTCTTAAAAAAATGGGCCGCCAGACCCAACCAACGAGTGAAAATGGAGGCCCATTTTTTATCTCCATGCTTTTTTTAGGAAAATACGAAGTTATTATTATTATTTTGTTGAGTTTGATGCTACACGTTTAAGCTTCAAGTACCTAACACTATTTAAACATTATACTTATTTTCTAACCTTTTCTTGTAGAGAATAATGATATAATAAAATTATTTAATATATTATCAGTAAAATTTAAAATATTTTATTTAAAAAATTACAAAATTGATATTTACTTCTTAAACTATATTAAAAATATTAATAAATTAATATAAAATATGTTAGTCTTTTAATATTTCAATATGATTTTAACTAGATATTTTTAAAGTTAGAATTTAACACTTTAAATAGTGTAAATTTATTATTATTATTATTATTATTATTATTTACATTTAAAGCTTTTATTGTTTAGAAAAAAAATAGGAAAAAGAAGACAATATCGGCGCGGCCGGAGAAATGGAAGCTTTAAAAAGAGAAATGGCTGAAGCTGAGCCAAATATGGACCCACAACAATTTGGCACGCTTTTACAGGGAGAAAACACGCGCACAATGAAGCCTTGTAGAAAACCCACTTGGCGAGACGGCTCATGATATAAACATGCGCTTTTAATCGGACGGCTTAGTTGTGGCCCATTATGTATGCTCGACCCCGCACTTCATTATCTTTAAAATTCAACTTTTTTTTTTTTTTTAATTTCTCCATCCTTTCAATTCTTGGATTCTTTTTTCCATTTACCTTTCTTTGAAAACAAATATGCAATTCATTGATATGAATAAAATCTACAAATTTCTTTGCAATTTCTTTTTTGACAGAAATAATTACAACGTATTTTTAATTATAGTGATGGGTTTTTTTTTTCTAATTATTTGAAGTATAAATAAATAATTTATGAAGATATCTTTAGTTATTAAAATCAAGAAATCTTATTTTAAAAATTCCCCTAATGAATACGTACAAGTATATTAAAATATTATTTTAAGGAATTTAATTTTATAGTTTGCTTGTCAATAATTAAATCACTTACTTTATCATAAAGGTTATGTCAGAATAATCTAAAGTAATAGTTAATGAAGGTGGTGATGATAGAAGTGACGGTGGCAATGGTGGTGGATGGTGGAGCCACCAGGAATAGAGGGGCGGAAGAAAGTCCATGTAAAATGGAAGACATGTTAGTAATATTCCATACAAAACATCCACGTAGCCCCCGTTCAAGCGGGGACTTGTCGGCTTGGTGAGGGTTCTGAGACCCTTGGCCCGTTCGCCATCCACCACCATCTCTCCCACTTGCCCACTTCAAAAAAAATCGCCCTCAACTCTCAAGTGTATGTTTATGTTTATCCCTCACTAATACACTTATGCTTTTTTCTTTTCATCTTCCCATCGTTTTGACTAATAATAAAGTGTACGTTGGGATGAACCAATTCCAAAAGCAGCTGTTTCGTTTCAATTCTCTCTTGCCCTTTTATTTGTCAAACCATAAAAAAAAAACCCTTTGTTAATTAATGTGTATATACACTAATTAAAAATTATTTAATAATTATATTTTAAAATTACATTTAATGTATTTTTTATTAAATTAAAAAAATTTACATTTAGATATAAAATCTATACATTATTAATAAATCAAATAATATAATTTTATTAAAAAAATAAAATTATTTTTATTTATTTTTAATAATAATACTATTTAATTTATTGATAGTGTAAGTATAAATATCATTAATATTTTAAATATGAACCCAAATTAAGAACTTAATCAAGTTAATATTTTTTTAAAAAAATCATACCAACATTTTTATTTTTTAATATTGGGTGGATGTATGGTTTTAGTGGGAGAAGTAATGATTAGTGAATAGAATTTGACGCCCCTAGGCTTTGGTCTTTCCTATGAGGGATCAAAATTCGGTGCGTTATGTTCCATCCATGACCCTCACATGGGACCCTCTATTTGCGTTTCTCTCCCACATTTTGCCATGTTTGCTTCGCATTTTCTTCCTTCGTTTTCTCCAAGAAAACATATTCTCCCCATTGATCGATAGTTATGAAAGACTTATAGATATATGGTCCAACTTTGATCTTTTTGTCATTTATTTATGCACCAAGCAAAATTTTTTGCCACGTAAGATCTTAGACACTTTTCATTAATTAATTACCGCAAATGTAGATTGAATAATTAATGCCATTTGATGTAATAGTTTAAAGGGTCCTATTAATTGAGATCTAAAAGCATTAATTACGAATGTTTAAGTGTTGTTTTAAAAAAAATAAGTTTAAGAATTTAAAAAAAATTATTAAATATATTATTTTTCTTTAAATATTAATTTAGATACTAATATAAATTTAACATTGTTTAAAGTGATTTTTTTTAGTGTAATAACATGCATTGTTGGCAGAGATAAAAGCTATGCTTTATCATTTATATTCCATGCAATTTTCAATCATCCTACCAAAACTAACGCATTTGTTTCCATTAAGAAGAAAAGGTAAAGAAATGTATGATTGTGTCTATGCCTTTTTTACATTTTTTAATTCCTTTTAGGTATCCTATAATGTCAAGCTGATAAAAGCTAAGACAAGAAGAGAAGCACTTTATAATTTTGTCGACTAAAACCATTGAATTAATGAACTTGGGTACATGAACCCTGACTTAAACTTTCATGGGAGTTAATCATGTAATCATGAATTCATGGTTGGTGCATCGATTTTTGCCCCCCAATACTTCCTACTAAGAGCATGCATTTCTTTTTCCCTTTTTTTTAAGAAGAAAAAAAAAAAAGAAAACCCATTTGATAAACAACGGAATCTTAAATTAAATCGAAGAGTAGAAGGGTCGTCTAGGGCTTTAGTGGGGGCCAGAATATCTACCCAAAGACGGAAAATGCCTTTTTTTTGGGTAAGGGCTAGTTCCCTTTAGGGGTCACTCGATGCCTTTCATTTTTATGGATGGCCATTTAGGACTCACCAGAGCCCTTGATGGATGGTTATTCCTATATACTTACATGACAAGAAATATAAGGAAAGATTCTGTTTACTTCTTCACCTTTTCCCCTCTTTTTTATTAGCCAAGCTTATCACATTAATTTTTTATGAAAGTGAGCTTCAACCTTAGCGAAGTTAATTGCATTTTTAATTCATGATGATAAGATCGATGATTAAAGTTAACTGGTCTTTGATTACGTATTCGACTCAATGGTATATAATAGAATGTATTTTTCATTCAGAAAGTGAGCTCGAATCTGACTTAATTTCGAGAAAGTTTCCACCAATCTCATCACTTTTCATATATCACGCCATAAATTGCAGCATTTTTTAACAATGGTTTGTCCTTGAATGATTGGAAATTTGGATATATAAATTAAGTCCTTGTCAGTAATAAAGAACTCTTGCTCTCTTACTCTTTTTGAAGGGCAAATCGCTGCTGTACAGCACTTGCACTCGTTTTCAAAGGATAATACGTGAAAATTGACGTGGTTAAGCTTATAGCGAAAGCAACTTGGAAGGACCAGTACGTGTTTCATCCGCTTGAAGGGTAATCTCCCACCTAAGGGGCTACCAGTCATATGGTTTCAAGCTCAAACACGTTGGTGGTGGTCCATATACAAACATATATAACGCTTTCAATAACATCTGATATAGTGGATAGTTTTTTGTTTGCATTAATTAATTTGTTTAACCACTTCCTAATTAACTTAATTACAAAACAAATGACTTTCGAACGGGATAATTTGATGGTGATCCATCTCTAATTAATTAGATTTCTAAATACATTTGAAAAGGATGGTTGTATTAATAAATTTAGCAGTTTTGATAATTAACCATGGCATGCACTGGTCGAGGAGTATGAATATAATGCCTAATAAATAAAGATAACCGCGCAAGAAGTCAAGACTATCTTAATTTGAGCAAACATTATTTTGTATAAAATATTGTAATTATAGGAATCTCCTTCAAAGCCATATAGTCTTTTACTATTATTTAATTCTGAAAGTGAAATGGAAAGAGATTTTTATCCTACCAAAATTTCAAAATAACGATGTCTTTATATCGTAATTTTTTTTCTTGTATTCAAATAAAATATATTTTTAATATAAAAATTAATTTAATTAATTTATATAATTAATTTTAAAAATTAATATTTAAAAAATTTAAAATTAAAAATTCAACATTCACGATCTCTTTTTTAATCTCTAGCCTTCTATAGCAGAAAAAAAATATTTTTTAACTCAATTATTGTGAGCTAGGGACAATCCATCATTAGGAAATGTTTTCACTTTTTTTATTAATTATTAGTATGGAAAAAACATAAATTCCTTCCTATATAGGTGCCTAGATTTTAGGCTATATAGTTATAGTATCAAAAGCCTAAATAATTTATGTTGAATGTAGCCCTAGAATTAAAATTAATATAATTATTAAAGAAGAAGACGTATTAATGGTTAAACTAAGTTTTCAAGAGGAATAATGAGATGGGACATAACTGCTATATGCCAGGACATGGCATAATGTTTGTCTATCCCTTTCATATCTTCAATAATTCCCATATCTACCGCTTCTTGCATCCCATATGTTTGAAGCTGAATTTCCTACAACCCCTATAAAAAGCATAAACCACCACTACGATTATTTAATTAAATTCGACAGAAAAAAAAAAGCTGAAACCAGTCAGTTTTCAGACAGTGATTTTTTTCTAAATTCTCAGTACTTTGTATACATAGAAATGATGGGATTATTTAGTCAAAGGTTTGGCAAATCTCATAAGACCCCAAAAAAATGTGATTTGTTTTTTTTTTTAATAATTTTTCCATAATTGGAGGGGCCGTAGTCTAAATCAATTAAGCATTAAATCGAAAATTAGAAAGGGAGATTAAGTATATATAAAATAAAATGATAGATAGTTAAGTATCCAAAGCGTTTAATAAGAGTTTTCGTGGATTAAAGGAAGAAAGAATATTATTATGGGGATTTAATAATTGATGATAAATGACCAGACGATTAAAAAAAAAAGCAAAAATTCGGATAAGAAACGAACCATTGCTTTGGGATGGGGCTTAAAAAGGGGGACCTTCAGAAGAAAAAATTGAAGTATAGAGGCAGGTCCAGCATATATATATATATATATATATATATATATATATATGCACATTATTTTGTACCAACTGTCAAGTGTTGGTTCCCACTGACTATGGGAAGTCTTACTATCAAAGCTATAAATGGCTACTTACCTCCCTACTTCGCACTCAATTCCACGGCGATACATAACTTTTCGTTCGTCACTGAAATTAGTATCAATTATCCATCAAGATTTTTTTTCTGACTTATATAATTTATACAGTATTCGTATTATAATTTATATTATTTTTATATTATTTTTTATAATTTTTTATATTATATTATATTATATTTATAGTATATCATCGTATTAACCCTAAAATTAACATGGATAGGACGTGCCTGGCTGATGGATCCAGCCGTGTTTAATACTGTATTCATAAATGATGCTACCATCCCATGGCAGCTGTTTTCCATTATTTTGCAATAAAAACCTTGCCTGAGCTGTTCTTGTTGTACTGCGTACTTGTTAGTGTTACAAGTGGGTGGAAAAAGAACAAAACACAGTTTTGTTTGCGTTGCTGGAGTCAAAACTCTAAAGCAATTCAGCAGTCATCATCATCATCATCATCTCCCAACCGCACGAAGTATTCTTTTTTTGGCCACCAAAATTAGCCAATTGCATTTACATGCACATATATGTTATTGTTTCTTACATGATGTTTCGTCAATATAATGGTGAATTACGCAACATTCGACTTGTTTTCACTTTATTTTTATTAATTTTATAAGAATTCCAGTTCCATGTCTCCATTATTATCCTTCCTTACGGAAAAAAATTGGTTACCTTCTGTTTCTTCTATGTTTTATCATTGTTCGGAAGAACACACATATTTGATGCATATATTTATCACAAGTAATGCTAAGAAGCTAAGAATCTCATATATAGTGCGTATCAATTCTTATTAGTTTTTAACTGGAGATGTTGATTTTGGGAATGAACTATATATACACTATGAAAATAGTCACGTAGTATCGATCTAATTTTGGAAAAGCATGGGAACTGGTGTACGAGGGAATAGTAGAGTTCTAAAGGGAATTTAGGGCCTACCAAGAAAGGGAAAAAACTGAGAAGATGCGTAAATAATGAAATTGTCTAAAAAATCTAAATCATTTTAGGAAGATTAGCTAGTGTCAAAATATGCACGATAAAATAAATGATTTTTAAGAATAAAATAAAATAACGATAAAAAAAGTTTTTTCTATTTTAAATATAAAAGTATTGGGATAAATGACATTCTTAATTTCATAATATTGAGATAAATGTTATCTTCAAATATTTTAAATATACAATTTTAAAGTACAATGGTTGAAATAATTTTTCATTTTTAAAATTGTTAGAGATAATTTTTTAATTTTTGAAAATGATTATTTGTTGTTCTAAATTTCTTTAAATTTTATAATGACGAGAGTGTGATCAATTCACGCTTCATGGGAACTCAGTTGGACAAAGTTCAATCCATACCTAGGCATCAATTTTGGGGGGTGGGTTCCAAGTTCTCATATCAACCATGTGAATGCCCCCTCCACAAACACAAAAGAAGAAAAGAATTTCACCCACCCACCCACACACACACACACACACACACATATATATATATATATATATTCATATTCTAGTACTTCGTGTGCAAGCATCAGCATGACAACTCTACTCAGGAGAAAGAAAATGAAAAAAAAAAAAAACGAAAAAGAAAAATATTGCTTTGTTTTTGTATTAATCAAAAGCATGGTAAGCTTTGAAATCATGATGAAAACAAAAACGAATTTATTAATGCAACAACAAAGAAGAGTAATTTGATTAGAAAGATTATAGTATTTGATGGAGTGGAATGAAAAAAGCTGAAACTTGTGGGTTCCAATAAATTTCCAAAAAGTTCTATCTTGGGTTTGTTCATGCAATTTATCAAAGGATGGTGTGGACAAGTAAAGTGAAAGTGTGTGAGGGCCTCTTCTCTCTTTAATCTTCATAGCTTCTTCTTTTTTTATTATTTTTTTCTTTCTCTCCCTTTAGAATATTTTTCCATGAGGAATAACCTTGCCACCTTTTAATTAATTTCACTCCTAAATAATCTTTTCCAAAGATATCAATTAATAATTGATTTAGGGTGTGTCTAATAAAGTATTAAATTTTTTTAATATATTGAAAAATAAAAATTTCAACAGTTTAATTATTTCAATATGTTTGATACAAGTATCGAATGTTTTTTAATAAAAAAGTGTTAATGACATAAAGAGGCAGAACGAGAGAGTTACTTATCACTTAATACATAATACGATAAGTCGAATTTATTTTAAAAAATAATATTTGAATTAAATATCTATTTTTTTGACAAAATGAGATATGTAAATTATCGCTTTTAATTTTCTCTAGAATTATCCTCAATAATAATTCAAAATTTACTTTTATTAAACAATATAATTATATTAGGAACTTAGTTATTAATAATATATCAAACAGATTTTATAATAAAAATGTAATACGTACAAATTTAGTATTAAAAATTTAATACTTAACTATTCAACATTTAATATTTTTTAATTTATCAAATAACATCTTAATTGCTAACAGCAATATAATCTATTTATAAAATATTGAACTTTTAATTTTAGTGACAATTATTTTTTAACTGTCTTAAATACTAATAAATATATTAGATGTTTAATTGACTTATATTAAATATATTGTACAACTATCCCATATTTTTATATCAAAAACCAAACTAATTGTGATTGATGCAAGCTTGTTTTACGGTAAATGTATAAAATATATATATATATATATATGTAAGAATACTTTGATTTATGGTATCTTTCGTTTCATGCTTGTTAATGTGGCAAAGGATACTTAAAGGTGAATATAAAATTATATTAATTATTATTAACTGCCAACCAACAGCTTCTTTCTTTATTTGGGCAACCGCCTACGGAGGCGGCGCCACCGATTGTGTCACCAGCAGCACGATTTTCCCGATGTAAAAGATTACGGCGACAAAACTGTAGGGAATTTCACCAATTCGAAGCAACATTATTTATCATTATATTAACATTTAATGAAACCACAAGTCGCAAACTTCGAGTAAAATCACAATAGCAAATAAGCTCTTGGTTTTCTACATTTTTGTAAGTTTATTATGGTTCATGCCCCTTGTCTAATGTTCGATGCTTCAAATTTCATCAATCTTTGGTGCAACTTGTGATTCAGAAATCCAAGCTTTTGCAATGTGTTTCATGAAGCCAAAATTTTTTATATGGCAAAGGGAAAATCAAATTAAAAAAAAATAAAGAAAAATGCTTTATACTATGGGAAAAAGGAAATTAAATGAGAATGGTCAAACCTAGGCTAGGCTGCCATTCGACAATTGGTTTGTTTGAGAAACTGAAATTCTGGAAACAAAGATCGTTCATCATTTATTTTATTAATGAACTTTACTTTACTGAGCCGATATATTACAATTAATATTTTTTTTTTAAAAAGGTGAAAATGGCAAAGTAAGGGCCACGGTTACATCCTCATCTTTTCGAATATATATGTATATATATATATCGTTTATAATAATTATATTAAAATTATATAACGCTCATACGTTGCTCACAGTTAAAAGTAATTTAAATGTAATTGAATAATTGTAAGTGAACGTGGAGAGCAAGCTGGACATGGCAATGTCAACCACCATATTCACGTGCTAAAACATTGTGGCCACAAAATTTGTTTTAGTGATTAAATTGGACTAATAATTTGCATTTGGTGAATATTGTACGCGCGTAACCAGAAATTTTCATGCCAGAATCTCGCCTGCTCTTATGAGTCTTCGCGTCCAATTGATTTCAATTTCCATTAACGATCAGTTAATTACTCTCAGTGAGAATTGGGTTTAAGTCGAATGATTCGAAAACTAAAGTTAGCATTACGCCGCCTGGAATCGTAATATTTGCTTTGATTACCAAGGGTTGCAATCACAAAATTCTTTGTCCAAGAAATTGGATCGTTGGGGGTGAGAATTTAAAGGAGTCAGCTAAAATTTGCACAAGTTATAACCATACATTTGTCGACAACTTCAATGGCAAGTGCAATGGCTAACTAATTAATTTATCAAAGTCCATGGCAAAATTTGCTGACTTCTTTTTTTGTAGTAATAAAAAGGAGATCAATATTGGTTTGACAAAGATATATTTTGAAATCCAACAGCTTGGGTTTGGTTTTGTGTGAAGAAAGCCAGGAAAAATTAATTAAATCACAAATTAATATAAATTTTTTTTCCCTGGAAGATGATAATGGAAAAGGCGTTGGATAATGAGACTTGTCAGATGCCTGGCTTTTTGGTTACATGGCCATGTGAGAGTTGTTGGAAAACCCCGTGGCATGGCAGTGACAAATTTGCTAATAATGAATAAATAATAATAATAATAATAATAATACTGCAAATGTATATGTCAAAAGAGTTGAGTGTTTGTTGTTTACGTGTGTCTGTCTAGTGTCTATATACCACGTTTGAAATGAAATATATGTAGGTGCTGATCATACCCTGAGAGGCTTAGAGTCTCGATCGGCCCTCATTGCACGCCGAAAATAGAGCTGCACCCTTCAAGAGATTATTTCCTTGCTTTTGCACGCATATATTATCTTGAACAAGTGAGAAGTTTTAAATTTATTTCAACAGCATTTGTTTCCCACGTTAAGATTTTAAAACTTGCATGTTTCTTGTTCTGGAAGTTATTTAGTTTGTGTGTGTGTATATATATATATATAAAGAGAGAGAGAGAGAGAGAGAGAGAGCTTGATTAAAGCACATGAAAAAGTACTGGAATTATATTTTAAAATCTTTGCCGTAGCTAGATCCAAGTACGGTAATCATTATTCACACCTCATTTCCTACATCAGTGACAGTTCTTGCCTATGATTCACAGTATGATTATTAGTTAATTTTTCACCTAATTTTCTTTTGCTCAAATAACCTGCTTTAGGGAATCACAAGGTGGTTGAGATCATAATGCGCTAAATTAATGCAGATTTATCTGGCAGGAAAATCGTATATCAATGCTGTCAGGCTAACAGAAAACTGCTCGACTGATTTTTTTTTTTTAATGCCAAAGCTGCTAAAATTGATTAAAAAATCGTTGAAATCTGTTTTTTTTTTTTAATATTATGAATTTTTTATTTATTAAAATAAGTTAATTTATAAATTATATAAAAAAATTATCATTTAATTTAACGATTTGTTAGAGCAAATGACAAATTAACATTTTCTCACCTACACAAGTGAGAAATTGGCACCTGATATATCGATTCCCCACTTGTATATGGAAAATCAACATTTAATTTTATATTGGATATCGACATATTAGGTATAGATTTCTCATATAATTTAAAAATTTTACAAAATAAAAAAATTAAGTAAATTTTACAAAATAAAAAAAAAATAAGTGTATGTGAAAAATTGACACACCCAGATAATTAAAAAATAATTTTTACAAAATAAATTTAAAAAATTATTTAACCGATTTATATGTTCAAAAATTAAAAAAGAAAAATTCAAATAAGAAATTATAGGCTCATAAGATGATTTTTCATTATTGCAAAATTGTCTTGTCACTTGATGATTTCATATTCTGCAAACACAGAGAGTTTAAGGTACGAGGTTTAGAATTTATTGACATCTAAAATATATAATTAATGAATGGATTTTTTATGAAGCACATTTCTTTTTAGATAAAATATGTTGATAAAACTAAAACATGAGAATCAGATTCCTTCTCATATAAAATAAGTTAATAAAACTAATGCATGAGAATGAGATTTCTTCTTTTGATATGAAATAAAAAGTTGATAAGACTAATGCATGAGAATTAAATTCCTTCTAATATAAAATAAGTTGATAAGACTAACGTATGAAATCAAATTTCTTCTGGTATAAAATAAGTTGATAAGACTAATATATGGAATATGATTTCTTCTGGTATAAAATAAATTGACCAGAAATAAGTTGATAATATTAATGCATGGAAATCATATTTGTTCTGATATGAAATAAGTTGATAAGACTAATGTATGCATTGTAAATGTCACACTAAATGGATTAGACTAATGGATGGGATAAATTTAGAGATTTTGAGTGGTAAGACATTTTTTTTTATTATCTCATGCTGCATTTTAAATATGAGTTTATCATTGTAATTTTCATTTTCACTTGCTCTTTGTTGTTTTCTGAGTTTAGTGATAGTGCTTCTTCAGTCTCGTTTTTATTGTTTCTTGATGTTAGTAAACATTGTTAGTATTTTGTTTGATTAAAATTTACATCTTAAGAGCCAGTTAGATGTAATTATTTCAACTAAAATATGCTAAACCATTCTTCAAATATTTTTATTCAATACTTATGTGTTATAATTATTTCCACGTGATGGGTCGATTTCTCGCCTACACTTATTTTTTTTTTATTTTGTAATTTTTTAAATTATATGGGGAATCGGCACTTAATGTATTGATTTCCCATATACAAGTGAGAAATCGATACATCAAGTTCTGATTTCTCATTGTGTCGATGAGAAATGAACATCTGATGTGCCAATTTCTTACTTACACTAACAAATCGTTAAATTAAATGATGATTTTTTAATAAAATTTATAAATTGACTTAATTAAAAAAATAATCTTAAAATAATTTATTACGATAAATAAAAAATTCATAATATTTTAATAAAAAAGCTCAAAAATGACATTTGATTTTTTTTTTTTTGACATCTAGGTTCTAGAAATGCCGCTTTCATATTATTTTAGTCATATAATTAATCGTGTAGGGTTTAGCTAGGCCAATGATGAACTAGCTGACTAATTAGACTTATTCGTTATTGCATAGTGTTTCAGAGAATATTGCGTTATTAGTTGATATTTAGATAAATTAATATCTCACTAATAGGTTTGTCTATGTTTAAATCAAGTAATAGCATAATTTGGACCTTGATTGAACAAAACTTTCTCTATTCCAAGAGTTGGCATTAATATTTAAAGTAAAAGATTTGATTTGGTGACCGAAGATATTTATAAATCAATAATTGAATCACATCATATTTAAATATTAAAAAATTTATTGATTTAAGTAATAATTTAAATTGAATTAGATTAAAAAAATTATATCTCAAATTCAATTTAATTTAAACAAAATATGTTAATCAAATGATAAGTCAGCTCAAGAGTAAATGTACATATAATTATTACCCATTGATTATATAAAAGTTGATTAGTACAATATATACGAGAAAAATTGAGAATAGAGCAATTAGAACAAAATATATACACACATATATATATATATATGGACGATTGGATGCACATGTATATAAAAAATACCACTATAATTAGTGGAAATGTATGAACATATATGTTCTCCTCCTGTACATGACATAAATGAAAAACCCAAACGTCATATGTAAATACTGCATGCTATCGTAAGTCTTACGTGATTAGCATCGATTTCTAATCTGGAATGGATACATATAAATTTTTTTTCTTTCTTGCAAAATGCAAATTGCTAACAAAATGGCGTCTGCTTAAGAAGTATTAAGTTCATTTGCACATCATTTTCCATTTTCATGATGAAAAAGAACAATTGCTGGTGAGCAGCTGATTAGAAGATATCTCCTGCAGGCTTAATGGGTAAAATAATGCTCGGATTTTAATTTCCCATCAATCTTTTCAATGTTTCTACCTGCTACAATCTCCTTGTTCCCTTCATGATGGATTAGCAGCAAACACTTTGAAATTTTACTTGGATTCATGTGGCCACTGAAAGCCCTCCCCATTTCCATTATTTTTCAAAACTAGGGGACTAGTTTTGGGTTCGTTAAAGGTCCACTAGGCCATCAACCCCTAGAGTTTATCTTCATTAATCAATAACATGTGGGATCCACTTGGATTTGGAAGACAAGGATTATTTTGGAGTTGAATGCTACCGCCTCCAACAGCTTGACTATTCCCCTCACAAACCTTTATAAGGTCAATTATTTCCTTGGCTGTTAAAGGGTACCCCACTCCCACACATTCCACATGTGAAAGGACCCATTGTTGCTCAAATATGATCTTCTCCGGTTATCTAAGTTCCCTATTATTAAATGAACAAAATTACAATCATATCATCACCTTGCAATCTGAGATTTTAATGCAAAAATTTAGCTCCATTTAGATGGGAAAATTACGATTTATAATCAACTTTCATAGCTTGTCAAATGTCGGACATCAGGACGCCCTCAACGACTTAGTGATATATAATATGAACTGAGGATTATGGAGGAGGGCCACTCGTGCTCGTCACGTGATCCTAGTCCTAAGAGACGAGACAGCTGCCTAACAAATCACTCCGCTTCACATATCTCCTCACCCTTTATGTAGCACTTCATGATTGCCACGTGAATTATTGTCTTCTGCTAACAGTTCCTGATTGATATCTTTGCTATACAATTGCTAATAGTCTTGTTAGCTTGACAAGTTAAAATGCCAAGCGATGCCTGGCTTAACTTGGTTCACAATTTGTAAACTCGAAATGAAAGATCTTGACCTGAATTAATCTAAACTCTAATCTAATAAAGTACTCTAAAACTTTTCCAGGGCATGTGTTTTTTATGCAAAACTTAACTCAGCCTGTTTGTCCCCTAGTTAAAACTCTGAATGCCCAGGAAGAAATCAGCCCTTAGTCCTCCTTACCTTCTGGTGCCAATTCCAGAATTGTCTTTGGCTTGGAATCTTGAGATATTTGAAGGCCCTTTGACGGAATCCATCAAACTGATTATCAAATGATTATTTTCAATACGATTTGTCTTTTAAGATTATAGGCACCATCGAATTTGTGGGCATCTTTTTGACTCAAGGATACATGTACGTTCCCATTGTTATTATTATTTTTTGATTAAAAAAAAAGAGTTTTTCTGCGAGACCTGGCACTGGTATAGTGGCTCACGATGGCTCCACAAGCTAGAAAAAAAGGCTCATGAGACGCATGAGCCAATGGCATTAGAGAGGGTGGGCCTGATAGGCTTCCAGGGGCCATATTCTCGCACCCACTATGGTGTACAAATAAACAATATACACTGCTAGACTGCTAGTAGTAAAAAATGAGCTGGCCTTTGTCCCACTACAATTCTTTTCCAAGTTTTCTGTGGAAATTGAGTGTTCAAAAACTTTATTATAAGCATGGAGCAAAGGAGTTGAAAGTTGAAAAACCTAATTACAAGAGAATATAAAATATTAAAGGAAGAGTGTCTTCTTCCCTCCCCTTTACACGTGAAAACCCTCTTTACCTTAGCTTTATCTTTTTGTCTTGCTTCCAGCTCAATTCTGACCCACTTTATAAGGTTGTTATATATGGTATGGGACTTTGAATTAAGCTTTGTTTTCTTTTATATTTGCAGCATTTAGATATAGGTTACTTAAATTTTATTGAGAGGATAGTGATTGATTGTGCTTCGAAAGGTTCTCTTTTATCTTTGCTAACAACAAATAGTGGCATTCATGACCTACAACTTTGGATGGCTGCATGTGCACGTGAACCTGCAAATGCTGATCAAATGGAAGCTGTTAAGCTGATATGATATCTCCTCAACAATGGAGGAATTAATGCCACTGAAAAAATGAATATCTATGGCAAGTCTTTTTCAAGTTTCAAAGTAAATGGTTTTCTCTATCTAAAAGAATGAAAAAGAACTTCATGTTTAAAGTGTATTTTCTTCCATCTTCATCTTCTTTTAGCTTTTCTAAATTTTCTGCCCCAATCAATTTTCTTTCCACTATCATTTGCCTCCCCCCCCCCCTCTTTTTTTCTTTCTCATTGCACGAATGGATTGGATAGTTTGTGGCAGACATCAAGGAACCACACGCGAAACTACATTTGAAGATTTTGGATATGTAAAAAGAGAAAAGATTCCTGGCAAGGCAAAGTCAACAGCAAATTTAAACTGCATAGTGGATTCCTCCACCACAAGCAAATTCATTACATAATGGATTCTTAAAAATTGCAATGGTTTTAACATTATTATTGCAGCAGATAAGGTTAAAAGACAGACTACAAATTGTATAAATAACAAAAGGCATTGGCATCCGAATAATATTCGATTCTCCCTTACGTAATTGCAAGTTAGAAGGCATAGGAGGGCTCGGTTAGAATGGTTTTGTAATCTAAGATGGGCCTCAAATTTGCCCATATATATTTGGGACTGGAGCACTAATAAGACCCATTTAAATGAACTGTCCTAAACGGAAGCCTGTTAAGAGTTTAGATCTTTGATGCAGGCCCTTTAAGTTAGGTCAGGTTATATATGGAGCCCAAGGTTGGCTAGTTCGTAGTTTTCCAGTTTGCATGATGAAAATTTGGGCTTTAAAACCACAGTCAACTGGGACGCGTTTGCTGTTTGGATGCTGAAACGCTAATGATTTATTTGTTTTGGTTTCCCGTCCCGCAAGAAATACTTGGTACTTGTTGCTAGAGAGGAAAGGAGAGTGCGAGACCAAAGTAAGGAGAAAAGGCTCAGAACTTCCCAGAGAGAAATCGAAGGAGCTTTAAAAGAAAAAAAAACGAAATCAAAATGGATGTGATAAAAACTCAGCAAATATCATCTCGACCGATAGAGAAGGTAATAGTCCACCCTTTGGTTCTCCTCAGCATCGTCGACAACTACAATCGCGTGGCTAAAGACACCCGCAAGCGCGTTGTCGGAGTCCTCCTTGGATCTTCCTTTAAAGGCACCGTTGACGTCACCAACAGCTATGCAGGTTTTCGCCCCCTTTATTTTCTTTTTTCTTTTTTGGTTTCAATCTTTGATTTCTATGAATTTCGGTCTAGATCTGATTTTTGTTGATTGCTGTAATCAATGCTGTTTAGGGAAATCTTATGTTCTTATCTTTTGCACGATCGCTGATTGATTTGACTTTTTAGTTGGATTATAATTGTTAATTTTAGGTTTTTTTGAGTAATTTTTGGGTTTTAGGGTTTTTAGCTCAGAAGGTCGAGTTTGAGTTGAAGCCAATTTGTTAGGTTTCTTGACATGAAGTTTCCTCTTTTTTGCTATAATTTATGGAACTGAAGGCAAAGTATGTATGTTGGTAAAAAATGGTGCAAGTAAAGAAGTGTTTGATGAAATGCCTTGACCCTTCTCATGTCTTGATAATTTAGTTTCTTATTATTGAGCTTGTGTTGACGCTTGATTCACCATTATTATTATTTTTTGTCAAGTTTAAACTGCTGAATGTTGAATTTTCAGTGCCTTTTGAGGAAGATGATAAGGACCCCAGTATATGGTTCCTTGACCACAACTACCATGAATCAATGTTTTCGATGTTCAAGAGGATTAATGGTAATTATTTTCTCAACTGATAGTAAACAATGATCTTTTAGTTTACTTATAATCTCTCCTTTTCTTGTTTCGGCTGTGAGCAAGTAATGTTCTTTATCTCTGGACATGTTATAATTGTTGTAGCCAAGGAGCATGTTGTTGGTTGGTATAGTACTGGCCCAAAATTACGGGAAAATGATCTAGACATTCATAGATTATTCCACAAGTAAGATTCTATTAACTGTCATTCCTTATACAGTTCTTAACTTCATTTTGGAGTCCAACCGTTTAATCTAGTGCATTTGCTGTTGCAGCTATGTCCCAAATCCTGTCTTGGTTATCATTGACGTCCAACCTAAGGAGTTGGGGATACCCACCAAGGCCTACTATGACGTTGAAGAGGTTAAGGAGGTAAGAACAATTTTTGGTTGCATCATTTTTTTTGTGGGATGGAGAGAAAGAGGCGGACTGGCAGTCCTTTGGATGTTAAGTGGGACTGCAACTATCAATAATCTTTTCGAAGAAGCTGCCATCTTTTTTTCATACTTGGTGGCCATTTGAACTAACATGCAGTAATGTTGCAGAATGCTACTCAAAAGAGCCAGAAGGTCTTTGTTCATGTTCCTTCGGAAATTGCTGCTCACGAAGTTGAGGAGATTGGTATGTCATTGGATGAAATTTGCTATCTTCTCTGAAATTTACCCTTCTGATTAAGATTGTAGTTGATTGGATTTTTGGACCATTAATTTTTTTACCAATATAACTCCTTTTGCGCCCACAAACAGGAGTGGAACACTTGCTAAGGGATGTAAAGGATACAACCATTAGTACACTTGCAACTGAGGTTTCTTTCTTCTTTATTTATTTTTCAATTCTAATTAATATAATAAAGCTTTTATATTTTTGTAAAGTTGAAGATTTATTGCAACTATGGCAAAGGGAGTATATGCATATACCTTGGTCTTGTGCACAGGTAACTGGAAAACTTACAGCTCTGAAGGGTTTGGATGCAAGGTTACGAGAGATACGTGCTTACCTTGATCTTGTTATTGATGAGAAGCTTCCATTGAATCATGAAATACTGTACCATTTACAGGTAAGCTAATTTTAGTGAAAGTTGAAAGTGAAGCTAAAAAAGCGTTTGCAGTTATGAAGTTTAAGTCTTTAATACTCGATTCCATAAATTTAACTTGGACTGTCTGATTATACCCAGAATATAGACAAGAGTACATAATTTTGAACTTATTTGGGGTGGATAATGTCTGCCTTACTAGTGCTTTACCATGTTTAAACTGCAGGATGTGTTCAACTTGCTGCCAAACCTAAACGTAAATGAACTAATCAAGGCTTTTGCAGGTAATACAAAATTAACCACACATATGTCCAGAATTGCTGAAAATACTCATGTTCGTCCAGATTAGATAAGAATATATGTTAACTTTTGAAGTTCTTTGATCCACATTCTCTGCTTATTGTGCAGTAAAAACAAATGATATGATGTTGGTTATATATCTATCATCTCTTATCCGAAGTGTCGTCGCACTCCATAACTTGATCAATAACAAGGTGAGAAACTCACTTCTGATTTCCCTGTTATATATAAAAAATGCTGAAGCTTGTAGCTTGTGTTTTGACTGGCAAATTATGGCTTTTCAGATCCTAAACAAAGAACACGAGAGAGCTGAGGATGCTAAGCCAGCAACTGTCCCGGCTGCCAGTTGAAGCTGAACATCATCTCTATCACATTGAATTCTAATCATGACAAAAACTTGAGCATAGGATGCTATTAACCTTCATAGGATCCTCATTCTTGAGATTTTGTATTCTTCATAGCTCAATCAACGATATCACCAGGCTCCAAAATTGAGAGTTTCAAATCTCTTTGTTTTTCATACAACTATAGACTGTAGTAATGAAGTGCATCCTCCATTAGCATTACAATTATGTTGAGCCAATCATTTGTGTTAGATACTGCTTATGCAACTATGTTTTTTTTTTGTTGTGGTGTAATTTGGAAAGTCTTTATTTGCAATTGTGTTTATCGTATTATTGAAAGAGAACCTGTAATACATGCCATTCAAGAATTTAGATACAAATGATAACTTCCTCAATGGGGCCGCATTGATGAGTCTTGCTATAAAATGTTGCAGTTTTGACAGAGCAACTGAGGGGGGTTTCGTATCCTTAAGATTTGTTTCTAATTCCAAAAAAGTTTGGGTTCTAGCTGATTGAACGTGGTGCACGCATGCACATACACCAATGACTGGCAATCAGAAAAATACCCAACTGGAACGGTAGATGAAACAGCGCTATCCTGCCAAATGAAAACGTACGAGCATTCCCTTGAATTGACAAATTGAACAATCCCCACTTTCTTCTTGTTTTTGGCAGCCCAATTACTTTCTCAGTTCTCGATGAGTAGTTTTAACGTGCTAACATTCGGCCCCATTTTACTTGTTGGTTGTCTTCCTGAGTCCAGACCCGGAAAACAGCAAGCAAGTTTAGTAACGGGCTTAAACATACAAACAATGTGTTCCCCGAGGTACCAACTAACACCACCTATGTTTTATTTTTGATTCCTTTCAACCCAGAGTCTCACTCCCTCTTTGGATTTGCTGTTTGACAACAATTTCTGAACAAAGTTACAATATGTAGAAAGTGGTGTTGCTTTGCTTGTTGTAGTGTGTGGAGAATTGTTCGCCTCCTGAACTGAATGATTCAATCCAAAAGACTTGCTTCGCCTCCAGGAAATGGTGGGCAGTGAGTCCCTTAGGTGCAGATGATCTATGTAAGTGGATGGTTAGAAGGGCCAAATAAGGTCTATATCCATTTTTAGCTCTCGTGGACCTAAGTAAATATGACTCTGACCATTCATGTCCACTATCGAAAGTTGTTGACGGAACTTACTACCAGAGCTTGGATCATGTCCACCCTCCTATTATGCACTTCCCCTCCTATAAGAGAGCTCTTGAACGAAGAAAGCTTCAAATCATAGTATTCGAGATCTTGAAAAGCTTTCTTTGGAATTTTGGTTTCGCTGCTACCTGCCTGCTTTTAACGGATGAACATAATAAGAAATTAATGGATAAATCCACGGCAATATCAACTTATTAATGGAGAGACAATGATTACTTCTCTTCTTGTTTTATACTATATATATATATATATTCCTTCTGTAATTATTTCCAGGAAAAGAAAGTGGAGTGGGCTCTCTCATAATGGCCTGTCTGCCCCTCAAACAATCAATCATCTGAATCCTTCCGTGGCATCTTCTTCCAAACAATGAGTACTTTTCTTTTCCATCGGAAGTCGAAGTATTTTGTTTAAGATTTCCATTCAAAATTTATGAAGCTACTAGAAATTACTCGAAATTCCCTCAATAGCCTCATGCATTTGGAACTATATTTTTTCAATTAAATGCATAAATCTTGTGTGAATAACCTGAATTCTGGAGCAAATGGGTCTGGGGAATTTGTATCACTCAGATTCAAAGTACTATATAGAATTAATGAGAACACAGATGGTGCATATCTGGCTGAGTTTTCAACTGCGGTCTTGAGAGTCCTTCAATATTAGTTCAGACTCACCCTAAATTACAGTTAATTTTCCACGGTGGCCTGGACATCGACTAGAAGGGTTTCATTTTGGTGACATGCATGGTCACAAATGAATTTTCATAAGATTTCTCCCTAAATTACACTTAATTTTCCAGAGCAATCAGGCAATGGCATAATTAATTAAATTGCATAAAGTTCCATATGTTGCATATTTTCAAACTGAATCAAGTTCAAGTAATGAATAGAAACTGAATGTAGGATTTAATTGCATTCTGCATCTATTTGTCTACATCCAATGTTAGAACTTAAATGATCAATGAATTATATAGAATCCCTTTTGTTTCGTCGTTTCATTTACATATTATCTTTCCCAGGACTACAATTCTAGCAAGAACATGCAGAAACCGAGTTTGATCTTGACAAAGATGACGAAGAATTCAAGAACTCGATGCAATCTTCTACGGCTTCAGCACGATGAGAGTCAATAGATTCAGCCAGTGATCGTGACCTTGGCAGATTGGAAGAAGAAACCTTACAACGCGAAGAGTTCCTTCGAATTGATACAAACCGCAAAGCTCTCGCAACTTTAGTTCCGAGACGCCTCAACAATCTTGGTGGTGAAACTGAGCTTTTGACAAGCCTAAACGTAAACATCCCAATAACGAACCTTCTTCTGTTACCTCTTGTTCTGCCGCTGCCCCTATGTCTAGGAAAGATTGTTGGCCTTTCATTGACGTCGGGACTGAAACTCACTCGCTTGCTTGTTCTTCTTGACATTCTAAACTTTGGGAATAGATCAGATCCTTTGGGAGAAACTTTGGTTAGTCCTGATGAGATTGAGAAAGGAGTTCTGATAAAGTGAACAAGGAAGAAGAGGCAGAAGGTAAGGTTTTAGGGGGGTATTTATTGATGAATTAATTCATGTTCAAACATGTTGACTGCAGGCCCAAATAATTAAACATTTTGGCTAACTTTTCAACAGAGCAATTCAATTTTCACATGCGAATGCGTATATAAATACGTGCATGAGCCATGCACCAGGCGTACTTGGAGGTAAAATTGCTGTTTATCTTCAGTAATCATTGAAGCCCAAAACTTACCATCAAATACAGGAATGACATTGTTTGTCACACGTGGTTCATAATTCATTGATTCTGATTTCAGGATTGCCCAAATTGAAACTCTATTCATATGCAGATCATCCAATAATTATAAAATGAAGAAACTACTAGGCTCGCTAATAGGGCACTAAACCATAAATCAAACAACTTGAGTAAAAGTGGGGCTACTTATTTAATTAATGCGGGGTTTAGCATCAACGGTGAGTAACAATCAGAAGGCTATGTTAGATGGATACAAGAATCTGAAGCTAGGAAAAATGAAAAGGGATTTTGCAGGATTGGTCAAAAAGTAAAGAAAGAATAGCAGCAATAACTTGCAAGGGGGAACACAAGGAGACAAGCACTCGATACTCTTGTTATCAGCGTTGCTTTTGAGGGTGCTGTTAGGGCCTACTTTTCTTTCACTGTTGTTAGCCGTATCTCGATTCTGTTCTGGAAATGGAATTGTTAGGAATTTGCCCAGTTTTTTGAAAACATACTACATGAGAAAAGGGGGTATTTATTTGAATGTTGGACTTTGGGCTTTGCCTTGAATTTGAGGCAACCATCCCTTTTTTCCCCCTTTCTTTACCACTTTGATGGGAGAAATTTCCTGGAAGCTGGCGATGACAAGGCCTCAGGCCCCCAGTTTTGCATCTCTGCTTCCTGGATAAGTCATCAAGAAATCACGTTTAAAAAGCTTTTGAATGCCAGACAAGAATGAAAAGGAAAGCAGCGAAAGGTAAGTCTCAGTCACGCAGATGACTTGCTTGATTATAGAGCTAAGCTAGCCTTCATTCAAATACAGTACAGTAAGAATTAGGAAGCCTTTTGGATGCTGTTCGTTCAACTAGATTTCTGGCTCATAAAATTGGACGGCAAAATCTGGTTGAGCCACTAGCTTACCTAATCTTGTTGAATTAAATACACTACACTTTGCAGAATTCTGTGTCCTGTTAGCATGAGTTGACACTCGAGCAACATTTTCAAAGCATGCAATGTTTCAGTTCAAATCAAAATGTTGCTTTAGAAAGTTTGTGGGTTGTGCCTTAATTATATGTTTGGACCAAAAAAACTTGGCTTTGAAAGTGAGTCGGCGTTTCCTGCCCCAGTGAAGCAGCTACCACTGACCGGTGAAGGCTTCCCAGGCTCCAGGTCCAGCTCTTCTTTTGGTTTGGACCAGAAAAGATGGTCTGTTTGACTTCTAATGATTTAAGGCTTCCGCCTTAACTTTTGTCAGGTCAAGCCTGAAATGGAGACCAAGGGTCATCATAGGCTCTTTTATTGTTATGAAGGATGTTCAGTCCAAAGAATTTTTGTATGGCCCAATAGATTTTTGGGGAAAACTATTTTGGACTAACGGATTGCTAAACCTCTGAAATTTGGGTCATTGGGCTGAACCATTACCTGACAAACTAAGAAATAATATTTGAACTTATGGAGCCAATATTAAATTATTAGCTCCTGACTCACCGGATAAAGTATTGGAGCATGCAAGGGTAAAAAGTATATTCTTGAAATATGTCAAGACTCAAGGTCTCCACAGTTTTATCCAAATTCAAAATAATCCTTTTCTTAATCAGTAGGTGAAGGCTGGGAAATAAACACAAGAGCAACTAAAATGGTTTATCTAACTCAGTAAGTTAATAAACTAAATAATCCATGAGAAAAATCTATGTCAGCAAGCAATGTCTATTCAAAAGCAATCTCCATAAACCACCATTGGCAGTTTAGTTTCAAGTTTTCCAAAAAGTTGTCAAAGTAACTCATGACAGCCAACCACTAGCTATTATATGTTACCAGAAAAGAGAATGAAAAGTAGCCATGTATACTGAAACAAAAATTTTTGATATAGCAAAAGACCGTAACTTAAGATAAAAAGATTACATATGTTAATGTAATTTTTTAAAAATAATTATATAAAATCAACTAAATTGATCTTTGAGTTAAAACAAACTTCTTTGGTTCCAGTGAAAAAAAAAAGGACAAGTGGGAAAGGGCAGTATCATCACTAAATAAGCCAACTTGTGGTACTAGTTTTGCCGCATGAATCATTTAGGATAATGAAGTAGGGGACCTTTCCATGTCAACTGTGACCCTTTTTATGTTCAAAAAAGGACAAGCAAATTGTTACACATTTTTTTATCACATTTAAAAGTTTACCCAATAAAATTAATTACCATTATGGCGGTAAAAATAATCAATGTCAAAGCCTCAAAGTAATTATCTTAAGCTTGAAAAAAAATTGACATTTATTGGCAAAAATGTTGAATCTTTTCATCACCAAACCAGCAATCGGTTAGGTTTTTTTTTTTCCCCTTAGTTGTTTAAGCTTCTTTAAGTTAACGCATTTGACCAATCAATAACAAGCCACAGGAAATTTAACTTTAGGATAGGAATTAATTAAAGGTCCTTTTTTGCTGCAAAAAAGCAACTATTTATATGCTTGGAACATTTAAACACTCTTAAAACTGATGTCCAAGTTGATACTTATATATGTCCTTAGCATAACAAATAAGAGAAGCAAAGTATTCCTATGTAGATGTAGCAAAATATAACAAGAAATCTAAATTCCATAAATTAAATTAAGGTTAAATTTATTTCAGAATAAATAACTTAATTTTCAGAAAATTGCCTTGCTCTTCTGAATATATATATATTTGGCAATATCTAATAAAGCATATACTCAGTGAGCTTCCCTTCGATAATCCTTTCTGCTTCCTTTTGATAGATTATCCATTCTGTGCGTATTCCATAGGCCACTTAGATCCCTTTACAAAATCTTCTATCTCTCATATTTAATCAATCCACAAAAAAGATTTTTGTTTTCTTAAGTTGTTCAAAATCCCAACTCAACACCTTCCCGCTGTAAACTTATACTGTGTTGCATAATGTCCCACTCTTCTTCCCTCTCTACAAATCCTTCTCTCTCTCCTCCTTTCTTTTCCTACCCACCAAGCTATTCTTCTTCTTTTACTTTATACCTTCCCAATCCTGTTAAAGTTTTGCCTTTTTCTTCATATTCAACGGTACCCATTAGCCTGATTCGAGGAAAAAGAAAAATTTCTGAGTCTCTAAGATTGAAGAGTGAGAGGAATAGAAGGATAGAAGTTGTTAGAGCAAGTAAAATGACTATTACTGAGGTGAGAGAAGATGGGGAAGAGGAAAGTCCTCCTTTGATTGATTCTGAGAACAATTCAAGGCCTCGTCGTATTGCTCTTTTTGTTGAGCCTTCTCCTTTCTCGTGAGTCTTCTCTCCCTTTGCTTTCTTTACTGGGGACAACCATTTTTGAGGGTACCCTTTTCTATGTTTTATTCATGTTCTTCTTGCTGTTAAATTTGAAGCTTTCCTTTTTCAGTAACGGCTTTTGTCATTATTTATAGTTATATTTCATGATTTTAATCTTTGTGGCAGTTGCCTCTGTCATATGCCTGTTGTCAATTATGTCAAAGTTTAGATCTTTGCTTATACGAGTTATATAAGGGTCAATTTTTTACCCGACTCTGTTAAAATTTGAAAACTTTGGCACTCATTGAATGCATTTGTTTCCATTTTGCAGATATGTGTCAGGGTATAAAAATAGGTTCCAGAATTTTATAAAATATTTACGGGAAATGGGAGATGAGGTATGCACATTATATGTATTAAGTTATGCTCACTAATTTGTTAGCTAATGGGTTTATGGCATTACCTTTAAATGATATACCATGGAAGCTTAGTCTAAGTCCCATTGCATCTTAAGCACCTTGGGAGGTTGGGTGGGGGTCAGATTGCCTAGTAACCCATGTTATACAATTTTTAGGAGTTGATTTCATTAGCTTTTGATTTGATTCAAGTGATTTCTAGTTCGCAGTACTTGGAGGAACAATGGCCAAACAACTAAGCTGGTTGTACAAATACTTGTTTAGCTTAAGTCATTCTCAGTTAAATGTTCATAGCCAAACCAGCTATAAGTTTTTAAACAACAGCCTACTATAGTTTGCAGAAACTTTTTCAAATGATGAACTAACAGTAAGGTTATTCGTCCTAATAGGTAATGGTTGTAACAACACACGAAGGGGTCCCACAGGAGTTCTATGGAGCGAAGTTGATTGGATCAAGAAGGTTGGTGTAATCAACTAAAGCTATAGTTTGCTATATGCTACCACATTATTTCCTTTTTGTTCTTACCTATGCTATTCGTTGCTTGATGTTAACTCACAGTTCAACACACTTTCCAAGGCTAAATCGTCTACAACTGGAAATAGAAGTTTATTTAGAAACAACAAAATGCCAGTTTCATAACCTTTGATCACTTTCTAAGATGTTAACAAGACAGAGTGACTCATGTTTACAACCCTGCAAGAGTTACTATTCACAAAGCATTCTTAGGCAGTTAGGCTTATAGACACCAGAAAGGGGTTGGTACATAAATTATGAATCCCACAAAGCATAAGAAATGGTTTAGATGACTATTAGTTAGATCTCAATTGTATGTCATCTACTCAGAATTGATTTATTGTCCATGTCTTTATCCCCGGGAATGCAATAGCCAGGTTCATGAAAGATGTTAAGCACTTTTCTTTTGTGAAGAAATATGTTATGCACGACATTCTTACATTTTCAAGAATAAATTCTTTCAATCACCGCCAAGTAATCTTAGTTTACTTTATCCTCACTTTCAATCTTGTTTTGGTCCTATTTTACTTTGTTTTGAAGTTACCTTCTGGCTTGTTGAACTGTTTGACATAACTGTATGTTTTTACTATTCATTAGTTTATTCTTTGGATATTCTTTCCTATACTGGTTTTTTCTATATATATATTTCTCTTCCACATTGCAGTTTCCCCTGCCCTTGGTACCAGAAAGTGCCCCTTTCTTTGGCACTCAGTCCAAGAATAATTTCAGAAGTTGCACGGTTTAAACCTGATATAATACACGCCTCTTCACCAGGAATCATGGTACACTTCTAATTGCGGCTATTAGCATTCTTGGTAGATTAATATGATTTCTTTCAAGTGAAAGTTTAATGAGGAGTGGTAGGAGACACATTCCTGATTGTTGCGGACTACATTGCAGGTTTTTGGTGCTCTCATTATTGCAAAACTACTATGCGTACCCATAGTGATGTCTTACCATACCCATGTTCCAGTGTGAGTTTGGTTCTTCTTTTATCCTTCTTGTTACTCCTTCAGCAATGATACCCAGAAAATAATTGCTGCTTCTTGGAAGGTTTATCATTTTAGGTTCAAAACTGCATGAACTGTTATAGGAACCCAACCCCAAATCTAACTTTTCTTTTAGCGTACAGGTATATACCAAGATACACTTTTAGTTGGTTGGTGAAACCTATGTGGCTGATATTAAGTATGTAAGACCTTTTCTTTACCCTCCTTTTAAGCCAGTATTCGTGCCAAAGTGTGAGTAATTGACAGCTTTTTTGCTCTCTCTTATCAGAATTTCTTCATCGAGCAGCTGATCTTACACTGGTTCCTTCAGCTGCAATTGGGAGGGATCTCCAAGCAGCTAGGGTAACTGCAGGTAAACACAGATGACTACATTATCAAAATAGCCTTCCACAATTTAACTTTGTCATTAGTAAAATGCGAAGCCATAGCCATGTTTTTTGCATTAATCTATTTCATCTCTCCATTCCTTACCCCCAGTTCTCTTATATCCTTCTATATATGCTGGCCTGCTGATGATATGTGGATAGCTCAACCCTAAACTAACCTCCTTTTCATTTATCGTTACTTTCAGCTAATAAGATTCGTCTTTGGAACAAGGGTGTGGATTCTGAAAGCTTCCACCCTCGATATCGTTCTCACGAAATGCGGTTAAGATTGAGGTGCTCCACTTATTCTTTATTTTGTTCCTCTCTCCTAAATTACAGTGTAGTACTTAATGCTATATATTTGTTTGCGTTGTACAGCAATGGTGAACCAGAGAGACCATTGGTGATTCATGTTGGGCGTCTTGGAGTTGAGAAGAGTTTGGATTTCCTTAAAAGGTACCATTTATGAATTACATGAAGAATTGTTGCTAATATCTTCCTTTATAATTTGTTAAAACATAATACCATGTCATAGCTAAAAATGAAAACAGCGTTATGTCAAATTTTCATTGCTACTATTTACTCCCTTCAATTTATGAATTTTTCAAAATTTTAACGTTGGGAATATATGAATTTACAGTGTTATGGATAGACTTCCAGAAGCTAGAATTGCTTTTATTGGGGATGGACCATGCAGGTAATCCATGTGATGCTCATGAGCTTAACCTACTTTGGAAGAATACCTATCTATATCTTGTCTTAGACGGCTCAGATCGAATATCATGCTTTTGCTGAGAATGCCCTAATTGGATCCTGAATGCTTTAATGTTATATAACAAATTTCAGGGATACTATTTTTGCTAAGTTAACCTGAATTGTTTCCTCATTAATAGTCTCATGTAGCAAATGACAGAAGCTGGATCAGGAGATGTAAGATCAGTCAAAATTTGGTGCTCCTCTCTTATATAATATATGATCTCTTCTTTGCAGGGAAGAGTTAGAGAAATTGTTTTCAGGCATGCCTGCGGTTTTTACCGGAATGTTACAAGGAGAAGAGCTCTCCCAGGCATATGCAAGTGGGGATGTGTTTGTGATGCCATCAGAATCTGAGACGCTCGGACTTGTTGTTTTGGAGGCCATGTCTTCAGGAATCCCTGTGGTGGGTGCTCGTGCTGGGGGGATCCCAGATATAATTCCTGCAGACCAGGAGGGCAAAACTGGCTTTCTATTTAATCCTGGAGATCTTGACGACTGCTTGAGCAAACTGGAGCCCCTGTTACAGAACAAGGAGCTGAGAGAAACCATAGGGAAAGCTGCACGCGAAGAAATGGAGAAGTATGATTGGAGAGCAGCCACTAAGAAGATACGAAATGAACAGTATAATGCTGCCATTTGGTTTTGGCGGAAGAAGAGAGCACAGCTACTGAGACCTCTGCAATGGCTGGCAAAACGTCTTTTCCCTTCCCCGGAAATCAACTATAGGTGATTCAGATATATTACGAGGTTTGCTTGCTAGAATTAAAGGAAATAGTATGTGGATCGAGATTGTGAACCTGTTCTAGCTTCAAGGAGGCTCTTCTATGAATGTATGATTGACCTTTTTTTTTCCTTGGCAGTATCTTTATTTGTTGTGTATTATGGACTTAAATGATTGGAATGCAAGTTTATACGGCAGGATAATGTGCAACAAATTCAAGATCTGATAATTAACCCAAGCTAGCCTCATACTATAAGGTTTCAAGTAGTGGTAAAACTTTAACTGGACCCTTTGGCCCTTAAACATGGCAACTTGATCCAAGCCTGAAAAATGAAATGTCGCGTTTACTTGGGCCTTGAGACTTGAAAAAGTAATTAGTACTTATGGACCCTCAAATGAATAGGCCCTTAACAATTGAAGCCGCTCTCTGCTTAGTTTTCATCATTTATTTCCTCTTTAATTATTTATACAGTTAATAAATTAAATGATAATATTTTATTAAAAATAAAATTATTTATAATTTTAAAAAAATTAATGAAGTGACCTAATTTAATTCATTAAATATATGTAAATATATGCACTCAATGCATAAAATATAAAAGCTTTTAATAATTTATATTTGTATAACTCATATGAAAATATATATATATAAAACATAAATTATCAAGTTTAATTTGCATTTCCAAAGCTAATAGTATAATTAATTAACAGTCAATCGTGGCAGAGCACTACAGGCAGGAGTTTCCAAAATCTTATTGTTTATAAAATTAAATTTAGCTATTAAGAGTTCGCATTTTACTAATAAATCATAAGATTAATGAAAATATTATTCAGATATGCCTTTATATATATATATATATATAAAAACAAAAAAACAAAAGGAAAAAGAAAACCTTCGCTTAATTTCGTCCCGTGGAAAATGAAAGCTTTCATGTAGAATGCCCAGCATACCAACCGTGCGGTAAAAGTAGCCAAAACGTTGCCGCTTGTAGCTCTTACGAGTTACGATTTACACAAATGAAATTACAAGCGCCCAAAGATTACCATTTCTCAACCGAATGATTTGGATCACGATTTAACACCTAATCACCAATTATAAATAGCTATCTGGGACTCTTCCCCTCTTAAAATGAAGGTCTTACGTCTAAAATGTAATTACTCACACGATTTCTTACACATACTGCATAATTTCGGTGTCGCTCTCAAGCCCCGCCATCGTATCGGGAGCCAAAACCACCTCCAAGTCAACGCTTCCATTTCCTTCTCTCCCAGGAAAGGCTGAGATCTTCCCATCAAATTTATTGGCCCTACCACTCCTTACGGCCAAAGGTCGACCCCAACCAAAATCATTGTTGTACATTGGAAATCTAGGAGAACTTCCCATAGTGATCGATGCACCGTCGAAGTTCCCCAACGGAAACAACCGCGGCCGCTTTTCCCAATCGGCTATACCTCTCCGCACTGTGTCATCCTTGTGCGCCACCACGTTTTGGTGAAGCAGATTGGCGCCCCAGCTCAAGTCCTTAGCCAGCAACTCACCGGCTGGCGCAAAAGTCGGAATACTCTGAATCGCGTTGCCGAAATAATACGGCTCAAGCTTTGGTACCAATCTGTGCCGGCAATTCACTGCCATTCTAAAAGTCGTTATGCTGGTCGGCTCAAGTTTCCTGGCTCGAGTCACTGACCTCCAAAGTTGAGCGCAAAGCGATTGGAAAGACGAAATCTCAGCAATACTGTTTCTCACCTTATCGTTAGTTTCTCCGTTAACGGGTTTCCAACTTTCGTTGCAGAGTTTCTCTAAAGCATCGGAATTCGTTTGTTTAGTTAACAAGCAACCGTAATTAGCTCTGCGTTTAAGTTTTAAAATTGCTTCTCTGCTGAAATGGAAAATCCTTTCCCTCAACGGCTCGTCTGCGGCGAACGTAACGGTGGGTCCACCGGGTGGGAATATAAGCACGGCTTGAGAATTAAACACGGTGTTACGAAAAAAATACGGAGATTTCGATATTTTTGAAGCTCCTTTAGTAATCTCAGCGAAGGTGTTGAAGAAGTGCCAAAAGGAAGTCCCATCGGTCACAGCGTGGTTCACTGTGCACCCAATAAAAACTCCGTCCACTAACTCGGTTACTTGAACAGCAGCTAACGGCTTGAAATGCCCGGAGTAACTAAGTGTCTTGTCGAAAGTGAAAAACTCCTTGACACAATCGGGGACATCGCCGGGGCACAAAATGTCACGGGTGCAAAGATTAGGTGATTTCGCTACGAGAAAGCCGATGCCGGCGTCGTTGCATGTGATGTGAACTTGACCGTCGGGGTCGGTCGTGAGCCGGCCGGCTAAAGGAGGGAAGTGAGAGAGAGTAGTGGAAAGAGATTGTTTGAGGAAAACGAGGAGGTCGTCGAACGAAAAGGGTGGGGACGTCAGCAAAACTCCTTTTTGAATGTAATGACATGAGAGCATAGGGATATCTGAAACTGAGAGCTTTAAGGCTTTGTTGTCGGATTTTTGGTCGGGGAAAATCGTACACTTGGAAAAAAGTGCAACTAAAGAAGAAGGCATGGTGATTTTTGAACGTTTCTTTCTTCAGCTTATCTTTTTAGGAAAAAAAAAAGCGAGGGAGTGGGGAGAGAAGAGGAAGAAAAAGGATATTACACATAGAAGAATAAGAGAAATGATAAATTATTTAGTGAAATTTTTTAATTTTATAAGTGAGATTAAAAAATTAATATTTTATTTATTTATTATTTTAAATATATAAAAAAATATATAGTAGTTTTTTTATTTTTATTTATAAAATTAAAAAATATTATAATTTATATATCAAATATTTATTCAAAAAATAATAAGTAGTTTTGATAAATTTGATAATATTAAATGTCATGTGATTATAAAAAGAAACCTAAAAAATAATTAACATATAATATAAATATTATATAATATAATTATTTAAAAATTTATATAAGATAAATTATTAATATATTAATATATATAATATTATAAATTATTAATATATTAAAATAAATATAAATATAAAATATCTTTGATTTTGTTATCTTTTCTTTCGCCCGCCTTCTCACTATATACATTTGCTTAGGTTATGGATATTTTATCATCGAATAGAGGAAGTACATGAAAGAGAGAAAGACTAATAGGGACGTGGCACGAGAAGCTACGACCTTGAAAATATAAACAAGAAAAATGAATTTAAACTAAAGATAAGAATTGTTTGACAAACGAGTCAAATTTAAATTAAATTTAAGGTTAAAGCTATATCATATTGTAATATAAAACTAAGCTTAATTTCGAGCTGAAGCATTGGGAAGACATCAAATAGGAAATTAACAGGATTATTGCTTTAATTATTAACTAACTAATTATTCAATTTAAAGCGTACCTTTAATTTTGATTCAATTATAAAACGGCGATTGAGATGCTTCCGATTACGACTCAAGTGGACACTAAAGAGGGCGATGGGGGACGAAAATATTGTATTATCCAGCTGTTTTGCTTTCCTAAATTGTTTCAATAATTGAGAATAGCATTAAAAGAATAAATATGCTCTATAACCACCATGTGGTTTCGGCAATCATCTATAAGTTGCAAAGAAGAAAAAAATGATTTTATGTCTAAAAAATGCACTAATTTTGTCTAACCGAATAAATACGGCAATTTCTGTTTTTCATATTTTATTACATTTTATTAGTATTAATTATGTAACTATGAAAAATGATATAAATTATTAAATATTTTAAAATTTTAAAATATTAAATATAATGTATCACATTTATTAAATATTTTATATTTAGAAGAATGATCCGCTTATATCAATATAAAACATTTTAATTTTTCATAATTTTTTAGCTATTAATTAATTATTATTCTTCGAAAGAAAAAATAAAAATAAATGAATGATTAATGATAGGTTAATTTTGTACTTAAGCGTTGGATAAAATTTTACACTAATATAACTGTATCTTCCTTATATATTTATCTCGAGTTTTAATATAATGATAAAAAATACGAGATCTACTCTAACCTTAACCTATAATTGTCTAAGCATCTCCATTTTTTTTCTGCATGTTACCTGGAAGATTGAGTACTTACGAAATTAGTATGGTACTTAAGAAAACCCATGTGACAAGCCTTTGCACGGATTTTTAAACCTCACTCCCATTGATAATCTCAATTAATAAATAATTGATTTTTTTTTTTACCAGAAACCCATCTATCAAGATTCAAAGGCATAGCTAACTGGTCTTTTGTTCAGATTAATTGAAACAAATGCAATCATTTGACAGAGTGATTTTGAAAAGGAGAAAAAAAGGTGGTCAGAATAAAGTAAAGTACAAAAATGAGGTCATTCATTGAATTCATGAATCAGAATATATATATATATATATAGATATATGTCTGTCCTGGTTTGGTTCACGATCATGCGAAGGACCACGAAATTTTTCGGAATGTGCTGCAATGTCAGTTCTGCTTCTGACAAAGCTCGAATTGAATCATCTTAATCAATGAAGCTCAATGAGCTAGGATATTACCTTTGCCAAGAAATTGCTCCCAACCCTAGTTTCTTTGACTATAGAGTAACTATAGAATCATTTAAAATGATAATTAAATGATCAAAAAATAAAAAAATTAACTGTTGAATGTTAATTTTAAAAATGATTATATAAATTAAATTATGAGTTGCATTTTTTACCGGGCAATTTTCATCTATCATTTTCTTCAAAATTGAAAAGAAAAATGTGGCTCCATAGCCTTCAATTGATTGAGAAAACAAGTAGTAATTTACAATTGAAAAAAAAAAGCTTGATACATCGTATGTTGTCATGTGTGGTTCTTGTTTTGAAAGTTAAGAAGATATATCCTAAAGAAATCGATAAAATAAACAGATATAAACAATCTAATGTGACAAATCATGCCTCCGTAGCTAGGGCTACACAGATAAGGATCTAAGATGAATTCCTTACTATACATCCTTGTCTGTCGTTGTTGTTATCTAACCATTCCAGCTAAGGGACCTACAAATTTTAATACAGTTTCCATTAATGGTGGCATATGCTCGTGCTGGTTCCCAAATTGCCAATTAGAAAGAACAGAAACAATAATTTTTTTTTTTTTCATATGAGAATTATGTAATATCGGTAGCATCTTATTATCACATAACTTCATTAAATTTTTATTACTTATAAATAGGATAATCAGTTGGAGAAATAAGACAAAATTTAATTTTATTAATATGTTTTTGTTTCATATTTGTAATTATATATTATCAAATAATTTAATTTCTTATTCTTGTTACAGTTTTGGGTTGTTCACGTATTCCATATGGCCAGTTCTTACATGCATACGTATACATTGATTAAACATTAACAATCAAAATATTATGTTGTTATAAGATTCATTTTACTTGCATAAATATAACGGATATCGGCCATATAGAAAGAACCGGGCAAGGACGTCGACGTCCTATGTACAAAGGAAAACACACAAGAATGGAAAGAGAAATATCTTTAGCTGTCTCAGACATTTTAATTACGATTGGTACTTCTCTTACATCACCCTTACAGTTCAGTTTCTTATCCCCATGTTGTCGACACTGGCAAGCAATGTCCATGGGGACCGTTTTGATGTTCCTTTTCATGCATGTTCCACAAAATATTCGCATCTCTCTTACATCTCTTTCTTTGCATTGCTAAGAGTTGAAGTTCTTCATCTAGTTTTCCATGTTGGTGACTGATAATATGCATCAATGCTCTATATGAGACGCTTAGCGTTTAAGGTTAGGTAGCCTGCTTCAATCCCTTATTGGAAATGAAAGGGAAAGTCGTGGGGGCGCTGCTTGTTTTGCGAAGAGAGGATAATGGTGATAGAAACATGTGTCTGCCTATTCTCTCTACTCTCCCTATGATTAGATTCAATGACTTTGATGCAGGCAAATGGGCATGCATGCAGGTCACAACCTTCCCTATTTGTCCCAAGGAGTGCCTTGGGTTCGAGGCTTGGCCACGTCTTGGAATTACATTTGCAATGTCTATCGTTTCGTAACAAACAGATTGGCCCATCCCCTACGATATAGTAGATCTGACAGACCAACTGAATCAAAAGGACTTGATATATTAACAACATTTGTCACGGCCGTTTCCAAGAGGAAAGATTTGGAAATTGAACAAACCGACAGACACAGATGGCATTAGAGGAAACTGAAAATCAATGTCAAGTGTTGTACTCTAACTTCGCTGCAGTCTTCAAAACGAGTTTGTCGCTTTGCTTGCCATTATGGCACATCATATCTGGATAAGGCCATACCCAATCTAATTTTTTCTTCTTTAGTTCATGTTGCAAAAGCCCTTTTTTTTTTTGTGTTGTTCTTGCTTGTACAATTAAGCTTCGGTCAATGCTTGCGTGCTTAGTGACTGGGAAGAAAGAGTAAGTGGTGACCCAACATGCAGGGCTGGCCGCTAGCGATGGTTCCCATATGGTTGGAGCCAAACTGAAAACTTGACTTGATCCTTGACAGACAAGCTCACTCATGCTCCACAATCCCCTGAAGTGAGCATCATTTCAAGACGTGATTTCATGCAATTTGCCTTCAGTTGATTGTTCTGATACTGAAACTTCAACCCATTTTTAGATACCGTTCGTTTAAATTACCAGTTTCAAAGGTTTGATGGAAATCAGGGTTAATCATCAGCGCTACAATGGATAGAAATTGCTTAGTTCATAACTTTAGTTCAGGAACAGAGTTTTTATCATGAATTGATTTATCGTCTGCATTTTACCTAATTGACTAAGCTCATGCGTTAAATTAGGATGCTCAAGTCGATGGGCCTGGACGAATCCTTTCCACCAATGGCCCTAGTTTGTATAACCAATTGGGTCCGTCAAGTAACCCAGATGAACACTTTTAGACTTTAAGAAACTTGAAATCGGTTGCCCAACAGAGCAGCCCAGCCTACACTTGAGTTAGCTTCATCTTGCTAGCCTTCTGGAGTTCTAGTCCAAGTCCAACCCCTTCGATTAAGCTTAAGCCTGCCTGAAACACACCCAAGAATGGATCCATCAAGGTTTCCAGACGACAGTGTCATACATAATTCTGACGAGCTTCCTCGTTTTCTGAAGTTGTTCGCCTAAGTCCAGCATCGAAAGATCAACCAAGATAAAATCCCACCGCATATGTGTGCAATTCAACATGCTTGTCTCGTAATTATAATACTTTTAGATTAATTTGCATGTATCCAAAACAAGCAAAACAAGATGGTTTCTTCACGTTCAAGTAATATTTATATTAAAACAAGTCACGATAAGACAAAAGCTACAAGCACTTGTAACAGGACAATACAACTTGGAGGAACGCCATGATTTGCAGTTCGCCAGTCTACTCCCACTTAATTTGCTTTTGATTGATGGTTGGAAAACAAAAAAGAAGTGACAAATGAATGTTTTATCTTCATAAACATTCTCCGCCACTCAACCTGACGCTGAATTGATGTCCATTGATGTACTCATGAGCTTAGAATTCAACTGCTTGTCCTATGCAGGAAAGAGTTTTTAGGACAAGCGTGGAGTTACACATCTTCGTTGCAATAATGACGATTAGAACAGGCATCTGAAGGTGACAGACTGACAGGTTATAAGTGGTTGTTCGAGTGAAACTATTTCTCAATTCATCAGTATAATTAGTCCACAGCAATTGTATGTTATATATGCAAATTTTGCTTACATTCTGCTGAATTTAATTGTTCAAACGTGAATATATTTTGTTTCGAATACTCGAACCATTTTCAAAGAAGGAACCTTCAAGGTTGCTGCATTGATGTTATTATGTTTCAGCTAATGTTTATCGTTTGTTTCTAGCAGCGACTGTTCATGAGCTACTTTAAGAAATAACTAGCTATTACTGTTAAGCTACATGTTTTGGGGGAGACAGATGCTGGTTGGCAAAGGACAAGATGGTGCAAACAACGAGATTTGAGCTTCAAAAAGGTAGCAGACATTGCCGCCAACTATAACAGAAGTTTTCCAAATTGTAAATAAAAAGTAAGACATGACAGGGAAACAGGAGATCCACACTCGCATCATCAAATGAAAAAAAAAAAAAAAAAAACACCAAAGAAACAAGCAAAAAAACCATTACAGCTCATTGGTTCTGGTAATGAAATTGAAGTTTTCTCAAACAACCACTTATAATTGGAACATAATTCAGCAAAAATTAATGAATAAAAATTGTAATAGCTGATGCAACATGCCAAGGCTTCTAGCATCTAATATTTATCACCTTTTTGGACAAAAATAAAAAAGGGAAACAGGCAATTTTTTTGGTTCTTGGCCATTGGTATATATATTTTTTGTTAGTTGATTGGTAATCAGGTGGATTATTTTTCTAAACTCAAAATGTTCCACTTTCTGCCTTCTTTTATTTCTCGTCTATCATTTGTATCAAAGGCAGCCACAAGGGATTATTCTTAGGTACCTTTTTTCCTAAAATGATGCACCAAGCGGAGGGGTAGAGGAGATTCTTAGCAGGATTTCGTCATTTTCTTCCTAGAAGCTTATAAGGTATTATTTGCTTTGGTTTATTGGAACTCACATTTTAGTCATATAAAATGTGAACATTTAAATACCTAACTGAATTCTCGACCGTGACACGGGTGAATTAAAAGCATTGAGCACAAGAATCAGAATTTTCAATTTTGAGGGAGAAAAAAAAAAAAAAAAAGAAAAGGAAAGAGTTAGGATCTGTGCGGTCTCAAAGCGACCTAAGGACTTAGAGGGGGGGGTGCGTTTGATTGATAATTAGAATAAAGTTGGCGAAGTGCATTTCCTATACAACTTGCAGAAAAGTGATCCTCTTTATAAAAGACAGTGGACAGTTTTGTCATTAATCAAAGAAAAAAAAATTAATTGTAGTTTTACATTTTGCTCCATGTTGGCCTTAGATTGTTTGTCTAGTGGGTGGGACCGAAAAATTAATTTGCATTCTCCAACTAATATGGTGGGCACCCGGGGGAGGGGTGGGGCGCTTTTCATGAAGGTTGCTGAAGCAACAACAAGAAGAAGCAACAAACAGGAAAGAAACAACAAAAGAATGGAGCCAGATGGAGCAGCAGCTCAATGAAAATTATTAGTAATCGTATAGAAGAAAGCTTCTTTTTTCATTTTGGGATTGCTTTAGTTTGATCAATTTTTTTTCCCCTACCCGAACAGTAATAACCTATTTTGATTCAAGTCTTCATTTTTCTTCAAGTATTCATATCAGACATCATTATCCAATACATTTGAACATTACGGAGACATAACCTTCTAAAAACCCTCCAAATATATAAAAAAAAAACATAGAAAAATTTGGGTATACTCTTGTCCAACATGTGCCCGTGTCTAATACTCACACCGCAGTCTGAGTAACATGGAGTACAACTAAACAAGAATATTTGCAGGAAAGCAGATTTCAGATCAATGGAAACTCCTGCTTTGCTGTTCATTTTTCTTCACACTAGAATAACCCACTTTGAGCTTTTGTTTATCATTTTCATCAAGAAAAAAGTAAAACTGAAATGGGTTTTGAGGTTTTTTTTTTTAAGTTACAATTCCAGTCTCGTAGTGATAATTTGGTGCAACAGTAAGCTGATAATATTGGTTACAGGTTACATCAGGTTTCCATACTGCACTAACCAAGAAGAAGATTCCTACAAAGTTTAAGTGCTTTTACCAAATAAAAAAGGCATGATCCTGGCATTTTTTTGTCCGAACGATCAACAAAAGGAAAAGTGAAGACAAAAGAAGTATGGTGTGGTCACCTATGCCCTTCATGATAAATTAAAATTCCAATCCCAACATTTAGACAAACCTTTGATTTCTGTTCACTTTGTCCATGATGCAAAGTTATGGTGCAGAACATTAAAGTTGAAGCAAGGAAATCTGAATAATTGGAGTCTATTATCCAAGTTTTAAGCCTTTATAGTACAGTCTATCATTTTGCAGGCTCTGACGTCAGAACTACATGGCATAATCTAGCACACGCGCAATCTATCTACGAATAACCGGTGACAAACAGACGGACAATGCAGACACACGACTAAAATTAATAAAAGCCCCAAGCTTCATGTAAATAAGCATTCTTTTTTTAGTTCAATGATCCAGAATTTCAATAATAATCGCAAAAAACCACCTAGTTATGGACTAAAATTGCATATTCAAGATATACACATGTGGCATGGACAAAGCTAGCTGATAATATAGGCTTGATCTTCATTTCATTAATTCATAATTACCTTCAGAAACTCTTCCCACTTGGTCAATGAATTTACTGGCGTTGCATTGACTGCATCTGGAAAAGAGTGTTGTAAGATCCGAATTGAGATCTGGGAAGAGTTCCTCCTAGCAAACTCTGTTCTTCCAGCTTGTGTCCGTAAGAAGAAATTCCACAGAAAGGGGAAAGGAAGGCATTGCCGGTGCCACTACTCGTCTGGTTGAAAACCATAGCTGCTCCTCCTTCATTTTGTTGCTTCCACTCGAAATCGAAGACCTCTTTAGTCACTCCAGCTACTTTTGGTTGCTGCTGTGGCTGCATGACTGCAGAAGAATTTATCGGAGACAAATGCTTGCTGTGATCTGGTGAAGAAGAACTGGTATCGGGGATGTTAACTGTTGTGATATCATGGATACTAGACCTCCTCTTATCTTTACCTCCGGTCAGCTGCCTGATGAAGTATTTTTGAGCATGACTCGCCACCTGAGTTGGTGTTCTAGTTGTCACGAAATTACGTGAAATATTTCTCCAATCCCCTTTACCATACTTTTTAAGCCCCATTAGAAATTGCCTGTCATTAATCATCAAATAAACATCACCGACTGCTAGAGCATGCTAAACCATTGAAAGTACAGAATTTGCAGAGGCAAGAAAAAAGACACCCACAAACCAAACACTTTAATAGTGCCTACCAACCACTGTACCAAATTGTCAACATTCATAACAATTGCAAGGATCAATCAGAACAGTCCATTCATACCATATATTTCAGATTATTTCTCTTTAAAACCAAACTAGCATCAACTAAATTCACAGTGCTTTCAGACATCCAAATTATCAATCTTTAAAAAGAAAAGCATACTCCGATTTCAGGTTTAACTCTACAAATTTTACATGTTAAACCAACGATAACTTGATATCCTAAAGACTGGTTTATCAAATCATATTTAAATGACATCCAAAATTGTCAAAATATAAAAACAATCAACGAAGACAAGCAATTTACCTGTGTTCTTCTTCAGTCCATGGCACCCCTTTCTTCCTTTCTTGATCAGAAGGTCGAGTCCCCGTCCCTCTTTTTTCACCTGGAGTGTAATAGCTTCTAAATCCATCAAAGCCCCCCTGACTATCATTAGCCCACTCCAATGTGAAAGAGTCAGTGCTATATCCGGGAATTGGAATCAACCCTGCCTCTATATCACTAACATCTTCTTCCAATTCTCGGTACTGTTTGATCACATCTCCAACTGTTTTGCCAGGAATCATGGCTGCCACCTTGAACCATCGATCAGGGGTGTCTTTATCATATAAAGCCAGAGCATTTTCAAAACGCTTGTTCTCTTCGGGAGTCCATTTAGTGCCTTTGCTCTCTTGAAACAACCAATTGGAAGTCTGTAAATAAGAGGCCGGAGAGAGAATTTCAAGTTCCCTATTCATCATAAGCTTCTCTTTTTCTGGTTAACTAACTGCCAAAGATGATTTGCCCCTTTAAAAAAAAAAAACCTTTGCTTTTCTCCCTCCTTGAATCAAATGTTCAAAGAGAGAGAAAAACCAAGATAGAAAAATGCAGAGAAGTGGCCGTTTTAAATAACCAAGGAAGTATCAAATCGCAAAGCATTAATAGAATCACAATTACCCTTTTTCCAAAAACTCCAAAAACTAAGTAAATTTGAGAAATCGTAGAAAAAATGAAAATGAAAACAGATCGGATTAAAAGTCCTCTATATCCATGGCAGATCCAAAACCACTAAAATAAAACAAGAAAACCAATACACATATCAAAATTCAAAAACTGAAATCATAGATGGAAAGACTTTATAAAGGTAGAAAAGCACAGAAAATCCAAGAAGTGAGAAAAAAAAAACCCAAAAGAAAACAGAGTAAAAACAGAGAGATTCTAGAAAATTGGAGGGTTAAAGGTGGGGAAATCTTTTGCTTTATTTTGTTTGCTTTTATGTTCCCCTAGGGAAGGGGAAGGGGAAGGTAAAGCAAAAGCAAAGAGACGAAAGAAAGAGTGGGTGAAATAAATGAACAGAAATGAGACTGCCTATTATATATATGAAACAGAGAGAATTAGCAGAGTGAAAAAAGCAGAGAGAAAGAGAAGAAGGGGGGGTCAAAGCTGCTGAGTTGTGATTGGGTGAAAATGGAGATTGTGGGCGCTGCTGCTACTTTGCTTGGGCCAAAGCAAAACAAAAGTTCTGTATGTAAATAATATGCAAGGAAAGCGATGGGAATCAGAAAGTGAGAAAATGAAAGGGGACAATGATCTGCAATTGGCTGGATGGTGAATGAATGCAGTGAAACTGAAAGTGGGTGCTTGCTCTTGCTGGGGTTTTCTAGTCATTTTAGCTCAAGAAAAATACCAACCTTGGCAATGGTGCTGGGTGTTGACATTTAGCTATAGCACGTGAGATGTTTGTCTCTTGTCATCGAAATCAGTAACTTCCCTTTCAAAGATTTGATTCCCGCACAGATTTTTCTTTAAATGGTAATTTAAAAAGTAAAAAGATATATTTATAAATATAAATATTAAAATTAAAAATTTTATTTATGGAACGTAATTATATAAATTAATTAATTTTTTATATGCAAAATTAGAAGAACATGAATTGTATAAATGCCCGTGCGAATGCCCACCTATGACCTATTATTTGTAAAGAATTAATTAGAATTTAATTTTTTTTTTTTTTGAAAAATTCTCAAATAACAAATCTCAAAGGTAAAATTGATATAGAATTGTTATACCTACGTATAGGCGATCGCCCTAATAACTTATTGTCATAACAGATCAGACAACGATGTAATTTCTCGACAGTAACATAACTTCATAACTAAGATCTCTTAAGTGGTGCTCGACTGACAAAGCCGGTCACAAGACATCATAGTTTGACAACTAGTTCGGCGCTAGCCACTCTTCTGTCAAATCACCTGACACAATATCTCTAGACAATACCTATAAAAGAAAGTAAACCCGAAGGTAAGGAGATCTTGTCTCCAACATAAAATCTCCTTTGCTATATCCTTAATACTCACATACTAACATAGCAATCGAAAAGGGCCTCTAGAGCACAAACTCCGACACCCTTTCTAACCTTATTTTTGTTACAGGACCACACTCGACCTTTCACAAGAGAAGCTTCAACAAGAATGATGGATCTTTAAAATATTTTATTTAAATAAAATTTAAGAGTTCCCTTATTGTATTATTAATATATTTACATATACTCATTATTTTATAAGATTTTGACATGATATCTCTTATTAAATCAAGACTTCCACTATTATGTCTTACCAAGTTTAAACAACTGTAGATTCATAGCAAAACTGTATTTCAAAGGTCATCTTTTTTGCATTGCTAAATTCTAATAATTTTTAATTTTTTGTTTACGAAGAAAGAATTGATAGAATGCGAACACAAATCATTATGAGCACCAAAACTAAATAGTATGGAAATAAAAGAATGAGTTTTATGATGTTAGGATTAGAAATCTTAATTTCGTTATTATGAATTAACTCAGCTAAGTACTCCATTTGATAAAAAGTTTTTCTTTTTTTAAAAAAAAAGTTTTATAAGGGATAATTTACGTGCATGTGATTTGGTCAAGTGTCTCTTTTGTTATTCTCTACTAATATAAAAACTCCTAACAGAGGTTGGTGTTACAAATTAAGTGACATCAATTCAGTTAAAAAATGAAAAAAAAATAAAATCAAGATATAATATATTAATGGGGTTATTTACGTAGTTTCATTTCTTAAAAAAAAAAAAAAACTACTTCTTTACTTATTTTTTCCATTTAAATAAACATTATGCGTAATTAAATAACTTTTTTTCTCAAAAACATTATATCTTTACTTTTTTCCATTTAAATAATAACTTTTTTTCATCTATAAATTTTCCATAATCTAGTAGATTTTATTGGTCTTTTCCATTCCTTCAGCATAAAAATGACACTGTTCTCTTTAGCTTTATATATATATATATATATATATATATATATATATATATTATACCAGTCAAATTGAGACTATATTTATAAAAGCAAAAGAAAACTAATGAAAAGGTTGAGACTAGATGGATAGATTATCTTCATATCTTGGAGTCCTAGTTAATTATAATAATCTACTAATTAATGGTTAAGAAAAGGCTCATTGTGAGAAGGAGCCACATAAATCATTGGTTTTGACTCTCAAATGTGAGTACAACTCCAAATTTATGATAAATATTATTGTTTGATTCATTTAGTCAACCCATATTTACTGTTTTTAGATAAGTGCTTAATGGATTCGGTTAGCTAATCTTAAAAAATACATTAAAAACACTCTTTAACAATATTATTATTATTATTATTATTATTATTATATTCACATATATATATATATATATATATATACAAATATGATTAATCTTTCAATCTAATTATGAGATAATGCCTGATGTAGATATAACCCTAAACTATAACATACTTTCAATCTTGAAAAATAATATATATGTTACGTAAGTCTATAAAAATCATGATTAATTCTTTTAAATTATTGTGGTGATTAAAAGAAAGATTATTATCTCATACACTTATAATAAAGTTTTTTTTTTTTTTTTTTACTTTGCAAGTGGAGTTAAAAGCTATCATATTCTTATTTTTTTTTTTAAATATATACTAAAGATCTGTGATAATTTTTTAACTTATTTATGGAGAAGAAATATATAATTTAAGTATAAAAATGGCAGAACCTAAAGCTTTATTTATACCTAAAATGCCACATCTAAGTGGCCAAACCTAAAGACCTAAGGGATATCGTATTCATACCAGGAGTTATCAAATTAGTAGTAATGTCAAAAATAACTAGGCTGAATAATTTAAATAGGAACACCACACCAGCTTCTTGTTGCCCACTCAAAATTATATATATTTTTAAATTTGAATATATATATATATATGTGTGTGTGTGTGTGTGTGTGTATGTTGTCCTTCAAAAGCTATTAAGTTAAATAGGTTTAATTTATGAAGTTATTGGGTTAGTGAACATGGAACCAATCTCAAGCGAAAAATCTATTAGAATTATTAGGCCTCAATATACAAAAGGAAGTGCCTTTTCAAAAGAGGATTAAAAGGGGGAAAAAAAAAAGAACAGAAAAAAAGGACCAAGAATCTGCTTGGAGAATGTTCCTTAGATAATGAGGATGCCCTTTGCTAATTTAACAATTAGGGATATAATTAATCTCCAAATTACCTGGAAATTAATGACAACACTTGTTAATAACCTCAGCTAATGGAAAAAAATTAATTAATTAAGGAAGATTATCCCTTGCACTTGCAGGCCATTATTAAGACAAAGGTAGACTAATATTGTCATTACTTGTAAACTCAATCCAAAATCTGGACAATAGGTTATGTAGGAAAAAATATATATATATATATATATATTTTAAAAAGTAAGCAAAAATTCAATTTTTATCGTAAAAAGAAATCTATACATAATATTTATAAGAACATGAATATAAAAAATCGTTTGAACCGATAAAAATATCTATTGTTGCAGATTATATTTCTAAATTATCATTTGTTATTTTAAATTATTTTTAATTTAATATTGAAAAATTAAAAAGGTGGGTATAAAGTTTGGTGAAATTGGTATTTATTTGTCTACTATTCCCCTTTTTTTATTCAATGAGTAAAAGACATAAATGGATTAGTTTCATTTGCTTGATATAATAAAATATAGAGAAATATTTATGCTTACTTCAATTTATAGCCTGTTCAATTGATTAATTAAAAAGAGTTGAAATATTACTTCTTATTCTTTCAAACCCCCTATCCCAAAAAAAAAAAATTCATTATCATAAAGATATAATATATATATATATATATATATGTTTCCACCAATTTTGCTAGGTCCCATTTTTATGTAAATTAAAATTCATTTAACAAGTAATAACTTAAGATTTATTTGGTTGAACAATAATTATAATACGATAAAAAATAAATTCATACTACCTGTTTAAGTTCATTGTACCAAAATTTGATATACTTAATTGATGATAGTCTCTCTTACATGCACATCCAAATTTCATGGATTTTAGCAGTACAAAATCAAATACTAACATTTAATTTACAACTAAACTGCAAAATTACTCAAATTAATAATTGAATATATTGCAAAATACTATAGAACTTGAAACAATATTTTAAATTAATCCAATATCAAGAAATAACCCATACCCCTTGGTCCATAAACTTTTAAGGCCTTTTTAGATTAAAAAATATATTTAAATCTAAAAATAAATCTAAATTTAAAATTTTTTTAAAAAAATATTATTCTGAATCAAGGACCTATTAATCCGAGCATCGAAGGTCACGCATGCGTGATCATACTACCCTACAAATGAACTGTCATTTTTAATCATTTGTTTTTATTTTATATTTTATAAAAATAAAATATTCCCAAAGTTATTGTTTTATTTTATATGTTTCATAGAATAAAAAATTCCCAATGTTATTGTCTTCCACTTAGAGCTCTGAAAGGTTTTTAACATGGGGCTGTTGGGAAGGATAATGACTGCCTAAAAAATGTACGACTCTTTCTACTTATGGAAAGATTCCCCTTCTTTATTAAATTAATATTCTACCAATTTGGTTATGTGCCTTACTTTTTTTTTTAGTTATTGTTTTAATGTTTTTTATTATTGTTCTTTGCGTGCTTTGCCTTACCTCAAGTGGTTGTAAGCGCAATGCATTTTTAAGTACACGCCTTCCCAAGGAAGTCAACAATTGAAGGTGGGGCAGCTCACATCTATACATCAATAATTAATATATTTATATCATATTTATATTATTTATATAGTAATATTATTAGAATTATTAGATAAAAAATAATAATATATTATGATAATATTTGAAAATGTTATAATCTTTATTTTTATTTATGGAGATGAAATTAACAGTACATTCGATCTTTATAGAGTTCTAGACAATGATAAATGCTTAGTAAGCTATTATAAAAAAGTATCATAGTTCATTTAAAGTTAAGTCATTCAGAACCTACACATTCATAACTCATTTTCTTAGTTTGCTTACTTTACTAATTTAAATATCGCAGTGCGTTTCAGAGTATTTATTCCGACGCCCTTTAAATTTACTTGCCTTGCAGGTTCATTAACTAAGTGTCTCTTGGCCTTCTACATGTCATCATAAATTATTGTATCAACAAATTTTATATATTTTAATATATTTTAATATTTATGTCATATTTAATATCGTATTTTAATTATTTTTTATCGTGTAATCATATTGTCCAAAATTTCAAAGAGACTGTGGCCATCCTTTGAATCTTTCATGTAGAAGAAACTTTTACAAGATTGGTAATTTCTAATTAATGATTAAAAATTTATTTCTAAAATTACATTTTTTTTTCCTTAAATTTGATTGAAAATGCATCAAGTCTTTGATCTAATGATGAAATCTCACACATATTTTTTTTTTCAAAAATGAAAAATTAAAATGGATTGAAGATATACATATTTAGGATACAATTATATGGGATCTGAATCTTGTAAAGAACGTTGGAGGATAGCTTAAAGTGAACAAAAAAGATAGAAGGTTGATTATTATTTGGATAAAAGGTTTCCATTCAGCTGCAACATCAGGATTTCTATAGAAGAATTGATGATGAAACAGTAAAAGAAAAAGAGTTTAAGATCAGGTTTTTCCAGGACAATTAGATAAGGATTTTACTTAAGTGGATGTGATATGAGTGGTAAGATATATTTATATTTAATCAAAGTTTAAATCTTTATAAATGTACCTTTAAATATGGATAACTACAGATCTTAAATAAAATTAATTTTAAATCATAAAATGAAAGAAAAATTTATGGTAAAGATAAAAAAAAAATTAAGATTATTAGTTTAAGAAAACCCAAAACTAAAGGGTGGATTTTAGAATTTAAATTATGAAAAATTATTTTGATAAAATTTTTAAATTTTACAAATAAAAGTTTATAGGATTAAACATGTTGAAAAATATATTAAAAATGAAAAAAAGATATTCAATAAATTTTTAATTTTGTTTATGAAATTAAAATTGTTAAGATATGAATTGTTACAATTATTACTTTATTTGTTATTTGGTTCAAAAGTTGTAAAAGATGAAAATATTTATTGGGGTTGGGGGAACCTGATTCTTGCCCACGAACTAGGTAGATTGGTCCCGGATCCTTTGATAATAGTAAACCAAAGACTGGTCCCGGATCCTTTGATAATAGTGAACCAAAGATTGGTCCCCATTTCCTCGCCGGAGTGAGGCTGGCCTTGCTTATTTCTTTACTGTCAAAGCTCAATTATCCATGGCAATTGCTAAGATTTATGTGCAATTAAACGTTGCCAACGCAACACATTGTTTTTTTTTATTTAAAATAAAAAGGGGAAGTAATGTGAACTTGTTAATGGGGTTTTGTTTTTATTGGCTTTGAGAAAAAAGAAAAAAAAAAAAAAAGAGAAGTTGATGAAATTTATAAAAGCAGACAAAGCCTTTTCAATTAGAAATCCCACTCTGCTAAAAGTCTTTAAAGCTGAATAATTGAGCTGATGGGAGGTCAGCATCAAAACTCCCTTCCCGTTTCCTCCCACTTAGGGCAGGCAGGCACCATCCAAAAATAGATGCTCATCATGTGGTTTAAATTTTTTTTATCATATTCAAGTTAAAAAATTTATTTTATTTAATTTAGATTAAATTAAATTAATTTAAATTATAAAATAATTTATTTAAATTTAATTTAATATAAGTTGAATTACTCGTATTATTAACATATTTACATCTAAAATAGTGATAAATTACCCCTCTTTAAAGACAATGGGAATGGAGCAGGAGTTGAGGCACGGTTTAGAAGATATTTGTAGGATAAAGGTGAGGAAAATTTGTTTTCAACCTTTTTCAAGCAATCCAAGACAAGGCAATAGTTTGAAGATCATTAGATATAGATATGTATGCAACATTTATCATTTGTCAATTCATATGAATATTTTTTTCCTATCATGTCAAATATTTGATTGTGTCTTTTACAATTGGAGGGCCTGATTTAAGAACTTCCTTGATCTTGAACAATTAAGATCAGTATATGGCAAACAATAAATCCCAAAAGTACATGCTCTTAGTGGTAAGGACACGTTTCAATAATTGAAAGGCATACGTAAAGTCGATCAATGGGCATTGTTTCCTGCATTGGCCTTGCATACATAATCAATGATCTTTTAAATTAGCATTTTAAGTTGGAGGCCCAAGCCAGGACCCAGGTTATGGTCATGCCAAGCTTCAATGCTGCATTTCATCTGGGCTTTTGATCTGCTTCAAGTATTTTTCTTCGAAGACTGCTCAAAGGGGGAAAAATCATTGAAACCAGGCAGTTCCATTTATTGAGTAGAATCATCTTAATCAGTTAATTATTTGAACCAAACGCTAAAGAAACCTGGTGAGTTTTCTAATTATCAAAATAGGGTCTTTTCACCAAAAATGTAATGATTTTTAATCTTGGTTTCTGTCAAGGCCTCCAAGTTTATGTTGGCTCTTCCAATGGACTTTTCACAATGGCATGGAGTCATATTAATGGATGGGAACCCATGGATGCATATAAAAGACTGTACTTGGGCTGTTCATACTAATTTAAGTTGCTTTGAAAGACAGGAAATTTCCATTGGATCAACGATGACATCTTTGGGAAATTTCGGTGCAAATTCGTCATCTAAATTCAGTTAAGCTGAAAACCGTGAATTCCTCACTCCTCAGGTTACACTATCCAAAGTTATGTTAAAACCAAAAGAGTGCACTTGCATTTGCATTTGTATTCAATATTTGATTGGTCTAGACATGATAGATCAGCCAGAGGAGCAAGTGTAGGATGGAAGTCTATTTGCATTCCTAAATCTGAATGGGGACTCGGACAGAAGTATTTATGCTCTTGGAATAAGGCTTGTATAATTCAGCATCTTTAGTATCCGAAGCTAGTTCTTCTCTTCGGATTGCTTGGATCATGCTTATGTCCTCAAAGGAAGGTCTTTATGGCAGGTAAATGCTAGTCAAAAAAGCTGCTGGAACTGGAGGAAAATACTGCAGGTAAGGCCAATTGCACTTCAGTTTACATTACAAGGCAGCAAGGAGATCACTGACTCCGCAAATTCCCTGGTGTTAAGTATTTTGTGGCAAACGTCTGGAAGGAAGTCAGACTTTCGCAATCTAAGGTGGGATGCGACAAGCTAATTTGGTCCTTCATATCCCAAAGCATGCAATAATCTCCTGGATGGCTATACTACAGGCTGCCAGCCAAGGGTTTTCAAGCTCGATTGAAACAATAGTGAGTTTGTGTTTACTCACTTGGTGCCAGAATACATGAAACCTTTGTTCTTTGAATTTGCTTTTTCCAAGGACGTTTGGAAAGGAATACTAGATATGTGTCAGCTTTAATAAAGCTACACTTGGCTGGGAGGAGGAGTTGAGATGGGCAGGGAGATACTCAAAGGGCAAATCCCTGACTCCATTATATTGCAAATTGCTTGGAGTGTTTTTATCTACGAGATTTGTAGGGAGAGAAACAACAGGTTACATGGAAATTAGCAACAGACTTCCATACAGATTTTTGATCACATAAAGATGGTTGTCAACTAGGGCTAGCAGGAACTTATGTACAGCAAGAGACCTGACTGATCCCATTTTTTGATGTTTGATTCAACAGTTGAATCTCTTGATTCTACTTGTTTTCTGAACCAAATTGGCTAGAACGGCATAAAGTAGCAGCTCTTTGCTGCTTTTTCTTTTTTGGATAAATAAAATCGATGCTTATCCAAAAAATTTAATCTCAACTCATCGCTTTGCTTATTAAATAGCTTCGTTCTCGTAGTGTCTTCTTCTGCATGTGAAACTATTTCATCTTCATTTCGCATCTCTTTCGATCTCGAAATCTCGGTGCCTGAGTCGATAGCTGCTTTTTTTAACATTTTGGAAGATCAGTCGGAGGTGGAGGAAGTGACTGATTAGGACCTTTTCCGTTGTCAACCAAGAATGCCATCTTAAGCCCCCACGTCGTATGCACTTCCAAATGGCAATGCAAGAACCAAACTCCTGAAAATTCAGAAAAGGGATTCAGATCAGAGAGAAGTTCATCGATTAGAAAATAGGAAATAAAATATGAATGCATCATAAACATTACTAATGTACCTGGGTTATCTGCACGGAATCTGATAGCTAGCCATCCACCAGATGGTACCCCAATTGTGTTCCTCTGAACAGGATCGACAAGATTAAATTTCTGAGGATCTGCCTTGGGATTATAGTTTCCAAGTCCCCTACCAACGGCAAAGAAAGTGAATCCATGTAAGTGGATGGGGTGGTTCTCAGGGGCTATGATCCCAGTATCTTGCAAAACAAGTTGTACTGCAGAGTTATAAGACAGCCTGAAAACCTTCGTCCCATTTGTTGTCTGCAAATTTGTTGGTGGAATTCCAGTGAAATTAAACACGTGCGGTGGATTCGCAGGGAAATCAGTGGTGAAAACCCCACTGATGTTGAAGAAATGTGCTTGAAGTAAGCCTGTAGCAGGCAAAAGGAATGTCACATTATTAATAGAAGCCACCACGCGGCTGCCATTGCCAGCTTTGCATGTAGGACAGGGGTTCATCCCCAGTCCAACTGTGATGTAAAGATTGTAATCAATAGTTTGAGGCACCAAGGCAGGGTATTTTTTGGAATTGAGTGCACGAAGAGAGTTTATAAAGTTCTTGGCAACTGGCGTGGCGTTTTGTGGAGGTAGGGTAGTGAGAGTTGTGGGGGTATTGGCATGTGTGCCTGAGTAATGCAAGGTTGCTGTTGCAGTCCGGTTATCCACAAGAATTGGAGCGTCCATGAAAGGGGACGCCGCAACCAAGTAATTGCCAGAATGTTGATCAGCAGTGACAAGGACATTGGTGGTTTGGCCCGGTGCAATTAAAACTGTATCAGCTTTGAACGGTTTAACATATGTGGCGTCAACTTCCACAACAGTGAGCTTGTGACTAGCAATCTTGAAAAAAAGCTCTTCATTAAGAGCAGCATTGATTAGGCGTAGCAAATAGATCTTCCCGTTTTCAACCCGGCAACGTGAAACCTCCTGCATAGGATTGTAATTGTAACAGATTCTATATCAAAGATCTTTGTTACAAATGACGTTTCTCAATTGGAGAGAAGATAAGGGAAAGGGAAGTACCCTGTGAAGGACAATTAGAGACCAGTCCTGGAAGACCATTAATGGTGTGAGCGTCTGAGACATTTGGAGCCAATCCTGATTTGAGTGCTTCATTGATCACAGCTTCAGTGTCGGACTTCCACCACTCAGCTGGCAACAAATATGCAAGTTCGATAAATAAGCAAACAACAAAATTTTTGGTTCAATCAATCATCAGTGAATAAAGATTTGAGCTGACCTAAGACAACAACTACTTCACTGTGGGGCTTTGGAAATGGATAAGGAACACCGTGTAATAATTTAAATGAAACGTACCTCTAGCCATTGTTGATCAAGAACCCAGACTCGCTCTAAATACACAAAGACGAACACCCGTATACGCCTTCTAGTCTATATTCTTTTCTTGATAATTACCTTATGATGGTGCACAGGCAATTTTTATAGACTAGGCTAGGGACCTATACTAGAAGACTA
>JBBYHK010000001.1:311589-329059 GCA_038382065.1 Adansonia grandidieri | reverse complement strand
ACTATGCATGCTATTTTAACAAGTTGTAAAATCCTCAAGACTGTTTAAAATCAAATTAGACATATCAGAACTCAAGCTCTAAAAAAAGTTACATTTCATTAAACTCGTGGACATTAACGATATTTCTTAAGGATAAAAAAGTCCAAGGACATATGGGTTCCTATGCCAGGAAACCTGAAGAACTTCAAAAACTGAAACATGGCCACTGGCAGATTCCACCGTCTAGAAATTTCAAGCATCTTATTTACCCAACAGTCGTTGGACGTCGGACATACAAGTCAGACATACATAAATTCATACGAAAGGCTTACCAGTTGGCGGCATTAGCTATTACTTTGCGGCGGAAACCTCCCTTCGTAATCGTATGCCGAGGAATTATATCTCATAGTCATACAAATTAAAGCCAAAAACCATTTGGAGTCGATGTTCTTGTTGCTTTGTGCAGCCTCAGCCCTAACCTAGAACAAAATCTTTGGTCCGTGAGTCAAGTCCACTAAAACAAGGCTGGCATTATCAAAGCTTATCCATAAATTGAATTCCTTTACTTCCTCAAGAACAATATTATTAGATCCCTTTAATCCTATGATACAACCCACACAATTCCATCGGCTCCCTGATTGGTTACCGGAAAATGGGCTTTTTCTCGTGTCAAGGCCCAACCTAAGGCTTCAATTTGTGAAGGAAACCCAAAAAGAACCAAAAAAAAAAACTGAAAAGATCTTGTGGACGACACTTATGAAGTGAATGAAACTAAAAACATTGCATAAATGAAACTAAAAAATGATTTTTCCATTACTTGCTGTTATGATATTATTTTTATTATCTTAATTTCCTTTTTACTACTAGACCTCATATTCTGAATTTGTTTTCAGGCGGTATTTGAACACTATTTTAAAGTGGTAGAATCTTTGTTGTTTGCAAAAATCAAAATCAACAAACAATCACACAATCAATAAAATTTTCAGATCAAAACACTTTTTTTTTTTTTATAATTTCAATTTTTTTTTTCAATTTTTGATTTTTTAAAAAATTCATTGCTCTTAAAAAATAAAAAAATTACATCATTTTTTATTATTTAAAAAAAATCCAAATTGAGATCTATTTCTTTTCTAAAAATCAAATCTTATTTAGAAAAATTAGTCATTAACGTTGAAAAAATTGAATTTGCGCAAAAACCATGGTGGGGATCACTAAATGTCTGAAAGTCAATAATGATGAGATCTGTCAGTTGTCACTTAGTCAATGTTTTTAATCTCACATATATATATATATATATATGTATATAATATGTATATATTTCACATTCTCAACGTTTCTCTCTTTAAGGGAAAAAAAAAAAAAAGGTTAGGCAACGCAGAAAATGTGGAATTGGGGCAGTAATGTCAACATCTGCTTTGTGTGTGTGTAACGGGGTGAAATCATGTGGACCATAACTTCATCACAACGTTTGTTTAATGTTAGAGGGATAATTTTCTGGCCTACTGGGGGAGAATTGGAGCAACGCTCCAAAATAAAATTCTTTTGTTTTGTTTTGTTTTTTTGTTTTTTTCCTTTCTCTTTCATTTTTGTTAGACCCAATAACTTTTATTTAATTGCAGTTGAGCTGTTTCTTTCAGTAGTTGGTTATTTGCTTATATTAATGTCAGGCTGGTTAGGTTAGGCAGGACAACGACCTTAAAATTGTCACAATTGACACCAATCTGATAAATGAGGCCTGAGGGAGGGACGGGAACCCAAATGATAGTACTTGGTTTACAGTAAGTTTTTAACTTACTCTCTGCTTTCCCTGATGCATAAAAGAATCAATCATATACAGGTTTAAAAAGACAAAAACAAAAAAAATTAAGATTAGCAATCATCACTGAAGTGTACACTATAGCATTAATTATTGAATACTAATCAACCAATAAATCTGTATACTGATATTAAACATAGTAGCATTATTGAGACAGGCAGAGATAAAGATGAAAAGTTTTGAGAAATGTATTGTTTAATATACTAAAAGATAAACGAATGAAGCTGTTCATAAATTCATTTATTTTAATTTAATTTATCATGAGAATATATATAGATTAAAAAAATATTTTAATTTTATTCAACAAACTACATTGATTAAATATAGTAGCATTATTGGATTATTAAATAAAATAAAATAAAAAGAGTCAAATCCTGAATTCCTAATGAGAAGAGTAAGTGCAGCAATCATATGGAATAATCTCTTTCATATGATTTTGTTCGGGTTTTTTGACAGAGGAGCCCTCCAATAATATCCTTCCACGTGAAAGTAGTGCAACAGCAAAATCTCAGCCTGTAAGAGAACAAATTGACATATTATGTGCATAAAAAAAACAGTTTCCAATGCAAATAGGTAATGATCTGAGCCATTCGCAACTGAGAAAGGGAAGAAATAAGCCAAGTGTGAATGGGGCTTGGTTGGTCTGATTACATTAATTTAATTTCAGGGTGGGCCAGCAGCAGGCAGCAACTAGCAATCAAAAGTCTTTGGTTTGATTTTTCAAAAATTAGCTAAAACTTCAAAAACAAGATGCTGCAGCGCTGCCTACCTTCACCCAAAGTCTTGATAATATTAAATAATACTTAAAGAATAGCCGACAAATGAAAACGCGTCCTCTATCATACAATTAACAAAAAATGCGCAAAAACGCGGTTTTATTTTTGACGGTTCTTTCTTTGCTGACCCTCCCCATGCCATCCCATCCTTAGACCCTACCCCTTGTTTCTCCTTTCCTATTCAACATTTTTGGTTGCCATCCAGGGCCAAAAGGAGTGGCTATTTGGTCCGCCACCACTAGCGTAGGATATGCTAAAAGCTCATGTTCTTGGGCCTGCACCTTCCTCAACCTACTATCGTTCCTATCTTCTTCATTGTAGTTGTATGGATATCTCTCCTTACAGTTAGTCACAAATGAGGATTTCACCCTTTTCATTGATTTTCTTGAATTCATTTGTAGTAGCAGCTTTCTTAAGCATCAATATAGCTCTGGTTTCTGGCCAATGTCAAAGCGATCAGAGACAGTTGTTGCTCGAGTTGAAAAGCAGCTTCAATTCTACTTCATTAGGAAACCTAGTGGAGTGGAATCAAAACACGGATTGCTGTTTTTGGGATGGTGTAACTTGCAATGCTACTGGTCGGGTCATTGGCCTTAACTTGAGTAACCAATCACTTTCGGGTGCAATAGACGATTCAAGTAGTCTCTTCCGTTTTGAACATCTCCAGCAACTCAATTTGGCTTATAACAGCTTCATGCCCGCTTTTCCTTCTGGGTTTGATAAGTTGGGGAATTTGAGTTACCTTAATTTGTCAAATGCCGGCTTTACGGGGCAAATTCCAGCTGCAATTTCGCGGATGACAAGCTTGGTTACTCTCGATTTATCTGTAAGTTCACTTCTTGGAAGATCATTGAAACTTGAGATGCCAAACCTAGAGATGCTTGTTCGAAATCTCACAAAACTAAAATTCCTTCATCTTGATGGCGTAAATATTACAGCAAGGGGAAATGAGTGGTGCCAGGCCATATCGCCTCTGACCAATTTGCAAGTGTTGAGCATGTCCAACTGTTATCTTTCAGGACCTATAAATTCCTCACTTTTCAAGCTCCGATCTCTGTCGGAAATTCGCTTGGACAACAACAATTTGTCTGCTTCAGTTCCACGATTCTTTGCAGGATTCCCAAATTTGACATCCCTTCGTCTTAGTACCAGTGGCTTGAGTGGAAGACTCCCGGAAGAAGTTCTCCAGATGACTACATTACGGATTCTTGATTTGTCAAATAACCAATTACTCGAAGGCTCGTTTCAAAAGTTTCCTGTGAATGCTTCTCTTCAAACACTGGCACTTAGTGGCACAAAGTTCGGGGGGCAAGTACCAGAATCTATTGGTAACCTTGTGCACTTGACAAGAATAGAGCTTGCGAATTGCAACTTCAGTGGACCAATACCCAAATCAGTGAAGAAACTTACTCGACTTGTCTATCTGGATTTTTCCTGGAACAATTTTTCTGGTCCAATGCCATCGTTCTCATCATCAAGAAATCTTACACAGCTAAGCCTTGCTTATAATCAGTTAAACGGCACAATTCATTCCACCGACTGGTCAGGCCTGTCTAAGCTAGTCAGTATTGATTTACGCAACAACAAGTTATGCGGAACCATTCCACCAACTTTGTTTGCCATTCCATCACTGCAGAAAATTTTCCTTTCCCAAAATCAATTCAATGGTAGCCTCGGTGACCTACATGGTAAGACTACTTTACTGCTTGATACTCTGGATCTAAGTAGCAATGAGTTACAAGGGCAATTTCCAATGTTTGTATTTGAACTTCAAGGTCTTAAGATCCTGACAATTTCTTCGAACAAGTTCAGTGGCTTCATACAATCGACTGATATTCAAAAATTGAGGAATCTTTCAAATCTTGATCTGTCATACAACAACTTGTCTGTTGATGCAACTTCTAGTAATTCTGCCGTGTCTTCCTTTCCCAACATTACCGCATTAAAGTTGGCTTCCTGCAACTTGAAAAAATTCCCTGGTTTCTTGAAATATCAACTCAAATTAAACCATCTAGACCTTGCCAAAAACCAGATTTCAGGGGAAATACCCAATTGGATTTGGGAAATTAAAAGCCTTGCTTACTTAAATCTTTCTCAGAATTTTCTTACAAAATTTGAAGGACCTTTGCAGAACATTACGTCTTCTCTAACTGTTGTTGACTTCCACGGCAACCAGCTCCAAGGGCAAATACCAAGTCTTCCACCATATGCCACCTATTTGGATTACTCAAAAAACAATTTCAGCTCTGTTTTGCCACCTAAGATTGGCAACTCCCTCCAGTTTGCCTATTTCTTCTCCCTCTCAGGTAATAACTTCCATGGGAGTATCCCCAGCTCGATGTGCAACAGTTTATATCTTAGAGTGCTTGATCTGTCTAATAATTCCCTAAGCGGGCGAATTCCTCGATGCCTGATTCAGATGAGTGTTTCTCTTGGAGTACTGAATCTAAGGCGAAACACTCTCATTGGCAACATTTCCGACACATTTCCAGAAAACTGTGGATTGCAGACTCTAGATCTCAGTCGAAACAAGCTGCAAGGAAAGGTTCCACAATCCCTGGTCAACTGCAAAATGCTGGAGGTTCTAGACCTTGGAAACAATCAGATCAGTGATACATTCCCGTGCCACTTGAAGAATATAACCACGTTGCGTGTCCTTGTTTTACGAGCCAATAAATTTAATGGGAACATTCATTGTTCAGAGAAGAAGAGGCCCTGGCCGATGCTTCAGATTGTCGACTTATCTTCAAACAGTTTTAGTGGTAGGCTGCATGAAACATGCTTATTGACCTGGAAGGCAATGCAAGCTGCTGAAGATGAAAACCTATCAAAGCTTAAACATCTCCATTTTGAGGTCCTAAAGTTCAATCAATTTTATTATCAGGATTCAATAACAGTTACCATCAAAGGTTTAGAGTTAGAGCTGCTGAAGATCCTAACTGTGTTTACCTCCCTTGACATTTCATGCAACAACTTTGAAGGGCCGATACCAGAAGTGATTGGAACATTTGAAGCACTTTATGTCCTCAACTTTTCGCATAATGCTTTCACAGGGTCAATCCCACCATTTATAGGAAACCTGTCTCAGCTCGAGTCTGTAGACCTCTCAAGTAACAAATTTCATGGTGAGATCCCTATCCAGCTAGCAAAACTCAATTTTCTTTCATTTCTTAACGTCTCAAACAACAAGCTAGTGGGATGGATCCCAACAAGCACCCAGATTCAATCATTTTCAGAAGCTTCATTTGAGAACAATGCAGGATTGTGTGGGCCTCCTCTAAATACAGCGTGTGCAAATGCACCTTCAGAGGCACCACATACAGTGCAAGAAACAGGTGAATTTAATTGGCAATTCATTTTCATTGGAGTGGGGTTTGGTGTAGGAGCAGCCTTATCTGTTGCACCCTTAATATTTTGGAAGACAGCAAGTAAATTGGTCGATGAGAATGTAGATAGAATCCTTGGGGTAATCCTTCCAAAGGTGGGTCTGACTTACAAGCGTCTTGATGACATGAAGGTTGTGGCAGATGAAAATCTTAAAGAAGATAGCGCAGAAAGTGATGAAGAAGATGAAGACAGTGAGGAGAAAATAGAAGAATTTCGGGGGAGATATTGTGTGTTTTGCTCCAAACTTGACAAAAGCAGGAAGAAGGCAATTCATGACCTAAGTTGTAGCTGCTATGATTCGCCACCTTTATCTCCTTCTTCTTCTTCCACCTCTTCTCCCTTTTCTCCTTAGACTCTTCATTGTTCTTTGTTTTGTTTGTATTTATGTTTTGTATATAGATAACAGACAGAATCAACCTTGAAAAGGGGTGGTGAGAAATGAGCATGTAATTTCGGAACCTCGGTAAATACTTCGAAGCAATGTTTCCTCTCAATACACTCACAGCCACAGACCATCTTCCCCCCCCCCCCACCCCAAACAAATACAAAATATGACGATAACAATAATTTTCGTTCAGGAAATTCGCCGAACACGTGAAGGCTCGTAAATGATAAAACTAATCATGAAATTTATGCACAATACAGATCCTAATTTTCAAAACCAGTACCTGATTATTTATCGAAGGCCTTGAATCCGTTTATGCATCTAAAAAAAAAGAACCGTCCTCTTCCGCTTCCCCTTCCCCTTCCCCTTCCTACAAGTTAAAACATTCCCCGCCTAAGAAAACGTTTCTCTGTTTCTTGATCGACCTAACGTTGTTTCGTTTGATCATATGATCGAGGCAATGTTGGGGTTGGGTCCCTTCATGTTCTAATTTTTTAGGTACAGGTTCCGAGTCCATTCATTACTATACTCTCCGATTCACCCATTTTACTTAAAGCCCATAGCTTCTTTCAATGTGGGCTGATAGTGACTTCTAATCTATACCTTCCCCCCCCCCCCCCCAAAAAAAAAAAAATCTAAAATGAAGCCTGTAAATTTCTGGATAATTTTGGACAACTTATCAGTTATAAATCATTCATGCATGTCTTAATTGTCTTTATGTATTTTTTTTTTCTAAATAATTTACAAGAGGATTAAAGTTTAAGATTCTACAATTGAATTTCTCAGCTTTTGAGGTAATTCTAACTAGCTGGCATGAGAATTTTCTTCTAATTTGACCATTTTCATTTTCGGCTTCGATCTTAAGTATTCTGAGAAAACAAAATAAAGGTCAAAAAGAGAATGGATTGGACCGAAAAACCTTGCACTGCCTCCAAAGACCGACAACCTCGACCAAATCAGAACCAACTACTTTTAAACCTCTACTTGATAATTTAAAGATTAATAAGGCAAAGTTTTTCGATAATTAGCACCGCACCTTGTTCTGAAACATGTATATAATTGTACATTGAGTATGCGGTGACCATTAGGAAGGTAAGTTAACCAAAATATAGGCTAATCCCTCACTATTGCTTTTAAAAGAAGACCTTAAGTAATTTGAATTTATTGTTCTTTTAAAAACTAATGCTAATTAGTATTAAAAAAAAAGGTGCTTGTTAATGTCTTTTTGAAGTAAGGGAATTGAATCGAACAAAAGCGAGAGGATGTTAGTACAACTTGTCAAGAGAGAACAAATGGTTAAAGGGGTGTCAAATTGGACACTAATACTTTTTTATAACTATCAATTGCTGTAATAATTTATATATATATTTTAAAATAATTTGGTGACATGGAACTAGTTTAACTACTCCTTAAAAATATAAATATTTGTAAATGATTTTTGTATTTGATATATTATCATTATGTAAAACTATACATCATTAGTGAACTATACAATAATATCTAATTAATATATATTAATCTGCAAAAATAATTGCAAATAATTATAATTTTTTATAGGTTTTGATTCATGTAAAAAAGTAATTAAATATAACAAAACTATGATTTGAGAAAAGTTATATATATATATATATATATATATATACACACACACACAAAGACATACACATGTATATGGACATAATTGATTTTTTTTCTTATATCTATTTTTTTATCAAATAAAGAACCATTCATATTTTTATTTTCGAAAATGCCATCACAAAATACTATGTGTATACAAATTTCCTACGTGCATACATTATTCTTCTATCGATATTTTCATAAATTTATTGGGGTTCACCAAATTCTAATACACTAATAACCAGGGCAAATTTAAGGGATGGGTAGATGCCTTGACGCCTGAATTCTAGGAAATTCAGTAAGAGGCAAATGGGAAAGCCTTTCCTCTAAATTCTAGGAAACATTTTCACTGTACGGCACTCATGTTTACCTAAACATTTGGTGTAATATGTTGTTTGCATTTAAACTATACCAAAAATACGTTCCAAAATGAGAAATCCGATGAATCCCAAATGCAGTTAATATTGCAATTATTTAATTATTAATTAAAAATATTTTTATTAAATTAAAAAAATATGTAAATTTATTTCATTCCCTCCCCCCCACATCAGAAATAAAATAGGACAGTATGATATTATAATTAAATTCAAAATTACTTTGTAGTCCCTTAGAATTAAAAACTAACTTTCGCTTTAGTTTTGGTCAAATTATTACAATCCATTCTTTTGCTTACGTGAAATGGTGATTCAATCCTCCATTATTTGTTTGCGAATATATATATATATATATATGTTCTGACTTTCGAGTAATTTCCTTGTACTTTCTTAGATCTTTACTGCCTTCTATTTTTGAGTAATTGTTGGCTACATTGCATGCGCGTGTTGATTGTTTCTGTGGGCGTTAATTGAAGCTATTTTTGTTAGATAGTGAATGAAGAGTAATTAGGGTTTGTTTTAAGCCTTCCATATGGGAACTGGGGCTTCCACAACGAAGACTGCCTCTGGTATTACTATTATACTCCTATTTTTATAGCTTTTGGCTTCATCTATTAAGTTCGTAATTGGACTCTCAGTTCTTGCTTGAACTTAAGAATTCGTTATCATACCCTGTTTCTTCTTTCTGGAAATTTTATCTGTTTTTTGCAGTTTTTAACTTCTGGATTTTTTGTGTTTGGTCACCGAATCATTTAACATCTCTCAAAAGTTTTAAGATTTGTTTGATTGTTGGATTCGATGTTTTCAACTTGGAAAGAAAAGCTGTACTTTCCTCTTATGAACTTTAATTTATTGTGCTGATTGAAATTGATTTATGTTGTTGTCTCCATCGGGTGATGGCAGGGGACTCGAAGAAAGAGATAGCTCAAAAAACTGGTTTGGAACATGATAATCAAAAGGTCTTGTTTAGAGGGAAAGAGAAAGAGGACAAGGAGCATTTGCACCATGCTGGTGTGAAGGATAAGTCAAGGGTTTTGGTTCTAGAGAATCCAACAAGCAAAGATAAGAAGGTTGAGGAAATGACGACTACCAAGGTGAAGGTTGGAGAGACGATAGCTGAAAAAGAAAATAAAGTTGAGTATATGAAGGAAAATGAAGAAATGTCGAAGGCTTTTGTAGCTGTTGCTGGAGTCAGAAAAGAGGTCGACAAGCTTTCTGAAAGAGTGAGTTTGTCTGCTTCTTGTGTTTATTAGTAAGGACATTGTCGTCGACACTCCATTGAGACTCAATTAGAATTTTCTCTAACTATCTTTTGTTCATTTGGACAGGTGGCTGCATTAGAAGTGGCTGTGAACAGAGGGACCAAGGTTGCAGATGAGGAATTTGATGTTTCGGCAGAGTTACTTATGAGAGAGCTGCTGAAATTGGATGGGATTGAGGCTGAAGGAGAAGCTAAGTTGCAGCGGAAGGCTGAGGTTGGTATTGTCGGCATTGAGGTTTTCTATATTTTATTTGTTGACAGTTTTAACATGTTGCATCATTTGTTTTGTACTCATTTACTGCATCATTTGCTGTACAAATATAGCTTAACCAGTGGCTAAAAAAGTTGAACTTAAACTGATTTTTGGAAAGTGGTCAACTATAGTCCTTATGGACGATTATCAATGTGTGTTTGTATCGTCTTATCTAAGGTAAGCTGTTTCTTGCTCATGACCTGTATAATATATTGTTGGAAAGGATTTTGTAATGTGATGGACATTTACCAACTTGGGTTGAATGATTAGATCCTGTGAATATGTTTCAACCTGAATCCTTTTTTCGTTGTTTGGTTATCGGGAATATGGCGACTAAGCTTTAAGTTATTGCATTTAAATGCCGCTGAAGGACTACTCTACATGAGAAACTTAGGACCATTACTGTTTGATATTTCAATGAAATTGCCCAATAAATGGAAGATATTCACTCCTTGGTTCCCGTCTCTTCTCCTTGAGGGATTGTTTGCACTATAATCTTGTTCTTCTGCGTGTCAACTCTGACATTGAGAATAAGTGTGAAGGTAAGGCATAAACACATAGACATAGTCATGGCAATGTACTCTTCATGCACAATTCTAGCAGAGCATCATCTTTGGTTTTTGTTGAAAGAGGAAAGGGTTTCATGCATGTAGATTAGGCAATGCATAATCTTTTGTGGTATCATGTTTCAAGCTTTACAAAATTGTAAATTCAGTAACTAGCCAATAAGTTACGTGTTTGTTGCTGCATGCTGTTGTATCAACTCATTGCTTCCTTGATTAGGTGCATCGCGTCCAAAACTTCCATGAGACACTGGACAAATTGAAGGCAAGAAATTCCAATTCTTTTTAGCAACGGTATCAAAGCTCTCTTGTTGACAACAAAATAAGAGACATTTGACCCTGGAACGGGAAGCTTGACGGCTCCTCACCCATGTCATCTTCAACATATCCGACACTGGATTGGAAACAGTTTGCCCAATTCTTTGTTCTATAAAATTTATCTGTGGAATATAACACGTCTCACTCCCATGTAATGGTTTTTGCTGCGGCATTTACTTTTCAAGCTAAGGGAAATTATCTTTCACTTGAAAGACAACTGAATTCTTAGCGGTTGGGATACACACACACACACAAACACATACATACATTCACGGTCTTATAATTTATTATTGTCATTTTTATGAATTGTTCCATAACTTGTAGTTTAGCTGTTAACTTGATTCTTGTACCATTTTCAAAGTATTTTGTAGATATTCAGTCCAGGTGGAAAATGTTGTATATAAACCAGGGATCATATGTGATCTACCCTTAGAAATGGTCGCTCAAGCAGGTTTATGGACTCAACTCTTGCTTCTTGGTTAACTCTCAGCTAAATCTTGGGTTGCACGAACAAGTCTAATCGCACGCATAATATACGTCCTACATCTTAGTACGGTGGGATCTTAATATGTCAAAACTTCTCAAAGCTTATGTCTTTCTGATTGCGTTTGCAACAGTTTTGAATGGAAAAAACTTAGACAAAAGTGGATGTATCGAATTTAGACGACAGTTGTCAAACTTCGACAACAGTTTTGAATGTATCAAATTATTCATCTTTAGCAGTTCGGTGGACATCTAGAATCTAAGTTCTGTCTTGAGGAGGACTAGCTGTATGGTCTAGTCTATTAAGGGCTAAAAGAGAAATTTGTTCCCAATTTGGGAAGAATAAGATGCGGATTTTAGTCCTCCAAGAAAGCTAGTGAATTAACTGACAGTCTTTGATCAGTCGAAAACAAAACATTTGCATGTATACGGTATCCTTTTGTTGAACAACTATTATTTATGGGCTAATATAAATGGGATTCAGATAGACTATAAGCAGTTTCTGAGACGCCCAGGCTGAATTCCCTTGTGATATGTACCTGCCGTTCTTATAAAATTTGAGACTTGGAAAATATAATTTAATGTTATTCAATATAATTAGCCAAATATATTGATGGACAGATACATGGCAACAGTAAGACGTCAAATCTTACTGATTATTGGCCGATGCTTTCTCAATTTTGAAGCTGACTGAAGTACAAGTATTAGGCTGAATTACTTAATGCCCTTTGCAACTGCTGAAAGTCAGGGAGATCGCCAGTGAAACATGGAATCCGCTGGTAGATAACGGAGGCTGCTCTAATAAGAATGCTTGCAGTCAAACCACATATGGTAAAAGCTCCTTGCACAGTTTCGAAGTCAAAACAGTGGAAAACGTACTTCCAACTATTATTCCATTGCCTTTCTTCACATCTATGATTTTCTTCCTGCAGATAGCAGAATGTAGGTTAGTTGCAAAATCATGAATATCTAAGGGTTGCAATAACAAAGTATGTGTTATTATTTGGGGGGCGGGGGGCGGGTGTGTGTGTGTGTGTGTGTGTGTCTATATTTTTCTTTGTCTCTTTTTCCCTCCCCCCCCCCCCCCCCCCCCCCCCCCCCCCCCCCCCCCCCCCCCCCCCCCCCTCTCCCCCCCCCTCCATGCATGTGTGTGTGTATATATAATGTTAGTTGTCCATTTTCAACTTACCTTGAGAAACATTTCCAGCGGGACATCGAAAACAGCATCAACCTCATCGGGGTTAAGTACAGGCCTGAAGTCTTCTATCTTGGAAAGTAGGCCTATCACAGGAACAACGCTGAGTTGGTTCTGCATGAAGTTTCGATTTAAATTTTAGGCTCAAATCTACAGAAAAAAGCCTATTAAAACTATAAATTTCACAATACCTTGGAGATGAAGGGCTCTAAAGTTGCAACTACTTGAACCAAATGCGAGTTCAAGCCAATTTCTTCCATAGCTTCTCTTAGTGCAGTGGCAGATTCATCCACATCTCCTTCCTCCATCTTTCCGCCTGGCAATGCTACATCTCCTATTTCCTTGAAAGAAAAATACTTCAGGTATCCATAAATACGTCTATGGAGTTCTTTCTTTGTGAGGAGAAAATCAAAATTTTTGGTGCTTCAAGCATGATATAACAATGATATTCGCATGTTCAATCAAGAAACAAATAAGCACTAAATTGCAGCAGGTCATAAAACTAAAAGGCTTAAACTGGAATATAATTTGTCACTGTTACCAGGGTAAGATGACAACTTCATAGATCTCTTGGTAAGAATTACACGTAGCTCGCCTTGGTAGCCCTCAAAGAGGCATATCAAGACAGCTGCTCTTCTGTCCCTCCCATTGACACATGTAAACTGCTCATTTTCACCTTGTAAAGTATCCATGTTCCCAAAATTTGAACCCATTCTATGACTGTTAAAATTCTCCAATTCTTCAATCAAACTAGGTGGATTGTAGCATTGCAGCTGTCCTGCAATTCTTTGGAGCGTTTGGCTACCCAAATCCTCCTTTCTTCGGCATTCCATCTCACTGTCAATGCATATAGATGGAGCAATACAGGCCTTATGAGAATTTGATCCTAGTCAATCGTTTGCGAGTTCTGTTACATATATATACACGGCTATACCAGAGGAAAATCAAAATCACATGTATTTGATTCGTAGTTTCGAATTATGTGGACAAACGTTGATGCAAGATTGACTAATGATACTTGCTTAAAGTTAAAGAGGTGTTTCTGGAACAATTATGATTCGAATGTTGGCCACTAACTCCACTAGTAAAACTAAGTGTTTAAATTTGTGGGAACGTCGAGTTCAGTGAAACAAACTAATCTGTAAGTGCAGTTTTCAGGAATATTGAGTGACTGAAAAATGAAAGAAAATAACGGATGAAATCAAACGATCTACAAGGCAACTTGCCTTAGAAAACTGATCACTCTTATAGTCTCAATGTCACTGAAAGCATATTCATTGGATTTGGAACATTATAATAAGAATGGAATTGTAAATCAGTAATCAGCAGGAATTTTGCCCAAGTTGCAGCAGCAGTTGCAACTTTCCGTGCTAATTGTCATGACCGTGTTCTTCTTGGGCCTATTAGTCCATTGAAGTGCAATTAGTCAAATTGATCTGATATGGGTTTCGACTCAAAACAGATGTAATATAGGCTTGCTATATTTCCAGGGGAGACAAGCCCAATTGGTAGTGTAGACGCATCGCATGGGAAAGAAATGAATTGCCCGTCGACCGCAGGAACATTCAATCATTTGTTTTGTACGAGGTTCTAGCTGAAATTTCTTTAGTCACTAGTTTTTTTGTTTTTCTATTTCTCAGTTCCATCCGAATTGAAAATTGTAATGGGGATTTGTCGTTGTCGTAGGTTAATTGAAAAGACGTCTAAACATCGCACGTATTATACAAATGATGGCTATATTTATTTATACACAATCATTCTATCAGTGACTATCAATGAATAAAATTAAGTTATCTATTAAATTTTTTAAAACAATAAATAAAAATAATTTTATTTTTAATTAATAAAATGATATCATTAATTCATTAACAATATATATATATATACACTGTATATTCATTAATAATATAAAAACATAAATAATTTTATGCCATTGTTTCTACAAATTCGTACGTCGTGGGCCGCCCTCAATATTTGAATCATTCGTATTACTGTACTTGATTGATTGATTTTTGGCCGCGCATTCAGATTAATTGAGTGATTTTGGCCGCATATTATTCCTCCTTCAGGTGATTCGATTAGGGTAGGTAAACAACATAAAATAGTTCGCCAACAGAAAGAGTGAAGTAAACATTGGATGATATATATCAGAATGTAAAACGGGGGCTTTAGAAGGTGTTATACTCTTGGCTGCTGACTTAAGTCTTTTGTTTTTTTCCTTCTTCTACGGGCAGGATATTTGGTAATCTGTTTACACAAGTGTTTTACATTTGTCAAATTCTCAGGTCTCTAATAGTTGGTTGTATAAAATTACATAAACCTCAATTCAAGTAAATTAGATACCATCATCAAAAAATTCCTTTCGTCATTGATTAAGTTAGACTTCGAAAACTCAAAACTCCTAAACTCAGCAACTTTGTCTCCTAAGACACATGGTAGAACGAGGCATGATTGAAGTTGGACATGAAAAACTCAATAAATGAAACTCATACTAAGTTATATAAAGTAGGAGGCTAATTAAGGAACCTCCCACATATAATATATATATGTACAGTCAAAGATGTTTCATTGTTTGATATAACTTTGTGGTCACATGAACGTATGAGTTAATTTCTTATATCATATCAGGGGAAAAAAGGGCCTGTGAAATGACAATAAAAGATATAAAAAATCTATCAAGAGACAGCGAAGAAAGAAAAGAAGTAAAAGCAAATAATTAAGCACAACCCCACTCGAAATTTGTCATATAAGGCTGACCTGTTTCTTGGAAATGCCTTGAATTTGGACAAGCACGTAACCCTTTTGTTTTGAATTATGAGTGGCTGCTAGTGCTAGAGGACACGCTGTCAATTTTCAATTAGCTGAAATTATGGTGTTTATTTCCTCATGTGAAAATAACATGCAGGATTACTTAATCAATAATTACAGTGTCAAGATTTCTGAGATGCTTATCTAGTATACATCCTCCTCATTTAAATCATATATAGGACCGTACGACGTTTCGGTTCCTAGTTTATTAACCAATAATTGGCTATTTCTTCCCCTATACCTTTTCAACTTTGTAATTTTTTCGGGCTTCCTCTCATTTCTTTAATCAATCATATAGCATTTTGGTCCTCTCTTCATCATGGTTCGCAAGCCCTATCAACAATCTGTTTGTTTTTCTTCATGTCATTTTTATTCTTTTCCCAATGTGCAATGGCAAAAAAAAAAAGAAAAGAAAAAGACAAGAAAACCCTCCATGTTGTTATACTTTTGGCATCATCTTCCTCTCTACACTATGGGTATCTTTGCAAGTTTATAAAGCAACTAGTTAGGTCTATTATCTCCTAATATATCCACATTATACTTCCATAGTTAATTCTACAAAGTTTCCCTTCTGGCTACTAATAACTAGGTATATCGTGATTTTCCCCATAACAATGTGTATGGGGGGTTGAGAATTGATTGGTTTCGCTGCCGTCTTTCATAAATTGTCTATCCAAAGAAAACTAAATAAATTTTAAGTTGTTTCATCGAGTATTTGTGGGAAGCCATGGTGCCAAATTATCATCCACAAATTAATAAATAAGGCCAAACAACAAAACGAGGGTAGTTATATATATATATATATATATATATATATATATATATGAAACTTCATCGGTAGGGACGGGGAGGCCATAGCTTACTGTCTGATTCTTTCGCCCTTACACTCTTGATAAATTATAAATATGGCATTGGCACTGTTTCCACTTTCTAGACGTTATCCCAAACTCCGAATTGTACCAAACATTCTTGACTGTTTGAACAAGGACACACTATTTGTCACGGCTTCCTTGGATAATCATGAATATGCATCATATTTAAAACCCTCTCAGTCCTGGCCCTTTACCTAAACCTACACTACACTCCACCATTGATTAATTTACTCCCATATGGCTATGGCTGTTCCTCCGTCTCTGTTATCATCTTCCATGGCCCCTTATGATCCTCAACAAGATGATCACATTCTTTTCTCTCGTGATAGGAACTTCGCTTTGCATGGTGAGATTATGATGCTTATTTTTCTCCTACTTTTTATTGTCTTTCTTTCCTTTCTGTTCTCCTTCCTCTATATAAAAAGCTCCCGCAGTAATGTTAATCTGCAAAATTATTCATCCGAGCAAGTCTCGCCAAGCAAATCCTCCGGTTTCCAGCCGGCCAGGACCTATTTGGAAAGGTTTTCACAGCTGTGGATGAATCAACATATGTAACCAATGGTACAGTATTAAAGTTTAATTTGGATGCGTAATTTAGATGTTTATGGGCTTAAGTTTTGGTAATTCCTCTCAATTTCTCATCACTGACTCGTCTTTTCTCGATTTCTCGACTTCATAGACTAGGCAACGAGCAGGGATGAATAATCGCCATGAGGTGGAAGCTACAGAATTGATGGTGGAGATTATTGCTCGATGTAGAAAATTAAAGACCAAGCTATAAAGGGAATAGAGATACTCTCTGCATTTAACATAGGCCCAGCGGTATTGCAGCACTTGATTTGGTTGTATTGGAAGATATTTTTATGTATAAATGCTGTGTACTCTTGTTAATAATTCAAGAAGGTACTAGGATTTTTCCTTCGAGTCATTTGTTGTCTTCTTGTTTCTTCTAGCCAGCAACGATACCCTAGGTGTCATATTCTCTCTTCTAAAGAAAAAGAAATCTCACCAAAAAAGAAGAAGAAAAAAAAAGCTATAATTCTGATAATATAGTAAACAAATATTAATAGAAAGAAACTATGGGTAATATTTCATTGATTATTTATTTATTGTCAAAGATATCCGTATATCCTTTGCTTGAGGTTATAACAGAAGATATTTATCCATCTTATTCCTTGCTAAATAAAGTAGTTTTTAGCTTAATGGATCTTTCTTTCTGTTTTTTTCTTTAATCAAAAAACTATCCTCTGTAATTTTTTTCTATATAATGAGTTTACAGATTAGCAGGTAATATAATTAAGCTTTGAGGCTTTTAAGTTCAGTTGTAAAGTAATTAGAAAGTGCCTATCGATGGTTTCATTTTATGATTTTGAGTTCCTAACT
>JBBYHK010000001.1:170889-299349 GCA_038382065.1 Adansonia grandidieri | reverse complement strand
CTAATCTTAGGATTTCTACTCTAGCTTCTGTATGTTCATTAACAAAGGCCACACGCCACACAACATATATATATATATATATATATATATATATATATATATATACACACACACACACACACTGAGAGATAGTTTTCACAAAGTTCCAAATTCAAAGCTCCTTAATTAATTAATCAATTTTATCTATAATCTTCAACAACCTGCTTTTGTCAAAGATAAGAGCTAGTACTATTACTTAATTTTTTAATGTGTTCATTGCGTATTTTGCTACGATTGTTTTTCACATTTTTTTTTCAACTCTCTTTTTTGACTTTCGAAATACTATTTGGATTTGGACGAGCTTGCTTGACTAGTTCTTGGCTTCTTTGCTAGCTATTGTCAAGGCTTAGATAAAAATTGAGCAACTAAATTTCCGTGAGGAAATCTGAATAATGGATTTTCCATTGGTTCATCAGCTCATCCTTTGATCAACGGGACTTAATGGGAATTTTGGATAAAAGGGTACTCATCATTGAAATGTCATATACTTAAAACAAAGAAATATCTTATTTTGAGATGGTAGTTATTATAGTAAATATAAATTCGTAAACTCCCTTCTCGTTAGCCAAGGTGTAAGATGATAATTTATGACGCACTAGAATTTACCCAATAAATCAATTCAAAATTAAGTGATTCCTAGTATTGACGAGACATAATGTGAAAGACTACCATCTATATTGTCGAATTTTCATCATTGCAGCCTCGCATGATTATTGCCTCAAACAATGGGAGTGCAAGAGAAACGTGTGATGGGAAATGGCGAGTTTCAAAGTCCAGAAAAGCCGTTTCTTTTCAAACTAAGCTTGAGCATAAACAATGCCGAAATTGCATGTTTTAATTCTGCAGATGATTTAATAGGCCCAGGTCAAGAGGGAACTGGTCCCCCAATGAATGGCTTGATTTTTAACGGAGGAACCAGGCTGAGGATCAGAATCCAATGTTGATATGCATGCGTTTGGAGAGGGGTGAAATTGTGAACTCTTGGAATTACTTGCCATTATTTGCCAACGTTTTCCAGGATAACGATGCGTAGCCTTGAAAAAAGGGTTTGAGCTCTAATTTATTATTTTTTGTTTATTTTTTTAATATATTTATTAATATCATTCGTATATATAATTCATCTATAAATTATCAAAGTTAAATTAAAATTAAATTTATAAATAATGATTAAGATTGTATTGGATAATAATGGATTAAAAAATAATAAAAGAGATCTGACCCTTGAAAAGCATTGTATGCGATGGGTTAAGACCGGATAAGAATTTTTGAAAGAAATTGGCAAACAAAAAAGATCAAAACCTTTTTCCCTTCTTCCGCTCAAAAGTCGTGGAGTGCATGTGAACAAGTGCTACAAGTAAGCACTAAACTAAGCTAATCTTAGATCGATGGATGAGTTAAATTATAGGCATTTCAATTCAATCTTTTCGCTTATTAGTGCTTTTAAGTTTGGCTATTCAGTTAAAAAGTATTATGGAATGTGTTCCTAAATTTTCATATAAAAATAAATATTGGTATTTTGGCTTCATCTTTAGATATTGTCTTTGGAACGTCCCAACTTTAGTTTGAATAGATTCTTCAATAGTTTTCATTTTACCAATAAAAGGCAAAGCCTGCCCAATCCAACAACAGCATATCCAAATTTTACAGTGTAACAATGTTGAGTTGCTTTCCGAATTTGGATGATTGACTCGTGAACTGCTGCATTGACATATATTATATCTCAAGAGTTAGTAGCTCTGAAAATTGACTTCAAATAAAATAAAATAAACCCAAAATATTTACTTAATGATGAAGGCAACAGCCTTGTTGGTTTCGAGCTGGGTGCTCACCTATTTCATGTAGAAATTGATGCAAAAGCACCTGGCATTTCGTATTGTTGGCGATCGTGACCAATCGTATTTGTTTAAAGAGAGAATTTTGGCACCTTAGGACAGATTGCAGTACGATTAAAGATGATTTTATCTGGCCTCTTCTGTGTGGATTTCATTGCAATTGCATGATAAAGATTTGAGAGAAACCATGCATTACTATTTTTGGGCCAAACAAAGACTTTGAAGCATCAATTTGCGCAATTACAACAAATCGTGAGAACATAAAAGCCACATATTGTCTCACTATTTTCATTTTTTCTTATTCGTTATTATTTGATCGCAATTAAATAGAGATGAAAAGGAAGAAGATTTCAAGTGCCATTAAGTTCTATAACATGTCCATGGTGAAAGGGTTCGACCTTGATAGCAGGATTCAGTTATCTATGTATTACTGGATGCGTTTTGGGTTTCAGTGATTTCAGAAGAGTCATCTTCATATAGAACTGAACGTTAATTTTAACATGTCCAAAGTCATTGACATTCACAGGATTCAAGTTAAGGATGCAATTGTGATTTGAGACGCCCAACAGGAAAATTGCTCTCCAAACTGATCTTGGGCTAGAATGATAAGGGATACAATAACAGTCACAACTGCCCCAACAACAACAAACACAAGGATCAACCTAGGTTGCTGACAGTCGGAAACTCTAACCCAATGGACTTAATGTAGCTTATGTCACAATGGGCTAAATCAACCTGGAAACTTTGCCCAAGACCAACACATGGATTATTTTTGGGCCGAAAAGGTCACTGTCAGAACAAAAATGGATCAGTCAGGGACACAAGATTTTCCTCCGTCCCTTGACTTTCGAAACCTCAAAGCTGAGCCCAAGTCGAACACAAGAAATTATAGCTCTACAAAAACTCTAGCCCTGCGATTACTAACTGACGCGTACGCAACAATTGACATATTACAACAATAATACAAACAAAATCGTACCATGCGTGAGCGGAGCGAGTGCGAGGCGATTGGCATGTACTTAATTGTCCGCGTCAAATGCTGACCGAAAGCCATTTGGATTCCCAAAATGAAAAAGCAAGAGATGCAATATTTCTTTGGACAAGAATGTATTAACAAACAACTAGGGAAGAAGCTTATTTCAAGGGTTTTTGCAAACAAGTATTTAAGGATATTATTAAAATAATTATATTTAATATTAAAAATTACGAATAAATTATTTTAACCATTTTTTCTATTCCCAATGCCAATTGTCAAGTCTCATTTCTCTTTTATCTTTCTGTTTTATTTTTTCTTTTTTTAATTGTTTTTATTTTGTTGAAAATTGGAAATTTTTTTAATGAGTTTTTTCAAAGGGTAAAGGTTGATAATTATTTTAATTAAAGAGTTTTTCAAATACAATGTGAAATCTCTTTGAAATGATAGATGAGCATTATCTTGAACTCAACAATGAAGTGAGAAACTTTTGTATTGTGTGATGACTCTTGCAATCAATTTTAATTCTGCCCATTGTTTACAAGTTGAAAGCTAAATAATCAAACTATACAGCTCATACTAATAGGAAAAAGAAAGTCAGTACTACTGTTACATATACTAGAAGTATCATAGTTATTAAAAGGAATTAAAAAGAAAAAGAAAATTAGACACATAATTTATGTAATTGAACCTAAAATGTATGTCCATGGGAAAAGAAGAAAAATTTTTATTGTAAATGGATAAATTTTACAAGTAAAACAATAATAACATAAATCAATAACTTAATTATTATTTTCTTCAAATGTATAGAAAGAAGAAAAGGATTCACTAGTCCTTAATTCCCCTTATGAAATCGTAGGCACGAGCTATATTGTCTGTTAAGCTAAAGAAAAATAAATTAATTAAATTATTGAAGTGTTGAAGAACTTTTCGATATTGGAATTTTTACTCCTCGAAAAACAAGATGCATATATTTAGTGTTTTCTTTAGCAGTAAAAATTCCTTGCAAGTCTTTGTACCGAAGCATTTTAATTTCTATTAAACTTATAGTAAATAAGAAAAAATAATTAACAATATTAAAAAAATTATTTAGGGGTTAATAAAAACTGACGTATAATGTGGTAAAAAATTTTAAATCTTATACTAAAATAAGTTTAAATTTAGGATCGGGTTTAAGTCATTTTTTATGTAAAATTTAAAATTTTATATCATATGATACGTAAACATTTATCAATATTGAAATAATTTTTTAACATCATTAACAAATTTTTTCTTATTTGCTACAGTTTTAAAAATATAAAAATTAAAATATTAAATTTAATAATATAAAAACTAATATATTTCTTTCACTATAATATAAAAACTCTTAACGAAACTTTTACGTTTCTTTAGGTTTTAAGTGCTGGCATTTTTCGAAACACGTTATCTGAATTTTCGTCTTGAGTAGTGGAAGGCTACAAAAATCCGCGTCTCACAAAGACAAAAATACAACATTTGGGTCAACAAAGACAAGGGGATTTGACTTCTTTCTGGGTTGGGGGGGGGGGGTGTTCTTGGTTATGCAAGAAAACTTGTATTCTAATTCAAGGATTATCAAATGCTGAAAAACATAGATGCATATATAGGTATAATAATGCCTGTTGAATGGAAATTAGAAAAAAGACTATTTCAATGTTGAAAATTGTGAATTGAGATGGCAAATTTTGAAGGGTTATCGGGTCCTGGAACCAAAGGTCTCTCCTATCTTTTCCAGGCAACTTCCAATTTTATAAATCCTGCAGGGCAGATAAAAATTGCATGAAATTGCAAAAAGTAAAACTTCAACCCTGGAAACTGAGGATAAATTTTTTTTGGCAGTTAAATTTGGAGTACCTACCATTCTCAGGATTCTAGAAGCGGCCATAAAGGACCAAAGAAGAAGTCTTGGTTTTATTGGGGCATGTGTTTTTGCATTTTATATTTTGATCCATGGAGACTGCATGCAGGAAACTTGTCCAATTAGAAATTCGTGGTGCTTGCTATTTACTTTATTCACCATATACGCCTGATAATATATTTGAATTTTGTTTAGTCAAATTTCCAAACTTGTTTACTTTAAGCTTAGCATAATCTTTTATTGCTACATTATAAGAATAGTTTTGTTTAGGAAGCATCGTAAGGAAGTTCCTTTGGACATACCTTTCTTTTTTTTTTTTTCTTGTTTTGGTCTCTTTTTGTATGGATTGAATAGCCTTCATTTGGTTATAACAGAGATTTTCTAACCATCTAATCGACATGAATCTAGTATCATTGAAAGGCAAAGGCGAAAATTTTAAAGTTGATAAATTAATAGACATACATATGCTTTTTGTTTGGGTAAATAGAATATGATAAAAGCATATATGACAAACCAGACTTTCCATTGGGAATTTAATAATGTTGGATACTCCTTCATATTGAACTTCTACAAAGATTTCCATAGTATGAACTACATATGAACATCTCAAATTATTGATCATGAAAACTTATATTTAGATTCTAAAATATGAATATATGGTTTTTAATTTTGGAGTCTCTCATTACTGTGGTAAGAGATGGTTGCCGTAAAAGATCCGATCCTCTCAAGAATTTTTGCATCAAAATTTGTGTCAAAGATGCCCTGCATATGCATGTATGGATGCCTTAATAGAACATAAATCTCACGCTGAATCTTGAACTTTAACCAAATTTTAAGTTCAGAGTAATTGCTGGAAAAATATAACCCTGTATGAAGCGAATTGTCATTTTCAGACACTGTTGAGAGAATTGTGACAATTCAAAGAGCAATGGCGGCAACTGTTAAGGTGGGAGGACGGTGATCCAAATCTGGCAGGCAGCAGTTTGGGGGTAAACGTACAGTAAAAGAGAAAGAAAGAAAAACTGAAAGGAAGAAAGAAAGAAATCTCAGAAGAGGGTCAACAGAAACCATTTTTAGTATTTTACTACGTACGCCACCCAATAGTAGTTATATATCAAAAGTTGGCCAAGGTCACAAATAGCTCACCTTTTAATATCCACTTCTGCCCCTTCCTGCTCCGCCGGCGACACCGACGATTCTTATAATGTTGTGGAAATTCATTTCAAGCTTCCATTTGCCGAATATTATTTCCAGATGTATCATCATCTGATTGAGTTATATAGACTGCTGCTACTTCTGGTAATTTTATTATTACTAGTGCTTGGGAGATGCTTAGGCTTCACAGGCACAATTACTCTCTTGGCGTAGAATCACTTGCCTTTCTCTTGCGTTGGGACTGGAAAGTTAAAACTTGAATGGGCTATCAGTAATCTGAAGCTAAAGTCTTCGGCCACAATCATCCATCCGCAGGCTAGCTTTGCTTAGACAGCCTGTATTTTGTTACTCCATATGGAGAGTAGGGAATTATTACAATCATGGGAGTTGCTCATGACATGGAGTTGCTGCTATTGTGGCTCTTGGTAAAGAGGCTGTACAACTGAAGATTGGAAAGTGGGCCTTGCTATCGTCCTCTTTTGCCAATCTTGACCTTTGTCGTTCATACAAATTATTCATCATTGGTTAATTCATGTCGTTTATTCATGTTTATTTCATTTGTTGTGATTCATTTGCTGTAAAACTCAGTTCTCTAAATTCTGCCTTTTTATGAATAAAACAAAACACACACACACACACACGTATATATTTATTTATATATAAAACAAAACTCATTACCACACGCCAATGCTAATACAACTAGTAATAGTTATGATTTTACCTTTGACCAATCTGCATGCATTTCCCTCTCACAAATAAATGTTCTTTCGGTTTATGGTAAGAGTTTACATTTATGTATCAGTGAATATAATATATATTTTTAAATTGAGTGAAACAAATTATATTACTTTATTAAATATTTTTACAAATAATTTTATTTTTTAATAGATAATATAAATCATATAAATTTATAGACCATCGTTAAATACAAATCATTGAATTAATTTTATTGAAGTGAATATTCTTTTTAATCGTGGGTCAAATATGCTTGGGCAAGGGGACAAGTACTAGAATGGATCAAAAGCATATAGGTGTGAACCATAGGCCAGGGGTTCCCTTTCTTTTCCATCTTATAATATCTGCATGTTATCGAATGATGGCGATGGAAGCGTCTACACGTGGGACATTACTGAATAACGCGTATATTAAGAAAGCAAAAGAATAATGAAAGGCTTAAAGATAGGGGAGATGTCAAATTAAATTAAGTCCGTTAATAGACATTAAAAAGTCATTTTATTATTATTTTAAAAATTAATATTAATATTTATTTTTATTAAATTTTAAAAAATATTATTAATTATATATAAATTTTTTTAAATTAAGCCATTAAAAAAGGAAATTATTATTAGTATTTAATATATATATATAGGCCCTATTTTATCTTTATTTTTTCAACTTTAGAATCTCGGACATCCATGCAAAAATAAGTTGCGTTTCGCCTCCGCACACAGTTTGAGAAGGCGATTCATGTCGGTTGTCACTTCTTCCCAGGGGTTTAAAAGAGAATAGACCAAAAAACATGTTACCCCATTAATTTATTTTATTTAAATAAATTTAGATGTTAATTTTATAATTTAATTATTTATATTATATATTTTAAATTATTATATTTATTATAATTATTTTTAAAATGATATATGTATTTATATAAATTTTAATATATTAATAAATTTTAATTATTTAATTTTGATATATTTATAAATTTAAGGTTAAATGTTTACTGTAGGAAAAAATTAAAATAAAATCTTGTAGGGGTAAGTTTTATATGACTGACTGCGGTTGCAGAGAATAAAGGCCCTAACCACTAGTTCCAGCAGACAGCAGTAGCAGTAAAAGTTTCAGGTTTGTCAGCGTGACGCCGCGTGGACGCAATATAAAATTTTATACAAAAAAAAGAAATAAAGAAAGGGAGAGAAGGTGTTTCCGCGTGGACAGATAGAGACCGAGAGACCGCGAAGAGAGACTGTTGGTAGGGTAGAAAAAGGGGTGCGAATGAAGGGAGAGAGAGAGAGAGAGAGAGAGAGAGAGAAGAAAAGCTTTCTTATCTGGTTTCGTTTTCTTGAACCAATAATAAGAACGCCCTCTTTGGTACCTAGGCTAATACTTGAAGCAAATCTATTTTCAGGGTTTTGGTTTTTGTGATCTTTCTCGAGGGTTCACACTTGCTGTTCACACCATCTGAAGAGAAATCTTTGCTGTTTTTTTCTCTCTCCATCTTTCTTTTTTCTGTTTCTTCGTAAATCAATAATCCTTTTGTTGGGTGCAAAAGTAAGACTTCATCTATTGTGGCTTTGTTTTGTGTCGTTTGCGTGTGATACTTGTTATGGACAGACACCATCACCATCATCGTCATCCACAGCATCAGTATCATCAGCAACAGCCTATCAGTGTTAACGTTGATGTTGATAGATTCCCTCAATGGAGTATTCAAGAGACGAAGGAGTTCTTGATCATCAGAGCAGACTTGGATCGAAATTTCATGGAGACCAAGAGGAACAAGCAGCTTTGGGAAGTTATCTCTACCAGGATGAGGGAAAAGGGTTATAATCGAAGCGCTGAACAGTGCAAGTGCAAGTGGAAAAACCTCGTTACTCGATACAAGGTATCTAATATTCGATTTATTCCTTTTTTTTCTTTTACGCAACTGACTACGTTTCCTGGAAGCTTTGTTTGTCTGGTTTGTTTTAGCTAAAATATGTAGCCTGAAAACCCTATTATCTGTATCTACTCATTCAGGGATGTGAAACGCTGGAAGCAGAAGCTATGCGGCAACAATTCCCATTTTACATTGATTTGCAGGCCATATTCTCGGCAAGGATCCAAGGTATTCAATGGCAGTCAGAAGGTGAAGTAGGAGTGACGGGGTCGAAAAAGAAGGGGATGCAGCTATCTTCAGATGATGAAGAGAATATGGAGGAAAATGCGTCGGATAAGGGTAGCATTAAGAAGAAGAGAAAAGGCAAAACGGGTGCAGGTATTGGCGGAAGCAGCAATAACAGTAATAATATAAAGGAGATTTTAGGGGATTTCATGAGGCAACAGATGCAGATAGAAATGCAATGGAGAGAAGCGTTCGAGGCAAGGGAAAACGAAAGGCGGTTGAAAGAGATCGAATGGAGACAGACCATGGAAGCATTGGAGAATGAAAGGATAATGATGGATAGAAGTTGGATAGAAAGGGAAGAGCAAAGAAGAATGAGACAAGAAGCTAGGGCTGAGAAGAGTGACGCTCTCATAACGGCGCTATTAAACAAGCTTAGAAGAGAAGATTACATATAGTGAAGAGTCAGCAGCTACAATCAGGTCATCACTTGTATATTTTTCATGTTTTTTTTCTGAAGAAGATGAAGCTTTATTTAAGAGGTTTGTCCTACAACTCTTACTCTATATATGAGATCGATTTGCGTTCTTAGTTCTATCAATTTTTCTCCTCTTTTGCCAAACCGAGTCTTATCTTGCTAGCAAAAGAGAGCCTCCATTTCCCAAGGTTTTTTTTTTATTTTTTTTTATTTTGTTGTTTTCTTCTTCATTGCCGTACCGTTATCATTTCGAGGTGACCAAAGCACATTTCAAAAGCACCATACACTTTCCAAGGTCTAAGATATCTTTGATGTAGTTAAAGAAATTAAAAATCTATCAGCATCCGATCCACAAACGATAGTGTCCGAGATAATGCTAAGCAAAGTAAATATTCTATGGAACCATATGTAGACTCATAGTGGACACCCTTGGAAATGGTCCATTCTGTTAGGAAGTTATCATGTATAAGAGGAGAATGAGTTAAGAGGAGTGGAATTTAAAATTTCAAACTCAATTCTCAATTCATATCACCAACGATCGATGATTATGTTATAGAAAACAAGAGATATATATACAACATAAATTCTATATCAGGATTAGATGCGAGCGACAAGAACTAACTCTCTAAGAACACCAAGTCAGGTTATAGCGAACCATTATTTTTGTTCAAGTATCCAACCTCTTAACTATAGTTCACACGAATAAGGAGTGAAAGTGCATTCTTGAAAGTGAGATGCAAATTAACCTAATATTATGCTAGTAGTATATGCGGCCACCTCTTTTTGTTTTCATACCATTTCAATAATTGAAAACTATGAATGAATCAAGTCTAGAGAGGGCTATCTTGTTTGTAAAGGGAACTGGCTGGTCATATCCTATTTTAATTGATACGTGTGCTTTAGCTATTTTTTCTTGGCTTTTAATTAATTTAATTCAACCCATTAATTAGTTCCCAGTTTCTTAAATTAAGTTTGATTTGAGTTTGCACAAGCCATCGTTTTGTATATGTGTCACTCATTTACTAGAAACAAAACATTAACTATAAACATTTTTGGAATAATATTATAATGCAATGATGATCTCATAATAACAATTAATTGTAATTCCGTGTAACAGATATTTATTCTACAAACTCTGTCAGACAAGTAAGAAATATCAAACATTCATACATTTGTGAATAAAAATAATGCTTTAGTAATAATAATAATACTTAGTATGATACATATCTCATAAGCACTCCGATTGATCTTATGCACAACCTTTCATATGTCTCATTTACATATTTTCACATCGACGATATCATATGCACAAAAGAAATATACACATATATATAATTATTTATGACGATATTTTTTATAAAAAAATAAAGGAATAAGATAATTTTTTTTATTAGTTAGAGAAAATTATGCGATGAAAAATCAATTATGTGTTTCATCAATTATTGTGTGTATGTGTGGAAATGTTTATGTCTATATAACATTTTCCTTTTCTACTGTAGTTATGCTTGGAGGGAAATCATTTTAGCTAGGGAGGATGGCTCCCATATGGTAACCTTCTTTTATCTTTCATTAGTTTCTTGATAAAAGAGTAGGTTGATGTGAAACAAGTCCGGCTGATTTTTTACAAGCTTCAGCTTAGCTTCTTCTTGCATCTCTAGTTTAGTACCTACTACCAAACTCATTTTATATTTTATAGCTTGGGATAGAGAAGCTGCAGGCTTTTGTTTTTTTTTTTTTTTTTTTCCTAAATAGTAGAAATCATAAATAAAAAATTATGAAATACATTAATTTTTACGTAACATAATATAAAGTTAATGATTGTAAACATATATATATATATATATGGATTATTCATGAGACCAATTTGTACGTTGTTAAAAACAAGTCGCTATCTAACTGATTGTATTTGTCTAATTGTAAGATTGAGTGGCTTGCAATGTGAATTTTCCTTGTTCATATTTGTCACTATGAGAATAATTGAAGTCGAAATTTTTTTTTACCGTCCTATATATATATATATATTATATGATATGAACCTAAATTTAAGTTTTATTTTATATATAAAAGGATCTATTTATATTAGTATAAAATTTTTAAATAATTTATATTTGTTTAATCCAACTGTTGTATTTCATGCTTTATTTACGTAGATTACACACACCAAATTTTGAGTGAATTTAAAAATATCTAACCATCTATTTGATTAATTTAAAAAATTTTAACCATTAAATATATATATAAATATATATATATATATATATATATATATATATAAACATCATTCTCAATCACATTAGATTAGTTTGAAACTTTATATTGCTAACTTTGATGACTAGTTTGTTCAAATATTAATCGTATATGAAATCATAAAAAATGTATAAAATTTATAATTTTATACCAATATAAGTTGATCCTTGATTTATATATATGTGTGTGTATGTGTATGTGTGGATTAAGCTATTTCTTTTCAATTAAAGGTGTTTATATCTATGATCATGACTTTGTTATCCATATAAATTTTATTTGTACTAAAGTCTAACCTACTATTAAAAGGAAAAAAAAAAAAGAACTTTGGAATCGCCACTAATTAATGGAGTTACTTTGTAAAAGCTATTTCATTTGATATGGAGTTTCTTTGTATAATAATTAACTTTAGGGTTTCACTTTCAATTTGTTAAATATATTTTGTGTTAGAGGTAAGATAATGATAGCAAAAGGATCAGTATATTTGGGGTTGATTTCTAAATTTATATATGTTATATCTGCCATTATGCCTAGCTAGCTAGCATCTTCAAACACGAAAAAGCAAGCATCATGGAAACGGGAACTAGAACAAGAATTCGATCCATGTAGTAGTATTAATTATAAATGTATGATACAGTACTATCTATTCTCTATGTATATGTATATGTATATGTATATATATATATATATATATATATATGAAGACAGTGAATTATTGTTATGCCTTCATGAAGTTTGTATTTTTTTAGTGGTATACGCAACTCAGTGAAAGACTGAAAATAGTTAGACTGCCTAAATTATTGTTAGGCTGACCCAAGGATTTTGCTTTTGCTTTTATTTTTGTTTTTGTTTTTTTTTTTTTTTTCATGTATCAAGATCAATGTCAATGCATATGCATATGCATACTCTAAATAATGTTATAAATGTACTAGAAATTAATTGAAAAAAAGGTTTTCTCTCATAAAAAATAAAAATAACTTGTTTTCTTGTACTTCGTGTAAGGTAATGATTCATTGAATACTGTTTTTTTGGTAGTGAAAAGTAGCAACTCATAGTTTCTTACTTTTACCCTCTTTTTATTAGTATTTGAATATAAATATGATGGAGTAAAAGGAAAATTAAGAGATTAAATAAGAATACGTGTGAAAGCAAGCAATGAGTCTTCATGTGATTGCAATACATATGTATATATTTGTCAGCTTGAGCTTGCTTTTCATATCTTCACGGCACGTTTGGCGTCTGCTTCCATTGTTGTGTGTGTATATATATATGGGATAATCGCTGTTGCAACAGCAACAGTTTTGTCCACTACCACAGCATTTCATCATCATAGCCAGATTAAATATGTCTTGGTTTGCGGCAATCAACGCCAAAATAATTAATGTACTGCATTTTTTGACCATCTTTCTTGCGTTTCGAATTTCAAATGGATACTTCACTCATGATCTTTGCAGCTGGTTGAAGCAATATGTTTTGTAGTTGAGATATGACCTGAGAACATACAAAAACAGCAAAAATTAAAAGCTTCAAATTTGGCGGAAAGCTAGCGTTATAACCGTGTTCTTCTTGCAGGAGATGCTTATAAAAATTCACCGACGCCGTAGTATATATCTGTATAGTGTTTTGTCCCAGGATTAAGAAGGATTTAGTAGTAGAAAACTTTGCACATAGTAGCTGCAAGTTTGTCAATCTGGTTGAGATTTGGATATTCTTTTTCACTTTTGTTTCTTATTTTCTTTTTCGATCTTCTTGCATGGGAAATTGCTAATGTTGGCCTCCTGCTTAATTGCACATTTTGGCAGCAAATATTGGCTAACTGATGAACCAGGACCACCATACTTTTCCCTTTACTTCAATTAATTAAGATGAAGTATGTTCCATGAAAATCTTGATTATATAATATTAATGATATTTAACAATTTTTTGCTGCCAAATTTATATATTTAATTTACTATTGTATTAATCATTTGTGTTTATTTTTTTGTGTTTAAAATATTATACATATTTTTATATAAATTTTAATATATTAATAATTTATACTGTATAAATTTTCATAATGTTTATATATTCGTATTTATATTCATATCTTACAATTATATCGTATTAAAAAATTTTAAATCCAACAGCCAAACTAGTTATGACCAACTTATTCATATCTCATATAATGGAATGTTTTGCATGCTAGAAAGTCAAACGCAGGTAAATCTATACATATTATAATATCAAATATTAATCGCCATGTGAACCAAGCTCCAGACGAAACTTCAACGAGTTGGAGAACAAATTTTATATTCTAAGCTATAGAATTCGTGCTAAAGTATAAGATTTGATTAAATGAATTAAATATTAGTAATTTTTAACTTTGACTGTACCTGGTTCGTGCGCTCAACAATTAATACTTCAAATTAAGGAAAAGAAATAATACTTAAGAAATGGAAAAAGAGGACCATTACTCTTTATCTGAATGAAAATAAATTACATTAAGTCATTAATTAATAACAAATGAAATTGAAGATTCATGCCCATTTTAAGTTATTTTCTACCGCATGCAAACATATGATCATTATAAATATGTATATTCATGAATTCGAGTGTGTATATATATATATATATATATATTTCAACTGTTGGTGTTTCAAAATTTCTAACTCCAACAGATAAGATTTGAATTAATTATTTTTGGTAAATATATTATATAAAATCGAAGGGATGAGTGGGTTTATGGTGAGGTGGCATGGTGTTACTTTCCTTCAGAAAGGTCCGGGTACTCAACTCAACTAGGTCTAGGAGCCGTCAAACGGAAATGAGATCAGTCAAACCCTCATATGAGAAGTTATTATAATAATATATAAATAAATAAATTCTGCCTTCGCTTTTGCTATTATTTCTGCCATTAATTAATTTAATTGAACAACAGAAAGCTCTTAAATTCTATATTTAAATTTTCAAGCTCAAGAAAAAGATAGTACTCTTTGTTCCAATCAATTTTCAAGCTCAAATTCTACTTCCATTTCTCCAAGTTTTTATTTATTTTTTTATTTTATAATGAAATATGTACCCTTTCCCTTTGCAATCCGCATCCATCCTCATTTTTTTTTATTAAGCATTTTCTTCTGTATATTCAATGACCGCTTTCTTTTGATTTTTGTTTTACGAACTTTTGACTCTTGATCAAGACTTCTCGTACAAGAAAAATCTACTTTTACACTCTATTCATATATGTTATGGTTTTCTTCGGTGACTTTTGAGTTTTTTTTTTTTTTTTCCCCTCCCCTTGGGTTTAATAATTAATTCATTTTATTAATTAATCGCATCTTGAACCTTTTTCTATATTCCCTGGTTTGGTTGTTGAGAAAAGTACGTCCAAAGGAAAATAATAATGTACTTGGAAATATCTTATGTTTGCTTTCGACTTTAATTAAGTAAATTAGTGAAAAATATTCCCCAAGGGCAGCCTATAGTTATTCAATGCCTGTTCATCCAAATTCATAAGTAAAAATGATGCAGAGAAAGTTCCGTCCGTTTCTTGGGTTAGATTTCTTTTTGGGGTTTTAGTTTCACCTACAGATTTACTTCTTGATCTAATAAATATTCTTTTAGCTCGAATCCCCTTTTTGCGTTCCTTTTGTCTATCTGAAAGTTACTACTGTTTGACCAAAACAGATGATGATTCTGATACCATTAAGAAAATAAACTCCGGCCCCGAGATGGAATTATACCATAGACTATTACGAACAAAAGTTTTCTCCAATTTTATATGGAATATGGTACATTGGGTCTCGTAATAACTGTAATATCAAATCTTTTTGGTGCCTGGGAAGAGATCTTAGTAACTGTATTCCAAGACCCAGAGAACGACGAGTTAGCGGTGTTTAAATGATCAAGATCTTGTTTCCTTTTATGTTTACTCAGTTACCTTAGGAACCAAGCCGAGTAGCAAACATTAATGACTTCTTTCTAGACTTGAATAAACTGAATTGAATCCTTTTTTCCTAGCTTGTGCTCTAGCATAATTAATGTCCGATGCTTTACCTTAGCTAGCATTAATTGGTTTTCTATGTGTTGAGCTCACTATAGTTATTGTAAGTGAAATTTGTACCATGTAATGTTTACAGACAAGAACTACATGCATATATAACCCAGGAGTTGGGAGATGGAGCTCGCTGAAAACACTATATATTTAGATTTGGATGAATCATGTGTACGAAAAAATTCCGTCACCTGGTGAATGGAGGATGTAATATTGATGCGGATATTCCTTGGTTGTGTTGTCCAATTGGGTCTAAAAAGCGCAGGGTTTTGAGAAGGGCACCTTTGATGATTGCTGCAGTATACAGAAGTGGACGAGTGGTGAAATATATACTTAAATCTGGTCGGGTCAATGTTGATAAACCTTGTCCTTCAGATGGAGCGACTGCAGTTGAGTGTGCTTATGATGCTATGTCTTCTCCTGGAATTATTATCGATCTGTTGCGTAGTGCTAGGAAGAACCAGTCAAACAATATGGATCATCAAAGTAGTGGGAAATATGAGATAGATAGTGCTAAATTTATGATGTTTACATACAAGACGGAATTTTGCAAAAAAAGGTTGTAAAGTCCACAATTATGGAAAAATGTCCTTATCTGCATCCAAAGAAGAAAGGAAGGAGGAACGTGAAGATTTTATCTGCCTTATTATTATAACTTCGACAGGCACAAAAGTTGCGAGAAAGGAAATAGGTGCAGATTTTCACATGCAAAAAAGGAGAAACTATACCACCCTTATACACATCGGACACGAGATTGCGAAAATTGATCTTCATATGAACGAAGATTCTGCCCATATGCTCACAATACAGAAGAAAGGCGTCATCATGAATTCTATGATAATCTGATAGAAGAGGAAAAACATGAAATTCAGTACCGAATCAAAGCTGATAATGATTCGCCATCTATGATGAACGATATTCTTTTAGAGGTAAGAAGGTTGACGAATGACTGACAATGTTACCCCTCCCGCCCACCCCAATTCTTACGTCTTCTGGAAATGTAACATTCATGTGAAACTCAACTATAACTACAAGGGAGATTTGAAAATGTACACTCTCTGCCTAAAGCTGCAATCTGAAATTCACAGAGGATTTTTTTTTTTTTAAATCTATTAGTATTACTATTTTGTTAATACAACATTTGATGAATATGTATTCGTCTTTTATTCTCACTTGAAGAATGAAAAGTCTTTTATTTTTGGTATATAAGAAACGTATCCATATTTTATTTGGAGGTGTAAAGCTGGGAATCCATAGACCGTCCGAATAGAATTTAAACTCTTTCAAATAAAAGTAATGCGGATACATGGAATGTAAGGTTTTCTAGTTTCTTTTAGACTTCATTGTAATTACTTTAGAACCAAGAATTCCACTAAAGTTTAAATTGTTTTTTTAATTATGTTTATCTCTTAGCTAATTTTTGAGCAAATAGAATTCCACTAAAATACAAATTGATTTTTAAATAGAATTTGAGTCCTGATGATCTGAAGACAAGGACAGGGCTGCATATATAACCTAGGAGTTGGGCAGAGAATAAGTTAGATAATTGGCAATGGAGCATGAAGAAAATATTACTTATTTAGATTCGGTTGAATCATGTATCAAGCATGATCTGACAAATTTCATCCGGATGGTCGATAACGGAAGAAGTAACATGGATGAGGATATCCTATGGTTGACTTGTCCAATCGGGTGTGATAGCCCCAGAGTTTTGATGAGGACACTTTTGATGATTGCTGCAATATCTAAAAGTGAAAAAGTGGTGGAATATATAATTCGATCTGGTCTGGTTAATATTGATAAATCTTCCCCTTCTGATGGAGCTACTGCAATTGAGCGTTTTCATGATATTACGTCTTCTACTAGAATTATTTTGATGCTGTGGAGTCCTCGGAGTCGGAGGGGCCAACTAAACTACTTTGATCAAAATAGTATGTAGAGTCATAAATCAGTTTGTTCTTCAACAGCGTCCGATGGTCAAAGCCATCTAAATTCTACGATCAATGCCCCTTCAATACACCAGTTGTGGCCAGGAATGGAGGAATCCATTGTTGAGAGGTCATCTGTCGATTACAATATGAACGAGAGCTTGACTGGAAAACAAAAGCCTGCAATCATGAACTGTTATGGGCATGCTCGTGGACGTGGGCTGGGTGCAGGCCCGTTTAGTTCCCATCAGCAACAACGTTTTAATTTTATTCAAAGCATGCAGGGAAGGCAAGAGCCAAATATTCTAGCATCCTCTTATGCGACAGTCAACAATTATGGGCACACCGGTGGAGTTGCTGCCGGTGAAAGGCCATTGAGTTCCGATCATCTAGTCTATCAATACATGAGCCAAAACATGCAGGGAAGGCAAGAGCATAAAGTGATGATCAATTCATCGACTCCTCGTCCTGGAATCATGGATAAGCATGAGCATACTCAGGGAAAGGCTGCTGCTGCTAATGATGATTGGCCATCTTTGATGGAGGATATCTTTTCAGAGGTGAGAAAGTCGTTAAATTCAACTCACGTATAGTAGAAAATGTACATTCTCTACCTAAAGCTGCAATATGAAGCTTTTTTTTTTCAAAAAAAAAAATGAAAAAGAATAGTAATACTAGTTTATTAGTAACAAATTTTACATTTTCTGAACATATATAGTATTACTCCTAGATATACTTAGGCCAGGTGACACAAGTTCATCAGCAGTCTGGTGCAACACGAGATAAATTATTTGTTCCACAAATATCTTCAAACGCGAAGACTTTCTTGGTGATCCAGTTTGAGAATTTTATATCTTCTTCTGTCAGCTTGCCGTGCTTACCCACCAACTCCAAGTAATACTCAGTCTTTTCGATGTCCGGGGACCCAAACTTCTTTTTGTTGAATTCCTGCTTTCCAAGACCTTCAGTGATTGAAACGCGAGCACTAATATCCATAGTTGGGGAATGGGGAGTTACATTTCACTGACTTTAATGAGCATTTCTTCTCTGATTTCAGTTCAAGGACCTTGAATTTTCTGTGGAAAATTTTTTGACTATACTCAAGTTAGATGGCAATGGCAGCACCAATTTTCATATAGCTTCGAAACTCGTAAAAGAAAACGAAATTTAGAATCCAAACCTGGAATGCCATTTTCATGGTGGGCTGCAAAGTTATTTACAGTAAGGACAGAAACAGGGCTTGAACCCTCTGAGTTATTCTTAGAGTAATCAATTTTATTGGCTTCGCGTTGATTCTTTTTCTTCTTTATCACAAACATGTATTTCCTTCTGATTTACCATCACCATTAGACTTTTTATCTTTAAATTTGCATCTCTAATGGAATTTTTGCCCTTGAATTGGCATCTCCAGTGGACTTTTTTTACCTTTGAATTTGCACCTCTATTAATCTGAACATTCTTGGCTCCACTAATGTAGCCACCTGACTGTAAAGAATGTTTACCAGAAACTCTCCTTGGCTTATTTTTAAGCTTAGATATCTTCTTGTTCTTCTCTTGATTCGTCTTCTTACAAGTTACTTTCTCTCTTACATTCTCCTTTTGCTTAACATGCCTACTACCTGACTTAAACGCATCATTATTTTCATTCATATTGTCGAATTACGCAACAAAGAATTCTTGATTCTGATTACGGTGAAATTGTTGTAATACATTGCGAACCAACGCTGATGTTTTTCACGTGCAAACTGGAACCTGTTTCCTCTAGCTTGATTTTGGGTCTAAAATTGAGACTTTTGAGGGTTTTTTTTCTTGAATTGTTATCAAATTGAGTCTAACTTGCTATTTGAATTGTTATCCACACATAAATAATCTAAAGAATAAACCAAGTAGAAAGACAAGAAGTAGAAGCCATTCAATTCTCAACTCTTTTCTTTTCTTTCATGTTTCATATGATTCAATAAAGCAATAAACGTCAATTGTTCTGACGCAATTGCTGCTTCTCTCGTAAAACAGCAATATATACATTTTCCTTTGCTAGTAGAATGCCGATATAGAAATATACGCCAACTTAATATGCCTCCCCCTTGCCCTTGTTAGTTCTACTTTAAACTTAAATACAATTCCATATGACCATGGTATTTACCATGGCCATACAAGCTCAATGCTTAGATTTCTTACGGTTAAGCAAGCAAGTTCGAAGCAAAGAGCTTGAAGTTCCATGAATCATCAATCTGACTTAGAAGGTTTAATAAGCTCCGGGTCAGTTTGGTAATAGACAACATCTCCGGTATCGCTAACATAGTGATCTTCCTTGAAGCTTCTTATCAGATCTCCTAACAGGTGAAAAGGTAGAGGACCTGATTGTTCTGGCTCCCTATAGTATTTTCCAAGAACTGGCTTAGCTGCCTCTGTCTATGAGATCAAAACATGAAATAAGAATAAAATAATTAGAAAATGAGCAAGAAGAATATCACAAGCGAAAAATAAGCTACACGAGAGAGGTATTCACCGCCTCGACTAAGTGGTAATGCGGGATCTGAGGAAAGAGATGGTGTATGGCATGGGTTCCAATATCATGGTGGATATTGTTTATCCATCCATAGTCACGGTCAACTGTTGTAAGCCCTCCCCTTAAGTAACTCCATTCCTGTAGAATATTGTTTTTAATGACACACTAATCTTGTAAGTTCAAAACAAACCTCGGAATTCTTTACCAATTGTCTGAAATAACCAAATTTTCAACTTTATAAACACGTCTCTGGCAGAATTACAATAGACCAAGGTAGGAGAATCATACCTTCCCACGGTACCAAGGAAGTTTCTCTTTATAACCATTATGATGCATGTATGTTACGAAATCCAGCCACATTACAAATATCTAACCTCAAAAACAAAGACTAATCAAATTGTATTCTCTAACCGGTAAAGAGATACTATGCTCCTATCATTACGTCGAAGATGACCAAAAGAAAGTTGAAAACATACCAAGTATGGAACGCCATATAGTTTAAGCAACTGCATAGGACCTATGGTGAAGCCTAGACCAACAAGAATAGCAGCCATGATTGTCCAACAAACGGTGGACGTAATCACATCTCTTCTCTCACTTGGGACAAACAAATCACTGCTAGGGTGAAAGTGAGAACCAGTCTTCCCTGGAGATCTGAGCCACTGCAACTAAAATTATCAGCCGTTAATACTCTCAACATTTAGGATGAAATTTCTCAACCAAGCTACAATATGCTTACAAGGTACACAGGAAATGAAAGCATGGGAAAAGGCAGCGTGAACCGCAATGTTCGTGTTAAATTATCCAAGCTCCTGTATATCTTCTCAGATAACTGCAATTTTTATGTTTTAGACTAGATGGAAAGAGGAAAGGAAGAACAAATGCATGGTAATGGACTAAACCAATAACACCAGAAGGAACACAGAAATCTTCAACCAACCGGATGCCATGATTCATCTTTCTCAGCATGACCTTGGTTTTGATGATGAGCCTTATGGCTAATTCTCCTGTAAAGTTAAATTATAATGAAAATGAATTTAATTAAAACTTCCTGATAAGATCAACTAGTACAATGCAAAATCTGTAGCGCAATGGACTAAAATTAAATTACTTGAACAAATTCAGAAGAGAAAATTTTGAAGTCTCGAGCATACCATCCATGATAAGGCACAAGAATGGAAGAATGCAAGAAATGCCCCACTACACTGTTTAAGTTGGGATCGTCTGAAAAGCTCCCATGGTCACTGCACAATTAAATCAAGGGCATCCAAATTAAGCATTGAAAAGAAAATTTACTTATAATTTGAGACGGCCAAACCTAATTAAAGAAGGTTGTTATGCGCGGTGTAAATTACCAATCATGACCAAGAACAAAAAGAGCCCAAAACATGGTCCCTTGAGCAGCCCAGTAAAGAGGCCAAACAAGCCAGTTGTTAATATAAGCCGCAGCAGCAGCCATGCCGAAAACCAAAGCAACATCCCTCACCACGTAGCTCATAGATTTCCATGGATCCTTAACCCAACAATGCTTGGGTATGGCATCTCTTATACCAGCTAAGTTAAACGGTGGGGGAGCCCCAGGGTCGAATCTTGCCACCTCTTCTTGTTCTCCGAACTTGTTAACACCATGGATTCTCTCTTCTCTTTCCTCGTATTCGTCTATGGATGCAACTTTCAATGGAACACTCACCTTTAGCCCCCAGTTCCTATCTCCAAATACCCCATTTGAGAATTGAATTGGCTTTGTTGGTTTTAGATATGAAAAACTCTTGCTTGTATGTAAAACTCTGAACTTGAAGTTCCTTGAGACAAGTCCAGATGTGAGTCTAACGTACATATGAGAAAGAGGTTTTAAACCATATTCTGATATGACAAAACTCGCCATTAAAATCCCAGGTACAGCTCAACCAGTGTTTGGATCTTAGGTTAAGAGAAACAAAAAAACTCCCAGGAGAAAACAATTGAAGGTTAGATAAAAGGAAAAATTCTTGATGCTAGCAAGTAGAAATCTTGTTTCCACGACAAGCACAAAGATTCATCAGTTAATGTTCTCTCTCCTCAAGAATAAAAGAACAGAAAATAATCATCATATTGCTGAGTGTTTGTGTTCTTGAGAGAGAGAGAGAGGGGCAACAACTGAGAGGTTCCTGCCTCGTTACTTTGTTAGAAAGAAGGTGGCTTTCAAGGGCTCTTTATTTATGGTTACTCGGGTGGCGGAAACGGCTGAACGAGAGCCTGCTGTTAAGATTTGAGACGGTTATTTTATTTTATTTTTGAAGATTGTGAGTTGGGAGTTGAGACACGATAGGTACTGCCGGTTAAGTGCTTGTCAGTAGAGCATGTTTTCAGTGTTCCTATGTGTGTAGTTAGGCAAGCTTGCGTGAAAAATCTCATGTATGGTAGCATTGGAGTTGGACCTGTTGGTACTCCAGAAGGAACTTCCTTTTCTTTTATAAATATATATTGTTCTTTTCACATAAGCTTCGCAATGTTGGTTTCCTAACGAAGCCAAGCCAAGAGACCATTCTGATTTCCTCTTGCACCGCATGCTAAATGTTTCTTACTTCTATTTTTTTACCACTACACTAAGGGAGCCAAAAGGCCAAAACATTCATATGAACCATTGAATATGTTAAAGTTGGGTGACCTATCATTTCACATGTTCAAACTTCTCAACGAGTGGTTAAAATTTTTAAGATTTTAATTTGGTTATTTTAAAATTTTAAGAAAGGAATGAAGAGTTCCAATAGATAATCAAATATTCATAGTTTGTTTATTTGAGTAACAGCATGCTGTATTCGATATTATAATCTCACTTTGGCAAAACCAAAACTGAAACGAATGTTTAAATCATGAAATGTTCATGTTAGATCTTTTAAAGTCCTTAAAATAGTGCACCAAAATAATATGAACAGAATAAAGATGGAAAGAATAATAATCGTGTAAACTTTAATCCCAACCACTTTGGCAAAGCACAGGCGTTATCTATCTGCTTCCCTGTTTGAGGCATTTCACGATCTTTGTTGGAAAATCTAATTCTCAAGGTGGACGACTCTAGGCTCTAGGAGACCGATTTTACCACCCAATTTTATCATTTTAATTTATGGCATTTTGTTTACAAGATGAAGGTATTGCTTTTTTGCTAAGATAATACTGAGGTATTTTATGAATTCATTTTTCGTCGAGATAATGAAAATTTGTAATTTTATTTAAACAATAATAACAAATTGTTCTTTAAAATTTATAATTCTTTAGAATAGAAAATCTGTCCAATTGATTTCATTGATTAGCTTCGCTGCTTCCGCTTTCTCATTGAATCTTTTAAAAAGGGTATAGTCCAAAGCTCAGACAAAGCTTGGTTCTTGTTCTTTTGTTGCCTATGGAACCTTATGCAAAGTCTAATACCAGCAGTAATACTGTTAGGAAATTCTGCACCACTAATATGGATAGTTGATTGTTTCAAACTAATAAATTTTACACCTCTATCAATATCGGTCATTTACATTCTTTGTTCACTATGCTTGCATGAAAAAATCTATGATTTTCAACCCAAGGATTTTTATCAGAATGACTCATGTTTACGCTGATGAAACATTTACGTCTTTACACGAGAAATAGTTAACTCTCAAACAGTGTTGCCCGTTGAAGTTCTAATCCTCAATTTCCACTAAGCAGAACAAATGCTTAGAAGAAATTTGCTAGTGTGCAACGACAATGTCCACCAAAGGTTGTTTCAGGCTTACATCTCCTGTTTCCCAAAGTGATCAGGTAACATCCATGCATGGAAGAACTCATCTCAACGTAATTAATCCCCATTTATCTCACCTTATATATGCCACCACTTTCGATTTTCCATTGTCTTGACAAGCTCATCTGCCAATGATGCAAAGTTTTCAGCCCCGCTTTGCAGCTCTTCAGTGCGCCTGCCGATTCTCTGGCACAATTGTAAGTAATTGGAAAGAAGCTCGGTCAGAGTAAGCAAGGATATGCCAAACCCAAAGTTAATTGCACTAAAATGTCATTTCTCCATAGCTTGGTTCCCCTTGGTCTTATTAACTCAGAATAATGAAAGAGCAAGCAGTTCAATTTTCAATTAGAATGAGACTTTATCCATCCACACAAATGACAACTGCATGTTATGAGAAATCCTTTTTACCTCCAGCTTTTCCTGCCTCTCTACCAGTTTATTTCTAGCATGTGCGGCTGCTGAAGATGCATCCTGCAATATCAGATAAGGAAGCCAGCTCAGGAAGCTGCTATTGTGACAAAAGAAGAATTGGTAGATCCAAAGGTAAAAAGATCTCTTACCCCAGCTTTTCTATATTTAGCAATAATTTCTTGAGCTGTTCTAACTCTTGGTGTTGAATCATCTGGAGCACCTAATAATTTTTCTCTGTCAGTTTCCTTTCCTGCAAGGTAGAGAGAATATTATGCCGATTCATTTTATAGGTTTTCAGGGTAAAGAGAAGAGAGATAGAAAGCCGGATTTACCTTCTTTCGTTTTAACAGCTTCAAGAGATGAGGAGCTAGTAGCAGGTGTTTCATCAATTTCAATGTCATCTGGTCCCAAAGAAAAACACACTGTCAGAGAAAAACCAGAAAGGAAGAAATAATGTGGGTATAGGTGTGGACAGAACCTATGTCAAGCTCCACATCTTCCTGCTTGTTTATAACATTCTGGGTTGTGTCTATGAATGGGCTTTTTAAGAATCTGCTCTTCAAATGAGTAAAACTGGAGTCGGGTGCTGCAGAAGTATTCACTTTCCCCCCTTTAAAGCCTTTGATTATGCCACCAATAATCCCAGGTGCTGCACCCTGCAGCAAACAGTAAATTATATAAGCAAATTTTATTTTTCTTCAGAAATTAAAACCAAGAATGAGATATTTCCAGCAGACCTGTTTTTTCTTCTGATTTGACGAGAAATTAAAGGCAGCATTGGTAGCTGCTGCAAGAATCCTGTCATGGAGACAAGGTAGAGATTCTGGAATCCTATAAACAATAGCGAAAGTTCTCAGAATGATTTTCTTCATTAAATTTTAATTTTCACCACAGCATTGGCAAAACAAGTGATGTTGGTACCTGAAATCATTTTCACCAGCCAAGAGAGATATGAATGCCACTTCACATCCACTTCTCTGTTATATACCAAAAATCAGGCATATATCACCAGATAAATATTGAGAACACAAAGGTATTGACCCCAAAAAGGTTTATTAGTCTTAGAGGTAATTTTGGTTTTGCAAGTGTAGCATATGCTAATGTATGCTCTTAAATTTATATTTCATATGTCATCACACCCTGGTAAAACATTGAAACAGTTTTCCGAAGAAAAAGATTCCAAAAGTACATACCAGTATAACTTGCGCATTGTCAGCAGTCATCATCTTATCCATGTTTGGCTTGTAGTTCCACCTTAGAATTGACATTATGGAGCTTTCTTTAACCAATTCCAAGTCCGGCAAGGATCTGAATGGAAATAAGTAGTGATTACAAGAGGAACAAACAACATCTCTATTTAAAACAAGGAAATTAAATCACATGATAAGGGAACCAATACCCTACTTAAGGATAAAATAAAACATAAAAGTACCAATTTTACCTGATCTCAAGATTCCCTGTTTGAAACAGCAGGAGCAGCCCACAAACTCTTCCATCTTTCTTAAAAGTGGTGGTCCAACAGCAAGGTTTCATATGTTCTACTTCATGAATTGCTTCATCCTTCCCCTACAGAAATTGTATCTCCTTATCGTACAAATGAAAGCACAATAACATTCTGAAATAAAAACATGGTTGTAGCCATGAAAGCACCTGAATCACAGACTTCATGGAGTATAAGCGCAATGAATTTTCGCAACAAAGCAAAACAAGTGCATCAAGTGAGTGTTCCTCAGAGAATGCAGTTTCTGAAGAGGAGAGATGTTCAGTCCCCGCTGAAGAGGCATCAAGCTCATGATCACTCTTGGCAGTGGTATTGTTGCTGGATTCTTCAAGCAGCTTTTCACAGTTTTTAGATACTGAAAAACTGCTATCTGGAGTTCAAAATATTATCAGAATTCTATTATCCATAACTACCAAGTGCAAAAAAGTGCACTATAGGCATCCAGCTTTATAATGGTACTTGCCTGTAATGTACATGGAGAGTGCAGTTTCTTCATTTTTCAAGTGCCATGGATGAGGGTTTATCATCTTACCATTACTCCCATCAATAGAGATAATTTTTGCATCCTTGGTCAAGATAAATACTATGTCCTCTTCAGGTTTGACTGCCACTTCAGTTTCTGAATGCTTTAGGCTTCTTACAAGGCTATAATTATTTTTAAACTCTAACCAAGACACTGAAATGACCGGAGATAACGAACTAGATAAACTATCACTAATGAACAAAATTGATGAAGAACTCACATCAAGCACTGCAACCTGTGATGGAAGCATAAAGAAATATGAATCCTTAGAAGTAGAAAGCTGAAATGACCAGCGTATTACCTATGGCCCAACAACTTAGTAAAATGAAGAGGATCTGTCAAACAAAAAGAAGAAGATGAAACTTACACGATCAAATTCAAATCCAACAACAAGCTTGGCTCCACAATTCCCAAACTGCAGGTCTTTAACTGGTGATTTAAGAAGAGAAAATACAGCTTCACACTGAGGTCCTCTTCGTTGGGAAATACTCTGAACTGTAAGGCAAGTCATATTAATTTGAGAAAATAAAGGCCCTAATAAAAGTATCATAAGAACAAAGCTTACCTTCACATTTGGTCTCAGTGATGTAGTGAAAGCTTGTTTTACCAGAATTGCTATCGAGGTTATAAATACGAACCTATAAAAGGAGGAATGTAAAAAAACAGATATAAAGCAGCAGCTTAACACTCAACCTTGACACATTAAAAGAGGGGCAGATAATTTAAAGAAAAAGTTCTGACCACACCGCATTCATTTCCAACAGCCAAACTTAAAGTGTGCCAATCGAAGTTCAGACTTGTCACTGGAGCACTTGCACCATCCACATTTTTACCTTGCACCTGCCATTCATAAGAAATTATTTGGAGCAAACAAACTTGCAGTAAAAGGACACTATATTGCAGGAACTCACTTCTCCTTCAAGAAAACAGATAAGTGACAGGATAGGATATGAAGCATCCCATATCCGAACAGATCCATCCTGGTAACCGGCTATGTACAATCTGTCAATACTCTTATCTTCAGCGACAGACAGTTGCGTGGGTACACCCCCCGTCAAAGGCCACTTTATGCCACCGGATGGGGCTGGTGTTGAGCCAGGTTTCATAATCGATGCAAACTGATGAAACAGAAGGAGAACATTAGATGAGAAAAACTTTAGGGAACTCAGTTACTTCAAATAATGAAGATATTTATGACAGAAATGCAATACCTCTGACAGACCTTTTGAAGAGTTTCCAGCTGTAGGTAGCACGCTGAACTTTGCCACAGTAATTGATGGGTCAGCTGTTGGTATTACCATCGGAAATTCCACTGGACAAGCAAATTGTTTCCTCCCCTGCTCGGATAGCAGGGTAGACAGTGTGATATCATCATAAAGATACAGTTGTCCAGGGTTTGTCAACACAAAAAGATCAGCTTTGTGATTGCTCCCTGCTGCCTCAGCAGTTGGCAACAAAATCATGTCAGCAAAAGAGCCAGCGAGTGTAAGGTCCACACGACCAACACAGCTGACAGTCTCCATCCCAGATGACCGTTCAAGACTCAAAACCTATACCAGCCAAATTAAAATCTAAAGTCAGTTTTATAAATTTGATGGTCAAGATTACTCAAAATAGAGATTTAGAATAGATACAGTTATCATTTTATAACAAAGTACTGACTAACTTAATACAAAAAATGCTCACCAAAGTTAGATTTACACATCCAAAACCAATATTAAAAATAATTTGCCATAAAATCTTAAAATATTGACCATCATTATCATGTTAATATAGGAATTCCTATATTAAATATATTTATTAGATATTATAGCCTCTTAAATGAAAAAAATTACTTCCTAACGTGTGACTTTTCTTTTAGAACCTACCAAAATGCAAGTGAGAACTTTACATACTTTTAGAACATGTACTTTACGCATTCAGAATTACACAACTTCATTATGTTAGATACAACAGCCATTTCTCAATCACATAGATTTCAGAAAAGAAAGTGTCAAACTGCAGTAAAATGCATAACGCACCGTCAGAACTTCTTCAGATCCTATTTCATCACCACCATAGATAAAAAGTTGGCCATTATAATCATTGTGGGATCTATTATTTGAGGACCATTGTAAGACAATGACAGGAAGTCTTCTCACAGCAGATGACAATTGCAGCTTAACAACATTTTTGTTTTGTCCATGTTGTCCACCCTTGAAAGAGGCAATACTTGATGTATTCCAAAACAAGATATCCCCATCTGTGTACCCCACTGCGAGAATGGATCCATCAGAAGATGCCCAACAAACAGCACTGATCTCCTTTTCATGTAGAAGATGCTCAGATGTATCATCTTGAACAACCGAATCGAGTGCATTCTTTAACTTAAGATCCTTTCCACCTCCGACAAAAAGAATTTGTGCTTCAGAAACATCCCAAAGAATTATCAAGCCATTTGCATGTGCAATTATGACTCTGCAAAAGTACATTCAAAATATTTGAGAAGACACTAAAAAAAAAAAAAAAATCTTGATTGTTTTTTTCCTAAATGTCTGGCTTAATTAGGTTCCAATCTAAGAGATCAATTCTAAGAGAGCAATTTCATGCAAGAAATGCTTCAGCCAAACTGCAATGCTGATGGAATTAAAGACTAGGTCCAAGTTTACGCCTTAGTCATCAAATTGCCTAAGTTTTTTTCATGTTTACCATGCACATAAAAGTAAAAGCAAATTCAAGTATAATGGATTAAGTTAACTTGATAGTAAGTTGAGCCTCAGTCCCTGTCAATTGCAAAAACTGAGCTAATTTAAGCAATTGCACATACCTATTTCCAGAAGTGTGGGGTTGAGGAAGAATCCCAACAACAGGTTGGTCATCGGGAAAAGAAAACCCAGCAGCTTCTGTGAGACAGCATCAAACAATCATTAAAAATAATAGAGAACCAAAAAACTTAAAATAATGTATCTAAGACTTCGGGATCCTTTTTATGAAGTAAATTTATCGTGCTGCAATTACATATTTAGTAGACCTAATTGGACATAATATGACTGAACCAAACGAATGATACACAAGACATAATATACAACAAATCAAAGTAACATAGGCCTGCCACAGAAGAAACATGAAATTTATTAATTTTCTTAATCACAGTTCAAATTATTTATTAACCATAAGAAAGGAAAGCGGAAACTACCACTTAAAGAATTTGCTGATATATTATAGGGCAACCGCGAAAGTTTTCCATCCTCAGCATCACACTTGATCACTGATACCAAACCATACTCATCTCCAATATACCTGTGTAGCAAGATAGAGCAAGGATGCGTTACAGAATTGACTTAACACCACTTCCATAATTGCCAAACTTCCAGCTGCGTCTAGAAATATATTAGATCGTTATTTTGTAAAAATATTATACATGCAATGTGAGCCACTGATGATAGAGAAGGCAGTAATGTTGGATTCCCACTGTAAACAACATGCTAGACTCCTGTTCTCCAGATTCCAAACCTGTAAAAAAATAGGGAAGTTGTTGAACATAGAGGTATATGATGCCTCAGGACTAACTGCTGCACAGTTGATAAAGAATAAATACCTGAATGTCATTGTCATTTGAAATGCTGATTAAAAAACCTTGGTTTTGTATGAACTGCCGTGAAAATACTAGAGTTTAGTTCACAGCTAAATGTATAAGAAAATATACCTGAGATTCTATATATATTAAAGAGTTAATAAAGTTACAGCATTTGAAATCCCTTTGTTTTGCAATATCCAAAATGTGATGAATTTGAAATCCATCTTCTTATACTCTTTCAAATATGTAGGCATATTGAATCTGAACTAATTTGCACATAGTGTTGCATTTCATTTCTCAGAATTTTTATAACAAACCAAATCCAAATCCAAATCCAAATGCATTCTCCCAAATTCATCTTTCCGAACATAGCGCAAAGGAAATCTCATTATCAATCTTGAAGTTTAGCAAGGAGTAAAAAGTAACAAGATAGCCACCAAGCCCTAAAAGCAATTTGTTTGGTACATATGCAAACCTCTAAAAATTTGCAAGGCAATTGCTTCGGAGATATGAAAAGTCCCTCAATTCCATCACCGCCAATAACTTTAATCCGGCCATCCCTATAATTTTTGGGAACCAAAATACATATATTAAGAAAGCAAGTAATGACAGCACCAGTCAGGACATAACAAACATTTGTAGATGAAGCAATTCTTCAAGGTACAAAAAGGGTGCTATGTTGTCATATGAAACTTCATGGAATTCAAAAGAATAATGGTCAAAATTCAAAACATTTCTACATGCAACAAACCTCCAACAGTAAAGGACATTAAAAAGAAAATTAAAAAAAAAAAAAAAAAAGCTACGATATTCGAAGGTAACGTGATAAATTGTAATTGAAGCTTAAAAATTTAAACTCACAGAGTCCCAATAGCCAAGAGGCGCTGAATAGGATCAAAAGCAAGAATTGATGCAGTAGAGGGGATCCCATAGTGGATAGCAACTCGCAGATCCAAGTCTTCTGATTTCAAATTCCCATGCTTCACGTTTTGCAGAAGAAACCAATACAAGAAGCTCCATCAGATGTTTACCAGTAAAAGAGACAATCTGAAGAATCTAAAAGCAATAAATGAATTCCATTTTTTTTTTGGTACCTGAGAGTGGTGATCTGCTTTCTGAAGCAGGCGTTTGGCGAACATGGTAGACCCTGATTGAGGTGAAATGATATCTGAAGAAAGTTTTCGTGTTTTTTTTTTTTTAATATTTAAAGACTTTTTCTTTGCTGAGTTTCGTGACTAACCCAATGAAAGAAGTAAAAGCTGAGGCATTCACAGCTTGAGTTGAGTCTTGACTCTTGATGGAATATAGCTTGTAAATTGTTTTTGTCCCCAATTAAAAAGAAAAATGGAATTGCTTGCCGCCTTTGTCGACTTGTCATGGCGGGTGTTATCTTCTGCATTGAGCCTTCTCATAATCTCCAAAATCAGCATTTTACAACTTGCAGTTGGACAGCTGTCATGATTGCAGGAGTTTCAAATGAGCATAGTGGAGTAGAGAATCTAAGGGTTACTTGCCGTCAACGGGGATGTAGCTCAGATGGTAGAGCGCTCGCTTAGCATGCGAGAGGTACGGGGATCGATACCCCGCATCTCCATTATGGTTCTGTTTTCTGCTGTTGTATTCTTCTCTGCCTCTGAAGGTGCTTTACGAATTCCTGCCCGGTAATGTATTTTATGCTAAAAGCAAGAAAGAATCGAAGAATAAAGCAGCAGAATACTTGGGCTATAAAGAAAACTGCAGTACTTTCCATAAAAGTAAGTGGGGATTAAAATTGGGAACTTCCACAGCTTTTAGTCCTACTTGGTATATTATGATAGTAGATTTTGAGTATTGCTCTGACGAAACCAGAGAATTGAAGATCATTGTTTGAAAACTGGGGGTAATTGGCTGTTCTATCTACATTGTGGTTGTAGTATTGTTAGTTGGTTACATTGTACGCTAATACCAATTGGGTTAGCAGAAAGTTCAGCTCCTGTTGCTCATCAATGGAGGAAAAAGAATACTACTTAGAATATTTAGCTCTCAATAAGAGAAAATTAACAAAGGGGATGTAGCTCAGATGGTAGAGCGCTCGCTTAGCATGCGAGAGGTACGGGGATCGATACCCCGCATCTCCAAATTTCTTTGCTTTTGCTTTCTACAGCTTTGTTTTTCTTGTACGAAAAATAAACAAAGGTGGTGCCAGGATATATTTTTGATCTGATTCACCTGAATATTGGGAAAAAAACCAGGGAAGGAAAGGGAGGGAGCTTCTGATCCTTTCTATGATTAATCATTTATGATGAAATAAGGGAACAAATTGTTTGAAAAAGAGAACCTTCTGATTTTGTTGACTCAAATGGAGGATTGCCAAAATGTTTTCGACTTGCAAGCATAGACCATAACAGAATTCTATATATAGACATAGTCTTTCTCTCATCAGGAACGGCAAGGAATCCAAAGAAGCTACCACTGGAATCATCATTTCATGTGTTTGGCAACGCAGAAAACAGATTCATCTGAAACTCTCAGCAAGAATTATAGCTCTTGATGTGATACATCCTTGCTAGACATGCCAAGGCGACTGAGCATAATAGGACTTGAGGTAACTGACCCTTAACAAACAATATTTGGTCCAAGGACTGGAAATGAACATGAATGAGGATCTCATCACTTAGCTAACTGGGAGCAATGGAAGACAAGGGTCAAGATTCCAGTTTTGTTTTGAAGTAAGGCCCCTCATTTTGTGAACCCAAATTTCATTTTCAGAGAATATATAACCTAGAAAGTAAATTTTTTTTATTACAAAAAAAGTACTGGTCAGTCACATGATGAAAATGGTAGTAGTGTTCGCACCGTAAAACTTCTCTTCTATCTCCTTCAAATTTAATATGCAGTTTGGAAGTGGGCTATCAACTACACCAAAAATTCTTTAGAGTCTATTTGTTGCCTTCTTCACTCTCCTTCAAGCTTCCAAGAAGAAAGTGAAAAGGATTAAAAAAAAAAAATCTAGAAAAGGGAGAGAAAAGCTGAATCACTTCAATGTCTTCTATACTCTACACAGTTTCTTCCTTAAGGCTATCAAGAATCTACCCCAGCAACAACAACAATCACCTCCGACTCCCAACTCGCTCCATTTTAACTCCCCCTTCTGTCTTTTCCTCCAGTGAGTCAACTCGCATCGTCAAGAAACTGGAAAATTGAATTAAATTTTAGTTTCTTTATTAAGCAAGGGTTAATTTTGAGCTCTTATCCTTTCAATTTGTCACTTGCCTTGCATTTTCTCTCCTCGATAAAATTAAACTTCTAAACTAGTTTTTCATGCTTAATTAATTTAGTTTTTCACTTTTCTCGTTTCCAATATTGTAAAATTTTTTGTCTATTTCAGGACGGAGATTGACTGTGAGAGCGGCGGACACTGATACAAATGAAGGTTTTCCTTTTGAGCCTTTGTAAAAATTTTAATTACTTAAATTTATTTTTTCAATTAAATTTTAATTTTTCTTTTATGGTCGATATTTGTGTTTGTTTTGGCAGTAAAATCTAAGGCACCGGATAAGGCACCTGCCGGGGGTGGGTCAAGCGTCAACCAACTTCTTGGTATCAAAGGAGCTGCTCAAGAAACTGTAATTCCCCTATATACAGATCCATTTCATCTTTTTTCTTTTCTTCTCATTGCTACTCGAAAATTTTAATTTTTTTTTAATATTACTGCTCCAACTATAGTCTAGAAATGCAATTGGAATATAAATGTCAACTTGAAGAGGAAAAAAAAAAATTTGAGTTCGCAGTTGCGGGGCAGCCGTCAACATCTTTTGAGGATAAAATTATTGTATTTAATGCATTCACCATGCATGTACTTTCGTTCACAATCTTCCTCTAACATAGCATTCGTTTAGTGCGGATGGTGACTAGCTGAAGCTTGCTGTTGACATGATAGTCGAATGTTTGCCCAATTTAGACAGAGCCAGAGGAAAGGGAAATGCTTACTAGGAACATTTGCTCCTGTTTGTTTTACTTCTCAAATGATTAACCTAATAGCCTTACTTGGTGTTTTATATGATTTAGGATAAATGGAAGATTCGTCTTCAACTTACAAAGCCAGTTACTTGGCCTCCATTGATATGGGGAGTAGTTTGTGGAGCCGCTGCTTCGGGTACTCTTTAATCTCTAACACAGTTTGATTGCATCTACTGTTGGGAAAATATCCTTTTACTTATTCATATAAGAATTAAACTACATGAGAAGTCATATGGAATTTTCATGATATATAAATATCTAGTGCCTGCGTCTTTATAAGTTGGTAATTTTAGTTGTGTCCAATCGCTTTCTTTTATGGATGTATTCGTGTCCATGAACTCAATTAGAAGTTGCTTGAAAGATTTGGAGTAATTTCGGGCCCACCTGGAACAATTCTATAAATTGTAGGAAACTTCCACTGGACTCCGGAGGACATTGCCAAATCAATTCTTTGCATGATAATGTCAGGTCCATTTCTGACAGGCTATACTCAGGTATAACGCCTATCAATGAAGGCGTGTCTTGATTTTTAAATGAAAAAGAGCTTTAACCTGAATCATGCAAATTTGTCTGGCTATTTTACATTTTCAGACTCTCAACGATTGGTACGATAGAGAGATTGATGCAATTAATGAGCCTTATCGTCCGATCCCATCAGGGGCAATCTCTGAGAATGAGGTGTGTATCATAACCATTTATGTTGTGTGCATATTAGAATTGATATTTCAATAAAAATTTCATGCAGGTTATTACCCAAATCTGGTTGCTACTCTTAGGAGGCCTTGGCATAGCTGCTGTACTAGATGTTTGGGTAGGTAATTTCAAGTGGTTGCTTTTTTTTTTTTTTTTCCCTAAAAGATATAAAAAGATGGAAGCAATTCTAATCCATCTTATAGGCAGGGCATGATTTCCCTATTTTATTTTACCTTGCTGTGGGAGGATCCTTGCTGTCATACATATACTCTGCTCCTCCTTTAAAGGTAGTTAACTTACTTGCTGTCATTATGATCAATCCACTTTCCTTTTTTATTATGGAAGAAAATCTGCTTAGATCTAACTAAATTCCATTGCAGTTGAAACAAAATGGCTGGATTGGAAATTTTGCTCTTGGAGCAAGCTATATCAGTTTGCCCTGGTGTGATACCGTCTATTTTGCTGCTTTTTTGAGGATAGTTCCAGATTTGCTCTGTAAATACTTAAGAGCTTGTTTGATTATAATCTGATAAATAGTCGTTATCCCTAATAATGTAGAATTGAAAGGCCTAAAATACATTTCCTGTAACAAATTGCCAAGGATTTTTTGTCATCCCTTTTCCTTATTATCATTTTGAAATCTTTGCTAGTTTTCCACATGCACAAAGCATATCACAACATATTCCCTTGATTGAAGTACTCTTTAGGAGGGTAAGTCTAGCAGATTCAGTCACATAGAATAATTTCAGACGTTGGTACTATGAGAATTTACTGGCTTATCTCTTTTTGGTTAAGTCCTGAGGTATTTGACCTATATTCTGGACTTTCACTCTGTTGTCTGACTGGATTGGTTCCAAATTTTGTTAATAGGTGGGCTGGTCAAGCCTTGTTTGGGAGCCTTACACCAGACATAATTGTTCTCACTCTTTTGTACAGCATAGCTGGGGTATGTTTTTTAAAGCATGTCTCATTTTTGTCTATGCTAGAGGTTATGATTTGAAATGTAACAATTTGGTTTTGCTGTATTACTTTGTAGTTGGGTATTGCGATTGTTAATGACTTCAAAAGTATCGAAGGAGACAAAGCTCTAGGATTACAGGTCTTCTCTCTTTATTATTAGTTAAATCTTTGGGACTATAATGAGTTCACCGAATTCCTTGCTTTTTTTGAATATATCATTTGCCATTATCCTTGGAAGAAGTGGGGTTGACAGTTATATGCTTATGATGCTTGAGCAGTCACTTCCTGTAGCATTTGGTGCCGAAACTGCTAAATGGATTTGTGTTGGTGCTATTGACATTACTCAAATATCTGTTGCTGGTATGTCGCTGGTATTTGTATCAGTACCTGATAAATTAGGAAATTCAATGCATCTTTGTGAAAAATTAACAGCTCACTGCTTATAATAATGGTGGTTGCAGGTTATCTTCTCGGGGCTGGTAAGCCATATTATGCACTTGCCCTACTTGCTTTGATAATTCCACAAGTTGTATTTCAGGTAGAACAATTTCTTGATACATTGTGGAAAGTGCAGCCACTTTCTTCTTAACTTCTAATAGATTAATAATGCTCATAACCAACATCCGTCCACTGCAGTTCCAGTACTTCCTAAAAGATCCTGTCAAATCCGATGTTAAGTATCAGGTAAGTTTTCTTAAGACGCAAGTCCATTGCTCACAGAGTAGCACACAGGAAAGAATTTTACCATAATAATGGCCGTAACTAATGAGCAATATGAACTAGGTTCTGCCCGTGAATGTTTGTAGTGTTTATGTGTTTGACATTCTTACCATCTCCATGGGGTAACACTAAATCTCCAAATAAGCATATCTATCTCTCAATAAGTGTACCCATCTCACCCTACACCGGCATTATGATTGGTATTTCATTCCATAAAATAGTGCCACTATCAACAATAGGGTATTTTCAAAGAAGTGGACTATTTTAAAATGAATGACTACACAGTGAATAGGAACTGCAATTTAATTATCCCTCCTCAAGTAATGGCCTAGTGAGGAAGCATATTGTTCGTGCTTTCTGACCTTGTTCTATATCTAATGTTCTAAGTCTTGTTCTTGTGTGTTCAGGCAAGTGCACAGCCATTTCTGGTGCTTGGTTTGCTGGTCACTGCTTTAGCAACGAGTCACTGATGAAATATGACTGTCGGAGGACAAGCAATGAGAGAGCAAAGCGAGCTGATGAGCATTGTAGATTGTGACATGCGAAAAAACTATCGAATGAAGCAGCTCTGAAATGTTGTATCTAAATTATGTGAGCTTGACCGCTAGAACCAAAAGAAAAGCTGCCGAAATATGCAGGGAAAAAAAAACCAGAAATATTAGGGGGAATTGAATTAAAGTTCAGATATGTAATTGCAAATTTAATTATTTAAGCATTGCACTGATAAAATCAAATCAAGATTTAAACTTATTAGTATACTACTATGAAATTAAACCTTTTCAGCTATGCTTGATCCTTCAAAAGTTTAGTTTTCATATATTAATTTTGAATTTAGTAGGCTTCCTTTGTATTATTAGATTACATTAAATTACAAAAATTGGATGGAAAAATTATGAAAAAGAACATACTTGAGGGATGGGACCCTGTAGAAAAACGAAAACAATGAGGACCCATCCATTCCTACGTATTTCTAGCTTTTACAGTTGAATTTTGAAAAAGGGGAGGGTCAGGGTGACAGAGACAAATAATTGGAAGGAGGGTTAATACTTTAGACAATTGGCGCTCTATTCTTACCACACCGAACGCAAAACAGAAAACCCTACGGAGTGACTGCAATGCAAAATTTTTCTATATAAGTAAACGCTGCCGTAATGACCGTAACCCTAACACTTTATTTGAGTCGGCACCTGCCGCCCCATCATTCCTTTCATTTTTATTTTAATTATACACTCTCTGCTCTCATCAACTCTCCAAAACCCTAGCTTCTTCACTCACCGCCGCCAATTTCAACCAGTGAGCTCCTTTAATTTTGAATCGCAGTTTTCCCATCCATTCTTTTTCTTTACTCTCGATTATTACAAATGATTTTCCGATATCGACTTTCCATCTTTTTGTTTTTGCAGCAAGTAGAGAGATTTTTTATAAGATTCGAAAATCATGTCGGACGACGAGAGAGAGGAGAAGGAGTTGGATCTCACCTCCCCTGAAGTTGTTACTAAATACAAGAGCGCTGCTGAGATTGTTAACAGTTAATCTCTTCTCTTTTTGTTTAGTTAAAAGTTTAGCTCATTGGAAATGGGTTTTTTAATGTAATTCTAATATATATATATATATATATATATTGTTTTTATATTGTTGTTATGTTTGAAAATTTGCAGAGGCGTTGCAGTTAGTTGTAAAAGAATGCAAGCCAAAGGCTAAGATTGTTGACATTTGTGAGAAAGGTGATGCATTTATAAGAGAGTAAGTGTTTATTTACTGCTGGTTTGTTTGATAAGTTGACAATTGATAATGAAATTAGTAAAATTTATGGTTTATGCTTTTTATTTGTGTAATGTAAAGGCAAACAGGAAACATGTACAAGAATGTTAAGAAGAAGATTGAGCGGGGTGTTGCCTTCCCTACTTGCCTTTCTGTAAACAATACCGTCTGTCATTTCTCTCCACTTGCTAGCGACACGACGGAGTTGGAAGAGGGTGATATGGTCAAGATGTAAGCTTCATATAGCATTTCTATTTTTTTAATGCTTTTGTAGGGATTTCATGCTTTAAGTGGCAAATGATTTTTTTTTTTAACCCTGGATGCAGTGATATGGGTTGCCACATTGATGGGTTTATTGCTGTAGTTGCACATACTTATGTTGTTCAGGATGGGCCAGTCACTGGCAGGAAGGCTGATGTTATTGCTGCTGCAAATACTGCTGCTGAAGTGGCCTTGAGGCTTGTCAGGCCTGGAAAAAAGGTAATTGTTTTGAATATCTGGGCTGTAACATTCCTTGTTATCCTTTTGTGTTCTTTGAATATTTCCTTAGCTATTCTGCTTTTGCTATCTCAAAATTCTTGAGCCTAACTTTTGATTTTCAAGTTGAATATGTGGTGGTTTTTGAAAAGTGTAAAGACTGTTTTCAATTTGCACTTCACTTGATCCCCTAAATGATGAACTTTGTTTTAGTAGCTATGGATATACATCCAAATGAAGCTTTCTGTCATAGTTACTCTGATAGGGGAATTGATCTCTCAACTCTGTTTTCGCAACAATTTTTGTTGTGGTTACTCAATATCCATTTGATTTAATTCTTGGAAGTGGTTGCAATATGTATAATAGAAATTTGAACGCTGGGCAACTTTGCCGAGGTGATCAATTTGTTGTTGGTCTCCTCTTTCCCCTGTTGCCATTATTATGTTCAGTCATGCTAAGCTGCTGTAGGGCGATACATCTTTTTTTGATTTATACCAACTGCCTAAGTGGACCAACCCTTTCATGAAGAACTACCATAAAGTGGGTGTTACCCTTATCATTGCTTTTATCAAAATAGATTTAGAATATTTACCCTCAGAATTTAGAATAGTTACCCATGTAAGATGTAGAATAGAAATATGAAGGCTAGGCAACTTTGCCGAGGTGATCAATTTCTTGTCGATCTCCTCTTTTCCCTGTTGCCGATATTATTTTCGGTCATGCTAGGCTGCCTTAGGTTGATACATCTTTTACTGGTTTATATCAACCGCCTAGGTGGACCAACATATTCTTTAAAAATTCCATAAAGTGGGTGTTACCCTAATGATTGCTTTTATCAACTAGATTTAAAATAGTTACACTCACAATTGTTTTTTTTATCAAACTAGCATAAAGCGGTTGTTACCCTCATGTAAGATGTAGAATAGAAATTTGAAGGCTAGGCAACTTTGCCGAGGTGATCAATTTCTTGTCGATCTCCTCTTTTCCCTGTTGCCAATATTATGTCTGGTCATGCTGGGCTCCTTGGGGTGATAAATATTTCCTTGTTTTTATTCCAATTGCCTAAGGGACCAACATTTTCTTTAAAAACCACCATACAAAGTGGGTGCTACCCTCATGGTTTTTTTTTTATCAAACCGCTGAGAAATTTTGTTTAATAAATAAACCTGTATTACTCTATTTAATTACTGTGGCAGCAGCATGCTGCCGTAAACTTTTTGTATTTTTTCCCCTTTGGTAGTTGGGGGAGGGTCAGTTCACAGTTTGCTTGAGTTCTACATGCTGAAGATAATCTTGGGCTAATGGATTTAGTTCCAATGTACCATCTTTTCGTTATAGTTATACTGATAGAGTATCATTTATTTTCAATTTCTTCATACCTTTCTAACTTCGAAATCAACCACCCAACCCGCTGCCTTCTTTGGAAAGGCAACTCGTATGAGTACCATGGTTTTCTTTGTTGCACTTGTAAATCTATCTAGTATAGTTTGTCATTTTCAAAATGTGCTAAGATCCTAGTTTCCCTATGTGATGAATACTTTTCAAAAGCTATGGACCAACATCCAAGTGAAGCTTTTGTCATAGTTACTCTGATAGGGGAAATATTTTTAACATTTCTGTCCCTGTTGAACAGACTGCTTGTGCACTGCTTTTCTGATGAATGCATCACTAGTTCTCTTTGTAATTTATATTGCTTAAAACTCACATCATCACTTATTTAATTGATATTCTTCATTGTACTTAGTTTCTTTTCGTTATTGTTTAATGGCAGAACAAAGATGTAACAGATGCAATTCAGAAGGTAGCTGCAGCTTATGACTGCAAAATTGTTGAAGGTGTTCTTAGTCATCAATTGAAGCAGTTTGTTATAGATGGAAATAAAGTTATACTAAGCGTTTTCAGCCCAGATACAAGAGTTGATGATGCAGAGTTTGAGGAGAATGAAGTTTATGCTGTAGATATAGTCACAAGTACTGGTGAAGGCAAGGTAAATGGTCTTTTCTCGTCTTTCAACCTTGTTGCTATCCTTGTGTCACGTTAATTATGTCCTTAAGATCTCAATGTGTTGAAACTGCAGCCAAAGCTGTTGGATGAGAGACAGACAACTATTTATAAGAGAGCTGTTGACAAGAATTATCATTTAAAGATGAAGACCTCTAGATTTATTTTCAGTGAGATAAATCAGAAATTTCCCATCCTGCCATTCACTGCCCGGTTTGCAACTGTTTTGCACTTGTTATGAGTATGCATTGGTGGCTATTTCTGCTGTTTGAAAGTTCATATGGATTTCCTCAAACAGGGCTTTGGAAGAGAAAAGAGCTCGTCTGGGTTTAGTTGAATGTGTGAATCATGATCTCTTGCAGCCATATCCTGTTCTCCATGAGAAGCCTGGTAAGGATTCAATGCCGAAAGCTTGTTTAATAATGAATAGAAGATAGTATCTTGTCATGTTGTCGCAACGAGCTTACAGATTCAGGACTCTAATTCTGCAGGTGATTATGTTGCCCATATCAAATTCACCGTATTGCTAATGCCTAATGGATCAGATCGGATCACATCTCATCCTCTGCAGGAGCTTCAGCCAACCAAGACAATAGATGATCCTGAAATCAAGGCCTGGTTAGCTTTGGGAACAAAGACAAAGAAAAAAGGTGGTGGGAAGAAGAAGAAAGGTATGATGTACATAGGGAATAAGTTAACATGTTTTAAGATCGCCTGGTCAAATATTTTGATATTTATATTGGAAACAAATGTTTTGAGGGTTTTGTGGTAAACTATATGTACATTTGTTGCAGGTAAGAAGGGTGATAAAGCTGAGGCTGAAGTTGAAGGTGAGGGTGAGCCCATGGATGCCACAACAAATAGTGGTGCATCTTGAGAAATAACTTCTCTTATTTCTAGTCTTCTCTTAGTATTATGTCAATTTTGATACTGTGTTCGTTCAGTTGTAGCTGGTTGATTATGAGTTAAATTTAATGTAAGTATGAGAAAGTTGATCCTGATTGACTAGTTTTATGGCATGACCTACTCTTGTGTTGTGTCCTTTTATAATCCAACTAAAGTGAGTTAAATAACTTAATAGGCATGTTTTGGTTAAATATGGTTTTTATTGGAGCTCTTTGAAAATGCAACCATATGTCACACATATGCAATTATGTGGAATCAATGCGTGATACATCGATTTATTTATTTATTTATTTTTTTGTTAAAACGTGAGATTCCCAAATAGAAAAAATAAATGAATAAACAAATGCCAAATATTAATAACCATATATATATATATATATGTGTGTGTGTGTGTGTATGCGTGTATTGTTGTCCTATTATTGGTGGTATTATGTGTGTGTGTGTGTATATATGTAACTGTTATTGTATGATTAGTGGTAGTACAAGATTTTGAAAATTTCTTTCAATGAATTGAGATTCCTCCCCGCCTGTCGGACCTGCATGGTGGTTGAAACTATGCTAAGTCTAAACTAAACTAGACATAATAAGCATATAATTAAATGTTCAGTTCTTCCCTTCCCTCCTATTGTTTTGCTTGGTTTTTTAGAGAGGAAGTATCAAAAAGCACTAACTATTAAGGTTTGCCTACACACAATGATTTTACTTAATATATTAAATACTAAAGCTGAGAAAATTTATTATTATATTATAGGTAAATATAGAAATTTAGTATTATATTTTATTTTGATTGATAGTTGTCATTTTAATTTAGAGATTAGTGTAAATTTATCATTATATTATTATTTGATTAAATTATACTTTTAAACTTTAATTTTTGATTGAATTTTACCATTAAAATCTGATTTTAAAAGATATGAAAGTAAAATTAACTTATAAAAATTTAAAAAATTAACATAAAATTTTTATTTTATAAAAAGCTAAAACTTATTTTTATCATCTTTTAGTATTTAATTTATTAAACCTTAATTATGAAAACAAAATATTTGAAGAAATTTTTTTTTTTAAATTTTATCTTCAAATCATATAAAATCAACGATAAGTGATAAAATTAGAATAAAAATAAAATTTTAATAAAAAATTTAATCAAACAAAAATAAAATGATAAAATTTAATATTTAGTAACTTATAGCAATAAATTTATACTCAGTTCAAAATTATAATAATAAATATTAATTAAAATAAAATATACTGATAAATTTTAATGTTTATTATAGTGATAAATTTATCTATTAATTACAAACTTTTTAATTTTCTTAATTTAATAAAAATAATATATTAAATATGAAAATCTTTACTTAAATGATAATTTAACTATTCTAAGTTCATAAGTAATACCATAGAATCAAAAATTACTTTCTGTATTATACATTTCATCAAACTCCAAAGAATAAAAGGAAAAAAAAAAAAAAAAAAGGCGAACTGAATGCAAAATAATAATAATGAAATTGTTAAAAAATAAAGAAAAATATCTTTACACCTGTAAAGTATGCATGTGTGTCACACGCAAGCAAAATCTGGCATGAGAAAGCGACACCGCTGTGCAGGGGGTCCCACTCCCAACTCAAATAATTCATTTCTTTCGCTGCCTTTCCTTTTATTTTCCCTAGCGTAGCCGATCCGACCCTACCCTGCCATAACCCTAACCTAAAGTCACTTCGCTCAGTCCTCTGACCTCTCTTATAGAGAGTAGTAGGTTTTACTCTCACTTTCTCGTCACTTCGCTTTCTTCTACAATTTCGTTTTTTCTCCTTTAAAGCGTAAGCATCAGCGGCAACTATGGCGTCCACTGCTAAAACCGATCCGCAGGAGCACAACAGAGAAGATGAAGAGAACGCTCCCGCTGCGGATGATGAGGACACCGGCGCTCAAGTCGCTCCTATTGTCAAGCTCGAGGAAGTAGCTGTCACGACTGGTGAAGAAGGCGAGGATCCGATTCTCGATCTGTGCGCAATTTCTCTCACTTTCTCTGCTGTTTCCAACTTTATTTTCTTAGATTCTGTTCGGGATCTTTCTTTTTCCGCTGAAAATGATTTTATGCAGGAAGGCAAAGCTGTATCGATTCGATAAGGAAGGGAATCAGTGGAAGGAGAGAGGAGTTGGAAATGTCAAGCTTTTGAAGCACAAAGTCAGTGGCAAAGTCCGCCTCGTCATGCGCCAATCTAAAACCCTCAAGATCTGCGCAAACCATCTCGGTCTGTTCTTTTACTTTATTCTCTTACTATGTTGCCTGATTTTAAAATATTTAAGCTGTGTTGAAGTTTGTTCAAGTGGTATTTTAAGTATTATGTTGATTTTAACTATTTTGTGTGCCTGGTGTGGGGATAATTTTGATGCTTTTGAATCTAATAATTGCAGTTCTTCCAACTATGACTGTGCAAGAACATGCTGGAAATGATAAATCATGCGTTTGGCACGCAACTGATTTCGCTGATGGGGAATTGAAAGAAGAGATGTTCTGCATCAGATTTGCTTCTGTTGAGAGTGAGCAATTTTCTGTTTGTTGCTCCTGCTATTTCATTCTTATTTTATTTGCTAATTTTATTGAGTTATTAACATTTCCTGTTGCATGTTTTTTGGGTACTCCGACTATTAGTTAACATAACAGATAATGCTGGTGTTACGAACTTATTCTAACTCTTAAATGTAGTTATTAGTAACTTTTATTTATAATGTTTTAGACTGAATTTTATGTCTAAATCCACTCCTTATTGTTTCTTTTTTAAAGTTTAGCATGCAGTGCAGACTAAATTATATCAAAATGTAATCAAGTATAGGGTTTTCATGTATATTTTATATCAACAATTTTGTTTTCAACAGTCTTTATTTGATTTCGAAATGACCTTAGTGCAAACTTAACGTATAATGCAGTGTGGAATATAAAGCTGTCAGCCTTTCTGGTAATGCTTGAGTGTTGGCTGTCAAAATTCTACTGAGAGTATGAGACGTTCTCATTTTAGGCTACTGAGAATTTTTTCTGGTTGCTGATAGCAGTCTGACTTACATGTAAAGATATTGGTTTGAAGTCTTGGGTATGAGAAAAAAAAACACCTTAGTTTTCTGCTTGCTTCTCTTGATACTTATAATTTAAAAAGATTAGGTGCACAAATTCAAAAAATTAAAGAAAACTGTAGTTTTGGTTTAAAAACTGCAGCTCATGAAAGTTTGATAAGCCAGGTCTAGCATTACCTAAGTGTGAAACATAGAACATAAGAGCAGCCTATTGCCTGCAAATATGAATATACGTGCCGATGTACCTTTGCTCGACAAACTATACAAAATGTAAGCAAGTTGAAAGCAGTTGCTTGGTAATCTCAAGAAAAGCAAGATAAAATGCAAAAGAGTCCCCTTATGTACCAACTTATTTGTATTTTCCGCTGATTTTGCTGTCTTAATTATAGATTTTGTGGAAGTATGCTCACATGAGTGTGCGAGTTTTCCTGTTTTATATGGATGGTTGGAGCGTTTAATAATCCGCTGTATATTGCAGACAACAAGGGATTTTTTTTCCTCAACAGATGTCTCTTTCCGAGTTCTAACATTTGTCTGATCGAATCTGTTCAATAATATAGTATTGTAGATGTGAATGTGGGAAAAGTGTCATTCTTAGGACATAACTTTTTGGATGGTTAGGTGACATATTCGTGTATGTTCAGATTGCAAGACCTTCATGGAGACGGTTCAAGAGGTTGCCGAAAGTCAGGGACAGAAAGAAGAAAACAAAGAGGCCACAAGCACTGCTGATCTCCTTGAGAAACTGAGCGTTGGAGAAAGTAAAAGTGAGGGGAAAGAAGAAGAAAAGGTTGCCACCGCCTCTGAGGCCAAGGAAGCCGTGGAAGATAAAGCTAAGGCAGAGGAAGATAAGAAAGATGAGGCTGCTTCAGAAGCATAAACCTGCAAGAGAGCAACTAATACTATACCCTTTAGGAAGTTATATCATATACAGTGGATTTTGAGTGGTTAAGGAGAATGATATATTTTTTTAATCCCAGGTTTCAGTGTTTTAATATTTGCAAACAATCAAATTATTTTGGAACCTGTGGAAGGGACGGTTTGTTTATTTGTCTGCATCGGATTGTAATTTAGAGTGTTTGATTTTGAAATCTGAATGTATTTCGTTTGGTTTCGAGGGCTAACCAATGTTTTGATGGAAGTCTGTTTTGGAGTGGATTTTGAAAATTAATTAATTTCAATATTGAGATATTCGATTTTAATATTAAGGGACTTCGAATTAAGAGACTCTTCTATTCGAATGGTAAGGAAGGAGATGGAATTATATGAATCTGAGAAAACTATTTTTGTTTGGTTTGTCTTACTCGATGTGAGTACATGAAATTCGAAACTCATTGATATTTGATCATTTAAGCCCAGGAAAACTGGAAAAGCTTCATTTAATATATGTATATATCCTTATTGGTGAGGTAAGAAATCTCTCCAATTTTTTTTTTTTCCAAATAAAAATAAAATAAAACTTTCATTCCACCGCAATTAAAAGACATCCCATGATCTCAATGCACTGATCACCCTTCTGTTGGTTTAAAAATACCCAGGCAGCAGGGGAAGGACCAGCAAGCTATTTACAAAGAACAAATCAACACCCCACCCCCATGCGGCCATTGAAGAAATATAGAAAGAATGTAGAAACCACCGAACTCACCACAATAAAAGCTTCAATGTCACCTGGAATGAAAAAAAAAAAAAAAATAGAAACGGCCTAGCTATCAGACGTTAAGATATCAATGGTTGGAATGATTTTATGTTACTTAGGTTACTGGCAACTGAAGCTAAATCCCATAAAGAAATCCCTAAATATATTTTTCGAAAAATACATGGCAATGGTAAAGATGATATTTAAGAGCATGCCTATTTTGGAAGAAAATAAAATCCTAACTAAATGTTTTCTCAATCTTCGGAAAAATGGAAATAATCACCCAGGAAAAAAGACCTCTCAGTTAATAAAAAAAGAACATCAGGGCTGGCCTATGGCATCTCAGCGCCTGCTTCAACTGTGCAAAAGCTGCAGGATGCATCTCATTGAGTTGGCGAGCAACGAGTATATGGCAGGCAAATCAGAAGCCGATGGCGCCATTGGTATCTCCTCAAATCTTCCCTCTTATCTTCAAGTAGGAGAACAAGCTGAGTTAGCGAGCTGGATCGGTGAATCGCAACCTTTATGAGGGAAAAAAAAGTTTCCGGAGCAGCGTGGATGATGGATGTTGAGGTTCTTGAGGGAGTTGTGTTTGAGCTTTTTCTATTTGATGATGGAGAAGAATCAAACGATATGGGGATTCTGGTTCAGGCGAGGAAATGGGGAGCTAAGAAGAGATGGTGCCGGTCGGTCGTCTTTTGGGCCTTTTAGCAGCTGCATTATGCTCCCACGCAGCCCCTTCTTCCTCTCTGATCACTTCTACCCGCAGTAAATATTTTATACAACATATTTAAAAATAAAATGCCCGAGAATAGGATGTGGAATGGTCTTGCTGCTTTGTTTTTTTGTGCATCCAGGCCGTTAGATCACATATCATAATCAAGTAGAAACCAGTCCCTCTATTAATAGTTTAAATTTTACACTCGTCAAAACAATTACCCGCAAGAAATAATCTCTTCAGAGAAAACTGAAGAGAAAAGTACGATCAATATTTTGAAATATGAACTACAAGTACAACGGAAACACCAATGGCTTATGTGTTACAACGTTTTCCCAGTTGCCCTTCTCAGCATACAAGTTTGACACCAGCACGCATAGACCAGGCTCATTGGGCTCCGTCTCCGACAAAGCATCAGCTACACTCTCACCCGTTCTACATTTCCATATATAGTGCAAGCCCCCGGCATGCTTTGCAGCAAGAAAATCCTGGCCCTCCTGGATTGCGACCCATCAGCTTCTTTGCCTCCATCGGTCTGCCTGCAATTGCATGGCCCAACATAACCACAACACAAGAATAATGATCTGAGTATGGTTCAATCTGATATTATTCTGTCAGCAATGAGCCAAAGAGATGTCGACCCATATCAACCATTTCATTTTCTGCCGCAATGTAAGGAAAGAAAGGTGATTGAGTCGGCTTTGACTCCTTCCCTTCCCTTTCATCTCTTTGAGTTAAAGTCATCACTGAATAATAATCTCCATCCATGCTTTGCATCGGCAGATATAATTGGCTTCCAAGCAAATTGGCCGTTTCGACTTTCGAGGAATCTCACTGAACTTTTTGAGACTAAAAATGTTCCCGCGCTTTGCATATACATCTTCCCAATAACTAATTGCTTTAAAGAGACTACCAAATGAGTATCCAAGAAAGGAGATCTTAGAACAAATAATTTAAAGCTACTATGTATCAGATACACAAGTATTTTGATTATTTCCTCGACAGTCTGATTTTCGAACTTCATTCAAAATATCAACTCCAAGTCCTTACTAATGAGTCGTGATCCATTGCCATTGGCAACAGCAAAAAATTTGATGTTTCCCTCATTCTCATTCCTGTCTACATACCCGCAAGAATGAGCTAAAAAGAAATGGTCTATGAAGCCACTTCAATGCTTTGCTATTATCCATCAACATTTCCAATCAATGTTACTTCACCAAATTAATAATAAGAATAAAGCAAAAATAATACTAGCAAAATACCCATTTAATAGAATCTGTCAACTGTTCTCAAACAATTTAAAAAACTGAAACATCCACTGACGGATTAAAACCGACTTGAAAGATCCAAATACAAATAAAACGAAAAGTTAAAAACTGAAACAAAACCGACAGATGACTAGACCCTAAATAAGCACCAAAATTGGCGATATCGACACCTTCAAGAAAGGGCGAGACTTTAGCGTCTACTTGGACCTCTGCCTCATCTTTCGGCGCTTTCTCTTCAATCTTCTCATACGCTTCTTCTTCCACTGTTAAAAAGAATCCAACAATTGAAAAATAAAAACCAATAAAATACTACTAACGTTGAAGAAAGGTTTCCATGACGGAATTTAATAAGCATTGAAATTATCTGAGGGTACTTTATAGAATTACCTTGGCTCTCATGGTGATGGGATGACGAAGGGCTCAGAGTCTTGTTTTCTTAGTTGCTCGAGAAACCCTAGCTGACACAGAAGCTGCTGCATCGAGTTGTCCATTTACACCTTTATATATATAAACCCTAGGGCTTACCAATGACCCAATCCAAATCCACCTACACCTTAAAAAATGTGGGATTGGTTGGGCCAGAAGTTAGACCAGTTGAAAATTTACAAGTGGGCCGAATGAATACGAACTCCAAGGTAAACGGTGAAATATAATCAAAGATTTTATTTTTCGTGTAATTTTTATATTATCTAATTGTTTAACGAAAATATTATATTCTCAGTAAAATTAATAAGAATATGAACAGTATCTATTCGAGAAAAAAAAAAGAATTATATTTTAAAGAATTGAAGTTTTATACTTGAATTTCACTTAACGTTATGAACTATGCATGATTACTGATTTTGTTGCATTTAAATAATCCTTGGAAAACAATGCATATCATCACTGTACAATAAAATTTGTACACAGGTGGATGGGCCGGATTAGATTTAGTTAGCAAAATAGTTTATTTGTTCAGGACTCAATGGATCCCATAACTTTCAAAAACGAAGCAGGTGTTGATTAATTTGCATATCAGAGACTTTGACCGAGCTCAAACCTGAAGGGAAACACTCTTTGAAGCAAACAACGGAATCTATTCCGATAGAGAAATTTGAGTATTGAACATTGGATAATTTAACAAAGCCAATGGTACTTTTCATATTATGGACTTTAATTTTAACCAAAGTTGTTTTATACGAAGAGACCGCTTTGCAATTTTCTTCTCCAATCTCACCGTTACTGTTTTGAGTGAGTCTGCTTTCAATAAAACGATGGAAGTCGTGCCGCTTCCATTACGTTTTTGTTCCACCGATTCCGTCTACACGGCAGCATTTTATGCTCCTATAGCATCGAAGCTTTCTCTTCCCCCCACCCCTTCTTTTTATTGTGAACATCCGCTACGACTAACGTTGATCTTGATAGTACAGCAATCTGTAAATCTCTAGCTCTGCCTGTGTCTTTCATTATCCTCGGTAAAATGAGGATTTTACTGGTTTCATGGCTATTATTCAATTCATATATTGTGATTTTCTTCGACATTAGTAACGTAGTTTTAGTTTCTGGCAAATGTCAAAGCGATGAGAGACAGTCGTTGCCCGATTTCAGAAACAGCTTCAATGCCACTTCGTTAGGAAAGCTGGTGGAATGGAATCGAACCACGGATTGCTGTTCCTGGGGTGGTGTCCGATGCGATGCAGGTGGTCAGGTTATCGGTCTTGACTTGAGCTACCGATCAATTTCAGGTGCAATTGACAATTCAAGTACTCTTTTCCGTCTTCAACATCTTCAGCGACTCAATTTGGCTTATAATAGATTCATGCCCGATTTTCCTACTGGGTTTGATAAGTTGGAGAATTTGAGTTATCTTAATTTGTCCAATGCTGGCTTTACAGGGCAAATTCCAGCTGAGATTTCACGCATCTCAAGGTTGGTTGCTCTCGATTTATCTATAAATTCACTTACGGGCAGATCATTGAAACTTGAGAAGCCAAGCCTAAAGATGCTTGTTCAAAATCTCACAAGGCTAAGATTTCTCTATCTTGATGGGGTAAATATATCAGCTAGGGGCAATGAGTGGTGCCAGGCCTTATCGCCGCTGACTGAGTTGCAAGAATTGAGCATGTCCAACTGTTATCTTTCAGGACCTATAAGTTCTTCACTTTCGCAGCTTCAATCTCTCTCAGTAATTACCTTGGACAGGAATAATTTGTCTGCTTTGATTCCACAATTCTTTGCAAATTTCTCAAATTTGATCTCCCTTCGTCTTAGTGCCACTGGTTTAAGCGGAAGACTGCCAGAAGAAATTTTCCAGATACCTTCGTTGCAGACTCTTGATTTGTCAAACAACGAATTGCTCGAAGGTTCGTTTCAAAAGTTTCCTCTCACAGCTTCTCTTCAGACACTGGCACTCAGTGGCACAAAATTTGGGGGGCAAATACCAGAAGCCATCGGTAACCTTGGGCAATTGACAAGAATAGAGCCTGCGAGTTGCAATTTCAGTGGACCAGTACCCAAAACACAGAAGGAACTTACCCAACTTGTCTATCTGGACTTTTCCTGGAACATTTTTTCTGGTCCAATACCGTCGTTCTCATCATCAAGAAATCTTGCGCAGCTAAACCTTGGTTATAATCAGTTCAACGGCACAATTCATTCCACTGACTGGTCAGGCCTTTCTAAGCTTGTAAGTGTTGACTTACGAAACAACAAATTCAGTGGAACCATTCCACCAACTTTGTTTGGCATTCCATCACTGCACAAAATTTTCCTTTCTCAAAATCAGTTCAATGGTAGCCTTGGTGACCTTCATGGTAAGCCCTCTTTACTGCTTGATACGCTTGATCTTAGTAGCAACAATTTACAAGGGCAATTTCCAATGTCTTTATTCGAACTCCAAGGTCTCAAGTTCTTGTCACTGTCTTCAAACAACTTCAGCGGTTTGATACCAATGAGTGCCTTTCAGAACTTGAGAAATCTTTCCTATCTTGATCTCTCTTATAACGGCTTGTCTATTGATGCCACAGCTACCAATATTTCCTCAATTTCTTTCCCCAACTTTAGAACACTCAAATTGGCATCTTGCAACTTACATGAGTTCCCTGATTTCCTGAGATATCAGTCCGTATTAACATATCTAGACCTTTCAAACAACCAGATTCATGGGGAAATACCCAATTGGATTTGGAAAGCAAGAACTCTTAATCACCTAAATCTTTCTCAGAACTTTCTTGTAGAATTCGAAAGACCTTTGAAGGATATAACTTCTAGTCTTAGTGTTCTTGACCTGCATGACAACCAATTGCATGGGCAAATCCCAATTCTTCCACTGTTTGCCACCCATCTGGATTACTCAAACAACAATTTCAGCTCCGTATTACCAGCTCGGATTGGTGACTTCCTCCATTTTGCTTATTTCTTCTCCCTTCAAGGGAATAACGTTCATGGGAGTATCCCTGGGTCGATGTGCAACAGTCCGTATCTTCAAGTACTTGATCTATCTAATAAATCCCTGAGAGGGCCAATTCCTCAATGCCTGTTTCAGATGGATGGGTCTCTTGGAGTATTGAATCTAAGGCAAAACAATCTCAGTGGCATCATTTCTGACACATTTCCAGAAAACTGTGCATTACAAACTCTAAATCTCAATCAAAACCGATTGGAAGGAAAGGTTCCAAAATCATTGGCGAATTGCGAAACGCTGGAAGTTTTAGACATTGGCAACAATCAGGTCAAAGGCCCGTTCCCCTGCCATTTGAAGAATATAGCCAAGTTGCGGGTACTTGTTTTACGATCCAACAAATTCAACAGTAACATTCATTGTCTCGGGAACAACAGTGTCTGGCCAAAGCTTCAGATTGTTGACTTAGCGTCCAACAACTTCATGGGTAAACTGTGTCTAACATGTTTGGGAAGCTGGGAGGCGATGAAGGCTAAGCCAGATGAAGACCAATCAAAGCTTAAACATATCCAGTTTGAAGTCCTGAAAGTCAATCCATATTACTATCAAGATGCAATAAGGGTTACCATCAAAGGTATAGAGTTGGAGCTGGTGAAGATCCTTTCATGCAACAAGTTTGAAGGGCCAATACCAGTAGTGATGGCAACATTCAAAGCACTTTATGCCCTTAACTTATCACGTAATGCTTTTACGGGGTCAATTCCGTCATTTTTAGGAAACCTGCGGCAGCTTGAGTCCTTGGACCTCTCAAGTAATAGGCTATGCGGTGAGGTCCCTTTGCAGCTAGCAAACCTCAATTTCCTTTCATTTCTTAACGTCTCAAACAATAAGCTAGTTGGACGGATCCCAACTGGCACTCAGCTTCAATCTTTTTCAGAAGCTTCATTTGAAAATAATGCTGGATTATGTGGACCTCCTTTAGATGTAATATGCGGAATATCGCCACCAGCTATTGAAGACAGCCCTTCGGATTCTGGGACTGCAAACATTATCCATTGGAATTATACAAGTGCTGGAACAGGGTTTTTCTTTGGGTTTGGAATTGTCATTACCCCTCTTATCTTTTGTAAGAGATGGAGGATATGGTATTACAAGCGCATTGACCGTGCTCTTTTCAGGCTTCTCCCTTGTCTGGATATCAGAAGGCGTGGGAGGAGAGCTAACCGGAACCAGAGGAGGAGAGCTAACTGGAACCAGATTAGGAGGCGGTAACAACAATTGGAATTAAGAAGCAGAGAGCGAGTGAAAATAATTTTAGCTGTCTCCTTTGTTGCATTTTCTAGTGTCAGTTTTAACCGTATGATTGTTTTTGCTGCTTCTGTTTCCACCTTTTATTGTCTTTGTAACAGGTTTATCCTAGTTCTTTTGGAACTAGGATAAAATAAACTGAATTATCCCATAACGAAAAAAATGATGCATTCCAGCTATGTTGTGTCCAAAACTGGGTTAGATTCTTTCAATTTTAGGCAAATGAAAAAATGCCTTTACTCATCTAGCTGAACATCCTTACACGATTGCATTAATGACAGAAGGCTCATCAGGACTGGACAAGTTATCCATCATGGCAGTTGTGACAGAGTAAAAGTTTATTTAATACATTTCACTTCTTCTTATCTGATTTGGAGGTTTAGAACATAATATAAATTACTGACTCCAAGTCCCCAGCCGCTAAGATAAGACCATGCGCCAGAGCCTTGTCCCCCCCCCCCCCCCCCCCGCTGTGAAAATTTGACATCTATTTTTGCATTATGTCAAATCCCAAATAACTTGTATTCAGAGCACCCACAATCATAAGATGAAGCTTTTGCTTAAAAGGTTTTAGTTGTAATTCTTCGTAAAACAGATTTTTCCTATTGTTTTGATAACGGAAGAAGGGCTGATAAATTTCAGAAGGGAAACTATTTCAATGTGAAGTATTCCATCGGAGTGGTGTTATTGCTTGGTGTCTGCCTACATCAATGAAAAGAAAAGCAAATGCAGGCAGGAAGGCATCTTTGCTTTTGAAAAGTTAAGTCATGGTGTAACATAAATATGTACTAGTATTTAGGATTGGCGTGGAAATTCTAATCTTTGGCATTTAGTTTTCCGTACCATTTCTAACCCTTCCTATTTAACTCTTGAACTATCATACCAATGCAATAAATTAGTCAGATCAGGTCATTCCATGATCTCCATGGCAATCTGCTTTCTATGAAATAACTGTTAAGAAAGTAAGAATTCATTTTAACAAAGTGATGTGTCCCTCTGATAAATAAAGTCTTGAGCAATGCCAATGAGAATAGCAAGAAAGACTGCGTAGCCAATGGTTTTGGCATATTGTCAGTGAAAGCTTAGAAAATGGCCTGCCATTCTTGAAATGGACATTCAACCAACCTTGTAATAGAGGATAGTCGGTAAGGCTAGCAATTTCCTTCTGCAGTCTCCTCTGATCGCACAGTCCAAGTCTTGCAGAATATATTGCAGCAATTGGTCCCATAATCATGACGCTTTATATGTATATTTCAACACCAAATAAGTTCCATTCGTACGAAGAGCTTCAAACCCCATGCTTTTCATCTCTTGCTTTCCCACCGCTATTCCTAGTCTGCATAGCAGCATGACCGTGCAACATCGACCTTTAGCATTTGTCGTAAAACACCTGTTTTACTCCAAAATTTAAATCTATAATCAACTGATTAGTGGAAACTTAATGTCAAATTCATTACTTCTAATTTAGAAAATCGGCTGTTCTCCCTAAGACACTACTTTATAATTAAAATTGTCCTACCAAACTAGTATTATTGAAGAAAATAGCTTATGGTCCTGGAAAAACTAAAGAACGAAGGGGATAAGATCAAGTATCACATATGTATTTCACCAAAAAGTCAGAAATATTTTAAATGTAATGGGACCAGCCAGCCTAATAGGTAAGACGAAAGGCCGGTCTTGTTTGAGCATTAATTCTTGGAAAGGAAGGGCATTTGTTCTCATGGGACAGCTGAAATATGAACAAAGAAGTCATATTCTTAGAAGACTTAATGGAAATTTATCAAGCCTGCACTATCTTTTCCATTAAAGAGTCCTTTTCCCCTCAATCCGCTGCTGGAATTTATTGGTACGGTTCTCAACTTTCTTAAATCTTACTATTAATAGCTGACAGAATCCCATCAAAATAATATTTTGGAATTAGTACTTCCAATCAAACAATATGTGGTTGAATTTTGTGTTATTATGTTTATTTATTAAGATTAGAAGGTACTGACAATGGAGCTGTTAATTTAATTGTAAAGTTGATTATACTTTCCAAGAAAGATATAAGGTTTACTATTAACAGACATGAGAGCTAAATGCGACAAATACAAAGTCTCATAATTCGAAGTTTAATTTAAGACTTCAACCAGAAGATCTCCATTTAGATTCTAATGTGAATAGAGTGGGAGTTATGAGAGAAAACCCGGCTTCATTTGGATCAGATGGTCTTGGCATTTGTTCCAATAGTCCAAGACTCCCAAGTCAAAAAAGACCCGTTGTGGCCGTAACATCTAAAACCTAAGGGGCAGCGACGCTACACTTGCTAAAATTTATTCGAGTAGGTCCTACTCCTACTTGAAAACAGTCCTGGAATATGGCGATCCTGCTTTCGGGCAGAAATGGTTTCCATTTTCCACCTTCTAGAGTTTGTAAACGCAAAAAGGAGGGCCCATCTTCTTAATACTTGATAAATAAATGTATACTACTGCTACTGAACGATTGATATCCGACTCTTAACTATTTTATGGTTGGTTGCTAGCTATGCTAATCATGTGTTTTTTATCTCAGCTGAGCTGACACTTTTTACATTGTTTACTCACTTCTTTATGCTTACTTTATCCTTTTATTTTGCTTTGTTTTCTTTGTATGGTTTGGATGGCGTGGTTAATATTCATCTTTCGGTTCGTGCTTCCGTAAAGTACTACTATTTAATTTCACTTTCCAATACATGGCTTAAAAAAACTACAACTATTAAATTTTATAACAGTAGTTTTGAGTTTTCGACTCTACTAATTGCAGTGATAGCCTAATTTTACTTGTTCAACTACTTGTTACATAAGTAATGCTGATTGCATTATTTAGACCATTTTTTGGGAAGAAAACTCGATGTTGGTCATGAACATGAAAATGATTGAATTTGGAAATTTCTTTATGAATTAAAACCCAGCATTCGGCAGTGATGAACAAGTCAGTTGTGACTAGTCTAGTCAATGCTTTTCAGTTTTCACCTTCTAATATTTTACATTGTCAGTTAAGTTTCAGGTTTCACCTCCTAATATTTCACATTGTCGGTCAAGTTTTTTCTGACGTTACTTTAAAATAAAGAAGATAAAGGTAATTTCGATTTCTACCAGCAACGTCAACATCTTTTAAGTTTTAGCGGGCGACCGTAATAATAATAATAATAATAATAATAATAATAATTGTTTATTTTTAGGAGAATTTCTAGCGTAGGCTATTGGAGAAACGGAACCCCAAAAAAAAAAAAAAAAAGAAAGAAAACTCTAAAATCCTTTTCTTTCTCTTTCATTTTGTTAAATACAATAACCTTTTATTTATATAATTTCCACATGGCATGTTCTCCTCTCTAATTGAGTTGTTTCTTTCAGTATTTGCCTGGTTCTTTGCTTGTATTATTATGAGGTGGTTTATAGTATAAAGTAAAAGTGATCATATGATCTCTTTATTTGAATTTTGTTCGGGTCCTTTGACAAAAGAGCCTACGATTTTTTATCATTGTGAAAAATAGTATATAAAAGCAAAATCCCAGCCTACAAGGAAACAATATATATTTGTAATTAACTTTAAATGATGTCTCAAGGTACTGCTCAATTTAATGCATCCGTAATTTAAAGGCTATCGACGTAAGTTTAATAATTCGTATATTTATTTAATATTATATTATAATTATATTTAAAAATTTTATATTTATATTATATTATATAATTTTTCAATTTTACAAATATTATACTTATATAAGCATACAAATCAGATCTCTCGTTAGCACGAACACCAATCAAAGTCTTTCGTTTGATTTTTCCAAGCTAGCGAGAATTTCTAACATAAGCTACAACCTTCAACCCAAGTCAAACAAAACAAATATTAAAGAAAAAGGGTGACTTATAGACTTTCGTGTATGAGTACATTGGTTGCCAGCCATTGGTGTTTACAAAATAACGCGTCTTGTACTCAATGTATTCATACACGAAAGTCTATAACTAAAACTAAACACGCATTTTCTGCCATCCCAATTCTCTCCCTCTCTCTCTCTCTCTCTCTCTCTCTCTCTCTTCGGTTGCCTTTCCTTTTCTTTTGACCTCCTTCGTTCTGCATTTTTGGTTGCCGTCCTTAACTAAAAGGGTGGGTCATTGATCGGCCACAGCTCGAACAAGATATACCAAAAGCTCATGGTTGTGGACCTGCACCTTCCTCAACCTACTGCTATTGCTATACTTCTTCAACTCTAGTTGTATGAATATCTCCTCGTTACCGTTACCAATGAGGATTACACACTTTTCATGGTTCTTCTTAAATTCATTTATACCAATTTTGTGCAGCATCAATGTAGTTTTAGTTTCTGGCAAATGTCAAAGCCATCAGCGACAGTTGTTGCTCGAACTGAAAAGCAGCTTCAAGTCAACTTCATTAGGAAAGCAGGTGAAATGGAATCAAACCATGGATTGCTGTTCCTGGGATGGTATCCGTTGCGATGGAGGTGGTCGGGTTATCGGACTTGACTTGAGCAATAAATCAATTTCAGGTTCAATTAACGATTCAAGTAGTCTCTTCCGTCTCCAACATCTTCAGCAACTCAATTTGGCTTACAACAGACTCATGCCGGCTTTTCCTACTGGGTTTGATAAGTTGGAGAGCTTGAGTTATCTTAATTTGTCCAATGCTGGCTTTACAGGGCAAATTCCAGCTGAGATTTCACGCATCTCAAGGTTGGTTGCTCTCGATTTATCTATAAATTCACTTACGGGCAGATCATTGAAACTTGAGAAGCCAAGCCTAAAGATGCTTGTTCAAAATCTCACAAGGCTAAGATTTCTCTATCTTGATGGGGTAAATATATCAGCTAGGGGCAATGAGTGGTGCCAGGCCTTATCGCCGCTGACTGAGTTGCAAGAGTTGAGCATGTCCAACTGTTATCTTTCAGGACCTATATGTTCTTCACTTTCCAAGCTTCAATCTCTCTCAGTAATTAACTTGGACAAGAATAATTTGTCTGCTTTGATTCCACAATTCTTTGCAAATTTCACAAATTTGATCTCCCTTCGTCTTAGTGCCACTGGTTTAAGTGGAAGAGTGCCAGAAGAAATTTTCCAAATACCTACATTACAGACTCTTGATTTGTCAAACAACAAATTACTCGAAGGTTCGTTTCAAAAGTTTCCTCGCGCAGCTTCTCTTCAGACACTGGCGATTGGTCGCACAAAGTTTGGGGGGCAAATACCAGAATCTATCGGTAACCTTCGGCAATTGACAAGAATAGAGCTTGCGAGTTGCAATTTCGGCGGACCCCTACCCAAAACACTGAAGGATCTTAGCCAACTTGTCTATCTGGATTTTTCGAATAACAGTTTTTCTGGTCCAATACCATCGTTCTCATCATCAAGAAATCTTACACAACTAAAGCTTGCTTATAATCAGTTAAACGGCACAATTCATTCCACTGACTGGTCAGGCCTTTCTAAGCTTGTAAGTGTTGACTTACGAAACAACAAGTTCAGTGGAACCATTCCACCAACTTTGTTTGGCATTCCATCACTGCAGAAAATTTTCCTTTCTCAAAATCAATTCAATGGTAGCCTTGGTGACCTTCATGGTAAGCCCTCTTTACTGCTTGATACGCTTGATCTTAGTAGCAACAATTTACAAGGGCAATTTCCAATGTCTTTATTCGAACTCCAAGGTCTCAAGTTCTTGTCACTGTCTTCAAACAACTTCAGCGGTTTGATACCAATGAGTGCCTTTCAGAACTTGAGAAATCTTTCCTATCTTGATCTCTCTTATAACCGCTTGTCTATTGATGCCACAGCTACCAATATTTCCTCAATTTCTTTCCCCAACTTTACAACACTCAAATTGGCATCTTGCAACTTAACGAAGTTCCCTAATTTTTTAACAAATCAGCCCAGATTAACCTATCTAGACCTTTCAGACAACCAGATTAATGGGAAAATACCCAATTGGATTTGGAATGCAAATCTTACTCAACTGAATCTTTCTCAGAACTTTCTTGTAGAATTCGAAGGACCTTTGAAGAATATAACTTCTACTCTTACCGTTCTTGACCTTCATGGCAACAAATTGCATGGGCAAATCCCAATTCTTCCACCACATGCCACCTATCTGGATTACTCAAACAACAAATTCAGCTCCATTTTACCAGCTCAGATTGGTAACTTCCTCCAGTTTGCTTATTTCTTCTCCCTCTCAGGCAATAAGTTTCATGGGAAGATACCTGTGTCAATATGCAACAGTTCATATCTTCGAGTACTCGATCTGTCTAATAATTCCCTGAGTGGGCAAATTCCTCAATGCCTAACTCAGAAGAATGCGTCTTTTGGAGTGCTGAATCTAAGGCGAAACAATCTCAGTGGCATCATTTCTGACACATTTCCAGAAAACTGTGGATTACAAACTCTAGATCTCAATCGGAACCGAGTGGAAGGAAAGGTTCCACAATCATTGGGGAATTGCAAAATGCTGGAGGTTTTAGACATTGGCAACAATCGGATCAATGGCAGCTTCCCATGCCATTTGAAGAATATGACCAAGTTGCGTGTCCTTGTTTTACGATCCAACAAATTCAGCGGTAACATTAACTGTCCCGAGAACAATAGTGCCTGGCCAAAGCTTCAGATTGTTGACTTAGCGTCCAACAATTTTGCTGGTAAACTGCATGAAACATGGTTGGCAACCTGGGAGGCTATGCGGGAAGTTGAAGATGAAGCCCAAGCAAAACTCAAACATCTCCAGTTTGAAGTCCTACAACTCAATCCATATTACTATCAAGATTCAATAACAGTTACCATCAAAGGTTTAGAGTTGGAGCTGGTGAAGATCCTAACCGTGTTCACTTCCATTGACATTTCATGCAACTGCTTTGAAGGGCCAATACCAGAAGAGATTGCAACATTCAAAGCACTTTATGTCCTTAACTTTTCATATAATGCTTTCACAGGGCTAATCCCATCATTTTTAGGAAACCTGCGACAGCTTGAGTCCTTGGACCTCTCAAGTAATAACCTACATGGTAAGATCCCTTTGCAGCTAGCTAGCCTCAATTTCCTTTCATTTCTTAACATCTCTAACAATAAGCTAGTTGGACGGATCCCGACAAGCACCCAGCTTCAATCATTTTCAGAAGCTTCATATGAGAACAACCAAGGATTATGTGGGCCTCCTTTAAGTGTATTGTGTACTCCACCGACACCACATACAGTACCAGAATATCGATGGACGGATGGATTTGATTGGCAGTTCATAATCATTGGGGTTGGGTTTGGTGTAGGAGCAGCAGCATTTGTTGCACCCTTAATATTCTGGAAGAGAGCAAGTAAATGGGTTGATGACAATGTTGATAAAATCCTTGAGGTCATCCTTCCAAAGTTGGGTCTGACTTACACACGTCCTGGTGACGTAAAGGTTAAGGCAGATGAAAATTTTGAAGAAGACAACACAGAAAATGATGATGATGATGATGATGATGAAGAAGATGACGAAAGCAAAGATAAAACTGAAGAATTCCGCGGCAGATATTGTGTGTTTTGCTCCAAACTTGACAGAACCAGAAAGAAGGCAATTCATGACCTAAGTTGTACCTGCAATGAGTTACTATCTCTGTCTCCTTCTTCTTCCGCCTCTTTGTCCTTTCCTCCTTAGACTTTCAATTTTTTTTTTTGTTTTGTACATAGATAAAGAAAGAATCCACCGGGGAAAGGGAGTGATGAGAAATGAACATATAAATTCAGATCCTCAGTAAATAATTGAAAGAAACTTTCCTCTCAATATAGTCAGTTACAGGTTCTAATCTGCCTGCTGCTTAACTTCCCTCGCAATTAAATGCACAATATGAATAATTTTTATTAAGGAATTTTCACGAACACGTAAAGACTCATAAATGATAAAATTAGTTCTGCAATTTATGCACCATAGACTTCAGAATTTTCAAAATTAGTACCTCAGAAACAATACTACTAACAAATTCTGGGATATGCCAATATGCTATGCTCTTTATGTGCATATCGAAGGCTTTGAATCCGTCGTTGCACCTAAGAGACAGCGTCCTCGTTCGTTCCCTCCTTTCTTAGTTCTTAAACTGTTCCCACCTAAAAAACGTTCGTCTGTTTCTCAATCAGCGGCCAACCGAACGTTGCTTTTGATTAGCTGACTTAGAACGTCTGTTTCAAGCCCATTAATTAGAATGCTCTCCGATTGAGCCGATTTTAATTTTTTAGAGCACATAGTTATTTGGGGTTTAAGACTGCGGAACAACTCTTCTTTTAACAATTTTCGACTTCCCCCAAAAAAAAAAAAATCTAAATTGAAATCTCTATATCAGGCAACTTATTTAAAGGATTCGCGTAACAATATATATATATATATATATATATACATATATGTGTGTGTATGTGTGTTCTTGTACATGTATTTGGATTTTATAATTGAATCTCGCAAGAAAAAAAAATTATGGAATGCCCAAAAATGTATTTAAAACTCATGAAATGAGAAAAGAGTTTGTTATAAGTTAAAATATTTTTTGCTCGTGAAGCAGATAAACCATGCGTCCTTGCTCGAGGAGAAGGGCAAAACTTTTTCACGAAGAACTATTACTACTTGTTTATAGAGAGCCAAACATTGAAATTAAGTTCAATTAAAACTGAACATAAAGAGCAAATTCCTCCTTGATACCAGCTACATTTGATTTTTTTTTTTTTTTTTTTTTTGTTTTTTACAAGATTTGGTCATATTGATACGGTCCCTTGATAAATATTCTAGACAACAATAAACGATAGAAGTATATATACTGCCTTATAATGCACCATACGCATCCACAGGAATAAAGAGATCGAGAAGCTTATTGATTTTCATGTATAAATCAGAAGGCATGGTTCGTTGGTCACCTTGGAATCAAGAATCTGGCAACGGCTGCTGTGCGATAGTTGCACTTCTGCAGGGTTTAGGTTTTGCGTTTGATGATGGGTAAATTACTAAATAGTTCCTTGGGCCAATATTTTATGATCAATCTAGAAGAATGATGCGTTTAGCGAGGGCATCCCAAGTGAAAAATAATGAGCCTGGACCAATTCAATAGGTCGATAAACTGTTGCTCTAATCAACAAATTAGCAAAAGTTGATGAGACCGGCTAGAAATATAATCTCTTCATGTTGCTGTCCACGTCTCTCCATGCCCTGCTCCTCGCACCTTCTCTCGCCATCACGAAAATTCTTGCACCTTCTCTCTCCAGCATGAAGACTCTCGCACCGCATGTTATTTCCTTCTAGTCTCCAATTCCATATATAAAAAACCTTCCTCGAAAAATTTTAGTCAGGCAGCGAATTGTAATTTGTGAGCAGAGATAATGCAGCAGAGTGTTGAGGCTCTTTTGTTTAAAGGCATGGCTAGTGATCAGGATCATCAGTTCAGGCTGTTATGCCCTTCCATAAACCAAGAAGGGAAGTTGCCAAGGAAGTACACATACGAAGGTCAAGGTGCACAGAAGAATCTTTCTCCCCCACTGGAGTGGTACGATGTGCCAGAGGGGACTAAGTCGCTGGCCCTGGTGGTGGAAGACATAGATGCACCAGACCCGAGCGACCCGATTGCACCTTGGACCTGTTGGGTGGTAGCTAACATACCTCCGACGTTGAAAGGTCTCCCTGAGGGGTTCTCTGGGAAGGAAGAGGAGGCGGGTGGAGATTATGCATGCATCAAAGAAGGCAACAATGATTACAAAGTTCCTGGATGGCGAGGACCCAAGTTGCCCTCTCATTGCCATCGTTTCCGGTTCAGGCTATTTGCTTTGGACGAACAGTTGAAACTTGGCAACAAAGTACGGCGTTTATCTTTTATATGCACATGTGGCACGTATATATTGCTATCTTTGGTCTCAATTCGTATATGTAACCACCATTAACACTGATCTGATCGATTATAAATTTGTAAATCATAGCACATTTTTAGTAGTTTTTAATCTTCGTAGCAATTCTTCTTAATTAATTTCATGATGGATCTGGTTGTTGGATCTATGTAGGTGACCAAGGAAAAGCTGCTGGAGGCAATCGAAGGACATGTGCTTGGGGAAGCAGAATTGATGGCCAAGTTTTAACCGAAACTTCATGTCCATCTAAAGTCTAAACATCAGTTAATAAAATATTATGTACTTTTGTCTTTTTCTTTTTGCTGTAACCAAAAGTACTTCCTTTTAATGGAATTTTCTTAATTTGGCTTGAAACATGAGAGCCTTTGTTAGGCTGAATTTGCTGCATATCCTTTTATTCAGACATTAGTGAGATTAATCCTTAAAAATGAAAAAAAAAAAATGTACATAATTGTGTTTAATTTGGTTGAATCGTTTCCCATATTGGCATGGGGACTTATTTTCAACTACATTTGTATGAGGCGGCTAGAGAACCATTTTCCTTTCTTTTTTTTTTAAGAAAAAATTCTTATCAAGAAAATGGGAAAATAAATTATCCTTATGAGAACAATTCTTGTTATCAACAAAAAAAGGCAAAACTTAAAGATTTATAGTAATTGAATTTAAACAAAGAAAGTAATCATTTTTTTATTACTTACAAGAATTACGTTTTTAGAATTATTTAAAAACTTTAATTGCTTTTGCATCTTAAGTTTTTCAACCATCTATGGATTGGTTGGAAATCAAATAAATTCATTACATGTTCAAGGCTATATATCTTATATCATGCTATATCATTACCGTTTAAACTGAAAAGGCTTCATTTGGAGCTTCGTGTGTTTACATTAGACGGCGTAAATCTTTTGCCTTTTATTATATGATTAAATATTTTGGTCTCATTATATCTATTTACAATCAATCATTGCATTTTGAACCAAGGTGTCACCTTGGCATAATCCAAACGGTTAATTCCAACAGTTGTCTTAATCGGATATAATTTAATAATTTTTATATAATTATGATAAGTTTATGAACTTTCAATACAATTATGTTAATTTTTATATAATAGTAATACTATAATTCTGATAGCTGTCAATATAATTTTATTTCAATATCATTAATATCTATTATTCTATCTTATAATTTACTTTTTCATCAATTTTTTAATTTAATTAATATTATTTGATTTATAATATTAATTCAATAGAGTTTTATATAATATAGATATAATGTTAATACATTCTTTTAATAAAACTTTTTTATTAATTTTTTTTCATATATATAAATAAAAGATAGTTTTTAAATCACACAATTATTTATGCAAAAATAAAAGAAATAGATAAAAAAAATCAATGGATATCTTATGATAATATTTTGTTTAGTTAATCATTATGTTGGTAAAGTACAATGATTAAAGATAAAATTTTGATAACTTTAATTATAAAAAATATTTTATTTAGCTAATATAGTATTAAACAAATGTTAATCAGGGTCTCTAACATTGATTAAAATAATATTTTTAAAAAATTATAATTAATACATATTTTTAAAATTTAATAAAAATAATATGTTAAATTAAAAAGAAGGTTGGATTTTATTTATTCATAAAATAGTTTCGGTCCAAACAGAGGGCAAAAAAAAAAAAAAAAATAGAAGAGACGAGTCTCCCGTGCTTTTCCACGTGACTAAAGCTAGCAAAACCAAACTGCCGCCATCATTCCCCCAACAGAACCCTCCCAACTGACTGCCCAGAATTTTCCATCTCTTTCCCGAGAAAAGCAGAAGGGAATATCAATCAAATGGCCACTAGGCTCGTCCTCCGTCTCAGATCTCATCTCCTGCACAACCTGCACAGCGAGAAAGCCCGAACTCTTTCCATCATCAGATCTCCACCGTCGATCTCTCATCCCGCCCCCCTTCCCCGCTCTACCATCGACCATTTCTTCGCATCCCCAACCTTCCGCTTCCTCTCCACTTCCTCCCGCCGCATCCCAACCCGGCCAAAAAAAGTTGACATCGGGGCCCGAGCACGCCAGCTCCAGACCCGCCGCCTCTGGACCTACGCCTTAACCTTCAGTTGCATCGCAGGCTTTGTAGTTTTGGTTCTCAACAATTTTCAAGAACAATTAGTCTTTTACGTTACCCCAACCGACGCCCTCGAAAAATACACGAAAAATCCGTCGAAAACGAAGTTCAGGCTCGGGGGTCTTGTTCTCGAAGGAAGCGTGGTTCAGCCGAGTTCTTCTAAAGAAATGGAGTTCGTAATTACCGATTTGATAACCGATATTTTGGTTAGGTACGAAGGTTCGCTACCTGATTTGTTTAGAGAGGGACATTCCGTTGTGGTTGAAGGATTTGTTAAGCCGTTTAGGGAAGAGATTAAAAGGGACGTTTCGTCGAGGAGCGTTTCGTCCAAAGCAAGGAACTTAGACTGTTATTTTTCGGCGACTGAGGTTCTTGCTAAGCATGATGAGAAGTATATGCCTAAAGAGGTTGCAGCTGCTATTGAGAAGAACAAGAAGAAGATTGAGGAAGGGCTAGAAGGAGCCAAGGAATCTGTCGCTTGATTGGTATGACTGATTATTTTTTCTTATAATGGTATTGAAATTATTGGACGATTATTCGATTTGGTTAGTTACACTTATAGATTGGGATTGAATAGATGGAGATTACCTTTTTGATGGAAATATACCAGGATAGTGAGGAAGAGGATGAATTTGAATCATTTGAGGCTTTTTTTTTTCCTTTTAATTCTGTTGTACTACTGCCACGAATGTGATTGTTACCATTTTTTTTGTTTGTTATTCTTACCTTGAATAATACATCCTCACAACATACATTATTTATCATTGGATGGAGAATTTGTTTTAGCCTTCTATTCTCATTCAAACTGTAACGCAGGCAAATTGAAAATGGTTGCACGGTACAATGGTTAAGTTATTTTTATTGGTATTTGGATGATAGTGTTAGAGAATTACTGTAAGTTGATGCTCTATCAGCAATGAGATCTTATCAGAAATGACAATTGCTAAACTCGTGATAATGAGAGTCAATTGTTTGTTTGCGTTAACATGGAAGAGGCAGCATGTGTTCTCCCTGCTAAATGTATCATATCAGCTACATGCTCTTTTTGTTATTATCCGGTAGTTTACATCTTCTACTATTTTGGGATCTTGATGCTCAACGGGAATTATGTTTCATTTAGGATCTGAAGCATATTCTTTCTGTTTTGTTTGTTGTTGATTTGTTCCCACTGATTTTTTTCCTCATAATCTGTTTTATATGTGGTGGTCAGATTTCTTCCTCCTAATTTTTGGGTGTTGACGTGGGGATTAAAAGAAGTTTGTGCGTCATAGATACCTGAGATAGATTGACATATATTGAAATTTCCGTGACTGATGAAAAAATAAGGTAACTAGAATCACTTTGTTGAAAATTTTCTTTCGAATAGTGCAAAATGTACAAGGAGACAGGGCAAGGAATTGAAAAATGGTTTATGGTGTTCTAATTTTAATGAATTTATGGTTGTCATAATTGAAGATAATGTGATTGTGAAGATGATTTAAGTGTTCTTTTCTGTTAACCGCGATTAACGTATAGAGACATAAATATGTCCATAGACAGAGGATTGGGGAAATTTTTATTTGGTTATGATACAATTTCTATTTTCTCTTTTTATTTCCCTTTAGCTCATTGGGTGTCAAAGATATGGATAACCCTCAAGATTAGAGCTAGAAAATTGTCAGTGGGAAGAGAACATTATGCAAAGAGAGAGAATTTTGTTTTTAGGATGCAGTTTTACATCTTCAACAACTCTTCTAGGAAAAGTTTAAGAACTGCTTTGTATATTTGCTTGGAACAAATTAAAATATGCAATGTTGCAGGATCTTGTCCATTGCGTATGAGAAGGAACCTCTTTATCTCTTCAACTTGCTAAGGCTTGTCAGGTCTCCAAGAGTAAAATTACTTGCAATAGTAAACCTATTTCTAATTTGCACCTTCTGTTTTTTGTATATTAATGTTGCAATACTTCTCCCTCTTAAAGAAGGGGACTCTAAACCTATTATTGAATGAGTGATTGTGGATTGTTATTTGATTCTAATTATGTGGACAATAAATAACAGACTTGGCTATATATAGAGGAACTGTTGCAGGGCTTGGCCAGGTAGGTTCTGGGTGAGGATGAAGACTCTCTTTTATTCCTAAACCTTCTGTTGTGATATGATATTAACTCTTGTATTATTTTTGTGTTTCTGTTACTGAATGTACTTCTCTGTTGTGTACGATAACGTATTGGAACTGAGTTGATCTTGGCGGTGAATGATGATTGTTTTGATGTCGGGTGCTGAAAATATCCGATATTCAACGCGTACCTGGGCTGAAAGAGCAGCAGCTTACTTAGACTGTGATAATGCATGACTTGGTTGTGTCACTGGATAATCCCAATTCCAGAGAAGACATGATTTTCCATTAATTTCTTCTCAGCCATAGGGCTTCCTTACAATATTAATGTGCCAATGAAAATCAGATTGATTATGACTCAAAAAGTAGTAGTTACTAGACTCAATTACAGCTTCGATGTTAGTTTAAGGATGGATTATGTTGGAAGAAGAGATGTACTAAAGGCAGGCAGTGGGACAATAATCTGATGCTAGCTCAGCGCCCATGGCCCTGGCCCTACCCCTGCCTGCCTGCATCAATAAAGCAGTGGTCGTGATATTAATGGCTCAAAATTCATACGGATTTATATAAAGAATAGCGTATGAACAAAACAATAGTGCAGTCAATAACCCGTTGCCTTCATGACAGTAATAAAATATTTACCCATTATTCCCCATCTCGATAAAATTTGTCAAGCCAAAAAAAAAAAAAAGGAAAAAGGTAATATAATTAAGTTAATATGACTATTATGATCAGGAGCAAAGCATCAATAGATCTACATGTAAAACGGAATTCTTTGTTTTTTTATTAATAATTATTCCATCATAAATTGCCCTTTAGTTAAAAGAAAAAACGTTGTTGTATTGATTTGATGAAGAAGATTTTGGGATACAATTACATCAATTCCAGCCAACTGCGCTGAGCTCTAATGCTTATTTATTTAATCCCATCCCAAACGGAAACCAACATTTCTACTTATTCTTAGTTGCCTTTCGTTTTGCAGGGAGGGTAAATTAATAGTTAAAAATATTCTTGCAACGTCAAAGCGAAGAAACCGATTGGGAGGTGAGGCCAGGCCAGGGGGCATTGCCGGTCCAGCTGACAGGCGACCATGAAGATGATAATGATCTTCACCACAAATACAATCAACAAACTGCTGCTGCTTCCTCTGGCGGGCCCATGATCAGGATCAACGTCGCTAGTTGCCCGGCCCAGCATCAGCTTTTTGACTGTCTCCCCGCCCATTCTGTAATTCTACTATCGGTAATTTCCTCGTATCTTCATCGCTCCTTAAATCTTTACTGCCTCAAATTTAGAAAGAAAAGAACACTTTTTGCGTAATTATTGGTTTCATGCATGCGCGTCGTGTTAATTGTCCCTGTGGGCGTCAATTGGAACTATCGTCGTCTATAAAGAATGAAGAGTAAGTGAAGAATCAAAAAAGAACGAAATATAATTAAGGGTTTTTTTCGTTTGTTTATGCCTTTCATATGGGTATCGGGGCTTCCACTCGTAAGACTTCTTCTGGTATTACTTTATCGTATTTGTTTTTAATTTCATTTATTATGCTCCTAAACGGTTTTTTAGCTTTGTGTGAACTGAAGAATTACTTATCATATGTCTGTTTGATCTTCTGTAAGTAGTTACCTGTTTATTACATTTATAATATTTTTTTGTGTTCTGGTCAGCAAATCTTTTAACATTTCTCAAAAGTTATACACTGGTTTGGTTGTTTGATTGATTGGTTGCTTCTAAGGAGGTAGAAGGGCTGTATTTTCCTTATGAACTGTAAATTATTGTGCTGATTGAGATTGAAATGTCTTCATTGGGTGATGGCAGGGATGAAGAAACAGACTGCACAAAAAACTAGTTTGGAACCTGATAAACAAAGGGTCTCGTTTAGAGGGAAAGAGAAAGAGGACAAACAGCATTTGAACTCTGTTGGTGTGAAGGATAGGTCGAAGGTTTTGGTTCTAGAAAATCTAGCAAGCAATGGGAAGAAGATTGAGGAAATGACGAATAGCAAAGAGAAGGTTGAAGAGACGACAGCTAGCAAAGAGAATAAGGTTGAAAATATTAAGAAAACTGAAGAAATGTCGAAGGCTTTTGCAGCCGTTGCTGGAGTTAGAAAAGAGGTGGACAAGCTTTCTGAAAGAGTGAGCTTGTCTTCTGCTTGTTTTGTTTATGAGTATACTCTCTATTCAGACTTAATTTGATTTTTCTCTTCCTTTTTCTTTGTTCATTTGGAATTGGATAGGTGGCTGCATTAGAAGTGGCTGTGAACAGTGGGACAAAGGTTGCAGCTAAGGAATTCGATGTCTCGGCAGAGTTACTTATGAGAGAGTTGCTGAAATTGGATGGGATTGAGGCTGAAGGAGAAGCAAAATTAAGGCGGAAGGCTGAGGTTTGTATTGTAGGCATTGAGGTTTACTAAGACAATGTTCATTTATTGCATCGTTTATTGTTCTCGTTTATTTCATCTTTGCAATATAAATACGTCTTAACCAATGGCTAAAGAAAGTTGTACCTAAACCGAGTTTTAGAGATTGGTCAACTGTAGGTTGTTATGGATGATCCTTTTATCTAGGTGGTTTGTTGCGCATTATTTGTATCGACATATTGTCAGAAAGGATTTTCAAATATGATTGCCATTTAGAGTTCTTAGCTATTTGGATTGAATGATTAGGTCTTGCAAATGTGTTGCAACTAGAATCCTTTTCCCTTATTTTGTTATCGGGAATATGTCTAGTAAGTCTTTAAGTTATTGCATTTTAATGCCTGTAAAGGACTGCTCTACATGAGAAATTAGGACTACTATTGTTTGATATTCAATGAAATAGTCACTGCAAGATATCCAGTCCCTGGTTCCCATGGCCTTCTCTTTTGGGAATGCCGCATCTGGCCTTGATGTTGACACCTGTTGTAAGGAGAATACTGCTATTTGTTCTCGGAAATCCTTTTTTTTTTTTTTCTTTTGGGTGAAGCTGGAACTTCTCACTTTCTTGTGGGCTCATGTTTCAAGCTTTTGGAAAATTGTGAACTCTGTATCTAGCCAATGAGTTATATATATATATATGCAGTACTCTGTTGTATCAACTCATTGTTCCCTTGATCAGGTGCGTCGTGTCCAAAACTTCCACGAGATACTGGACAAATTGAAGGCACGAAATTCCAATCCTTTTAGCAACGGTAACAAAGCTGTGTCCGTGACAACAAAATGGGAGAGATTTGATTCTGGAATGGGAAGCTTGACCGCCCTTCCACCTATGTCATTATCATCTTCAACAAAGATTACGCAGGATTGGAAACAGTTTGATTAGTTACTATTTGCCCCCATTATTTGGCCTATACAACTTATCTATGGAATATTATAATAATAAAATGCATCATGCAGGGCTCTTTTTTAATGGTTTTTGTTGGTGCGGCATTTAACTTTCAAGTCAAGCGAAATTATCTTTTGCTTGAAGGACAACTGGATGTCTGGATTCATAATGGTTGGGATATAATATAAAATAATATTTAAATTGCATGGTCTTATAATGTATTGGTGCCTTATTCATAAATTATTCCATTATTGATGGTGACGCTGTTAACTAGACAACTCTAGCACCATTTCCGATGTACCTAGGAGCGAGTTTACGAAGGTTTTCAATGGAAGCTCAGAGACAAGTGAAAGCAATTATCAAATTGTTCATCTTTTTCAATTCCACGGACGTCTACAAGCAAGCTGTGTCTTAAGTGATGGCTAAAATAGAAATTTTCTTCTAATTTGGAGAGAAGAAAATGCAGATTTTGATCCTTCAAGACAACTGGCAGTCATTCACTCGAAAACCAACATTTGCGCATACACTTAAGCAATTTTTATGGGCCAATATAAACGGGGTTAAAGCCTTGGAGGAATGGACAATTGAGAACACTTGTGTCCGTATGAGAGAGAAGCCCCAAAGGTGACTAGCGTGATAAACGAATCTTCTGTTTAACATGGACTGGGTTGAAGGGGCTGGGCTTGCTTGACCTTTGACCGTTAAAGCCTTTCCTAGACCATATATAAGTTGCTTTAATTAAGGCAACTACCTGCCACTTTTTTAACTCTTGCTCTTTCTTCTTATAATTTGCTCGCTAGCCAGTGCAATCTTACTTCTATAATCATTTGCTTCGAATAAAAAGGTGCCAGCCGACAGATAATAGATATTCTTCCAGAGGAATAGGAAATTGGCTTGAGATTTTCGGTGAGAAAGGTATACGCAACGGCCTAGGTGATAAACATGTTTACTTTTAAACATTTTTTTTTTAATCAAGAGAAAGTACCACCTTTTCTGCTGCGGTAAAGGTCAGCTAATGTTTCATGCTTGAAAATCTTTTGTCTATATATAACCAAATTTTGGTTGATTATGATAGGTTAGTTCTAAGCTTCAAATAATGCCTGAATGTGATTCAATTAACCAATTAAAAAATACAAGTGACAAGACTAAAGAAACATCGCGGAGATTAAAACAGAACCAATCCCTTTGCACTTTAAATTAATTAACACAAGCAGACCACATTGGCAAAGATCTCCATTCTCAAAATTCAAGAAGACAGGATTTGGAGACCTTTACTTCTGATTTACAGGAATCTCACACCAGGAAAAATCATATTTACAGCAAATATTTCATATTTTTGTGATGTTTGCATGCAGCTACGGATTTATGGTTACTCCTCTTGCACCATTCACATAAGGTTGTAAAGAAGGTGCTGTCAACTCTGAGTATGAAAAGGCATGCCAACCGTGCTTTGTTGGGTCATATTTTTCTCCATCACCCCAAAGAGCATATAGATCTTCACCATGGACGGCATCGTATCCGATCTCAAGTTGGTTATCAGGCATTCGTAATGGTATACACAGCCTTATTACCAGAAGAATTATTGTTGTGGATGCTACATTCCAAGCAAAAACAGTGTCTTCTATTAATGCCTATTTGTATCAATTTGTTTTGTAATACAAAACAAAAGAATAGCTCTCCCTACTAGACTTGTTGAAGGAAAGAAACAACAGGGACTTCAAACGTGCGAAATAGACAAAGTAAAGATCAGACCTCAGTTAACAAGGAACCCTAGTGGGATATTTTAATATAGGGTCTTCTTTTTTCTTTTTAATCTGCAAATAATGGTCAAGAATTCTCAGTTGTGGCAATTCAAGAATCAAGATTGGAAACATGATTTAAAATGCTCATAAGTCAAAAGTTCCATCACTGAAAGTGACTGCAGGGGTGGGGGTTAAATTTCCAACGGTGGGGCGAACCTGATCAGATTCTTTCGGATAAACGATGACTTTAAGCAAGGAGAAAAGCCTGAAAAAGACAACAAGCGTCATAATTTATGTATTAGCTGGTGTTTAGTATTTTACATCGGATTATAAAAGTACTAAGTAATGAGCTTAATTAAATCTCTCTCGCAAGGATGATCAGCCAGGATGAGCCGTGGAGTCCTTTAATTTGATTTAGAAAATGGATGCAACAAACAATACTCTAGATTGCGTGGAACTCGCGTTACAGCAAAGGAGACTTTATACACCAACTATAATCATTTTAGCCGTTAACTTGTACTAGCATGTAGTTTCTCGGAAAAAGAAAAACGTCAGTCTTTCGCACGAGAGACGACGGGGTAGCTTTTGTCAAGGAAGATTTTTTTTGTACAGGAGATAATTTAATGAAGTATCTTTCTCAAAAGCCATGAAGCCTAGTTGATGGTCAAGCGTGCAGGTTTGCAAGTTGAGGAGATTGTAGGTCCAGAATTTAATCTCCTAGCCCCTTGTTTTCACGCCATGTTGCCCGGCTGTCTGCAAATGTTAGCTTTGGGAGTTCTAAATTCAATGGCTTTGGATATTTTCCCACTACTGCACTTAAAGCCACCTAAATCTTTCAAGACCAAACTCTTTTGGGGTCAAATTTTCTGTAGATTTAATGTTGGAAAAAGTGCTGCGAACAGTCAAACTAAGCCAACAGACAAAAGTCAAGCCTCAAATAAATGATCCGAGAAAATAAAAAAGTCAAGCCTCAAATCTAGGATGGGAGCCACCAACTTAGCACGATAGAAGAAACGAAAACGAGGACAACAGTTATACAGTTACCTACCTTTTGTAGCCAACTGCATTTCTTGCGGAAGATCATCATGGATATCCATGGAATACAACCAGAAAGGATTCCCATGACTATAGCTGCCCATGATTGCACCAATTCTGGAACAAAACAAACAATTTTAAGTGCTAAATCGGATCCGTTGCTGTAAAATTGCCCTACGATTCTCCAAATTCTTCCTTTTTTTTTTTTGGGGGGGGGGGGTGTTAAATTACGAACCTGCGCCTGGAGCAATGCAAACCTTTCTCTCTCGCTCTTTAGCCTTGGTCCAACAGTGTCATAGTGTGTATAATTGTAAGAATACAGTAATAAAATTATAAACCTTGAAATTTGATAATAAAAGAACTGTGATTTATGTTACCCAGTACGTGGCTGTGAGACCGGAGATCCCAGAGGAGAGGTGAATAACGTATCTGCCAGAGTAACCGATGACACTCCAGTGATAGAGAAAGCCTCCACCCCAGAGACTAAAAGCCCCAACAGTATAGGAGAATATTAGCCAAAGAGGCACAAAAGCCATCCAGGCCTTAATATTCATGCGACCAAGAACAGAACCAGCGGGCAAAATAAGAGTAATAGCAGCAAAAGTGAATTGGAAATATACAAGCGAAGCCATGGGATAAAAGGGTTCGGTGGTCTCATAGTCACCGTTGATGACCCTGTGCTTACTCTCAGGGACCTTGGCTCGGTGAACAAGGTACTTTTGGCCTAGAGCCGGTGCACCCTTGCCCTAGAAAGGGAGGAGTTCGTCACCAAAGGCCATGCGGTAGCACAGCCAGCAAATGAGGACTGCACCTAAGGCATATAGAGCCATGAAGGCTGAGTTCACGGTCCATTTCTTCTTGGCTATACTCGCACAGAGGATCACAAGACCAGGCATGCTTTGAATCCCTGCCAGAGTGGATGCTGTCATTTGCCAAGCATTGTCTCCTCTGTTTAGCCACAGTGGTACTGCTGGGGTGATCTAGTGTGCTGTGTAGGCTATCCGATCGAATTTCGTTGCTAAAGCTAGCATCGGCTGGGGCAATATCGTTGTTAATTGTACCTCTCTTAAGCCTTACACATATGTTTGGTGGGTAGAGGAAAGTAAGAATGCGTTTAAGACTTGCATTCATTTGCCCTGAAAAAGAAAACTTACCGAACTTGCTAAAGCTAGGTCGGTCAATGGATATGATAGTCTGATATGAGACTGTTAAACCTTCAAACGATGCAATTGCAATCTAGTATATTTGTTTTAGGAGTGAAAAAGATGAAGCTGAAGGACCAGAGAAGCTAATGTAGTATATATTTGTTCATGAAATTTTTGCAATTCTATCTGCTATTTAGCAAAAACCTGACTGTTGCAAAGAAACAAAGCCTGTTCGATGGAGGCTTCAAAGCCATTTTAACTTGAGTCAGATATCTTTGGGGTATTTCTAAGAAAAGGAAAAAGTTCCAGGGTTGTTTTTAATTTTGAACAAACATGCTCATACATATAATCGATCGTTCAACATATGGCTGCAAGACTCTCATTATAATTAAGCATTTTCTGAGATGGCGTGACAGAATTGCTCTGTAGTACCATGTACTTGCTATTCTTATAAAATATGTGAGACCTGGAAAATGATTAAACAAGCAAATGGAATTTATGTTTATTTAAAATTAGCCCCCCTTATATATTGATTGACAAATACATGGAAACAAGAAGACACTCAGATTTTGGACCTGGCTGAACGTATAAGTGTCATGCTACATTGCTCAGCGCTCTTTGCAACTGTTGAAAGTCAGGGAGATTGTCAGCGAAACATGGAATCCGCTGGTGGATAACAGAGGCTTCTCTAGTATAAGAATGCTTGCATTCAAACTGTTGACGTGAGCAAAAAGTCGTTGACATAATAGTTTCATCGACTCAATTTATTCTAAGAAGATTTAATTTTTATATATTATTGTGCATTTTATATATTCTGGCTTGTAAACTGGATAGCTGATTTCTACCCCTGAATAGAGTTTATTCTACCGTTGTGTATAAAAGTATTAAACTCTTATGAATAACATCTAGGTCAGAAAATTGAAACTTTTAGTTCTTTTGTCATTTTCCCTTTGTTTTTAAAATCTCTCCGTATTCGTAACCCAGCACATGCTGTAGCAACAGGCCCAATCCTAGTAAACAATGAAGGAAACTGTTATTGGGCCCAAAAATCAAACTGCAGCCTCCACCATCTAACATTCTTAATTCATTTTAGTTAGGCAATTTTCTTTTATTAATTATTTAATTTTGATTTGGGAATTCCATATCTGTTTTCTACAATAAAGAGAATTCTCACAGAAGATTTAATTGTCGGTTTTATAATTAAATTTATATATTTTTTTTTAAAGAAAATATCTAGAAGAAAATTTATCTTAATTGAAAAACTTTTTAGTCAATCCAATGCAAAAATATTTTACTTTATTATTTATTTCTTAAAAGTTTAACTAAATAAGCTCAAATGCTCAATTGGAGGCGCTGATCACAATTTCGTGATCAACACTTGGGCCCTGTGGGAGTGGGCCACCTTTCGTTCATTCACTGCGAGCCTTTTCAATCTTAGACGCGTCTTTCCAACCCCTTTTTTTTTTTTTTTAATGTTCGTGTGTGTGTTTTAATGTATAATTAGTGTATATGTAATTTGGTACGAGGAGAAGATTCAATCGGCTAAGTATGGTATTTCAATTGAAACGAAAATTACTATAGAAAACAGTGTGCATGAACATTTGTTAAGGTGTTAAGGGAGAAAAAAAATAAAATATTCGGAAGTGACGTAAGCTATGACAAATTAGCAGACATGTATCTTTCAACTCATATACTAGGCTTAGGCATTCTTCCTTAAAAAGATTAAATTTGAATCTCTTTCCTTCTTATACTTTCGCAAAATGAATCATAAATGAAAGCTAGAACGCATTATGCGCTGCAAATAATAATTTTTTAATTATAATTTTAAAGTTAAAATCATATGATATATTTTTAAGTTGTTATAAAATTTATGTTTTAAGAAGTGTACGTAGCACCCTTCTTAATAAATTTATAAGAATGAATTTGAATCTCTTTTTTTTTTATAATTTTTTTCTCAAAGTGAATCCAAAATAGAAATGGCAATGAATTCTACGCTGTAAATAATAATTTCTTTTTAATTACAATTTTAAAGTTGAAATCGTATTACGTGGCACTCTCCTTAACAAATTATAGGAATAAGTTTGAATCTCTTTTCATTTTAGATTTTTTTTTTTCAAAATGAATAAAAATAAAAATCAAAGTGCATTATGTGCAGTGAATAATTATTTCCTTCTAATTATAGTTTTAAAGTTAAAATTATATGATGAATTTTAAGTTATTGTAAAATTTGTGCTTTAAGAAGTATATGTGACACTCTTCTTAATAAAGTTACATGAATGAATTTGAATATCTTTTCTTTTTAGATTTTTTGTCCAAAATGAATCAAAAAAATAAAAATAAAAATGCATTCTGCGCTGTGAATAATAATTTCTTTTTAATTATAATTTTAATGTTAAAAACTTAAAATCATATTATGTAGCACTCTCCTTAACAAATTTATAAGAATAAGTTTGAATCTCTTCTCCTTTTAGTGTTTTTTCAAAATGAATAAATATAAAAAGGAAAGCATATTTTATGCTGTAAATAATAATTTCATTTTAATTATAATTTTAAAGTTAAAATCATATTATGCAGCACTATCTTTAATAAATTTAAAAGAATAAGTTTGAATCTCATTTCTTTTTAATGTTTTTTTCAAAATGAACAAAATAAAAATGAAAATATATTCTGCGCTGTAAATAATAATTTCTTTTTAATTATATAATTTTAAAATTAAAATCATATGATTTGTTTTTAAGTTGTCACAAAATTTTATATTTTAAGAAGTGTATGTAACACTCTTCTTAATAAAGTTACAAGAATGAACTTGAATCTCTTTTCTTTCTAGATTTTTTTCCCAAAATGAATTAAAAATAGAAATGAAAACGCATTTTACACAGTAAATAATGATTTCTTTTAAATTTAAACTCAAATTATTTAGCACTTTCTATAATAAATTTACAAGAATGAGTTTGACTCTTTTGTTCTTAGATTTCTTCAAAATGAATCAAAGTTAGAAATAAAAACGCGGTCTGCGCTGTAAATAATAATTTCTTTTTAATTGTAATTTTAAAATTAAAATCATATTACGTAGCACTTTCATTAAAATAAGTTTGAATCTCTTTAATTCTTAGATTTCTCCAAAATAAAACAAAAATAGAAATGAAAGCGCATTTTGCACTGTAAATAATAAATTCTTTTTAATTAGGGTTTTAAAGTTAAAATTATATTATGTAAAAATCTCCTTAATAAATTTACAATAATGAGTTTAAATCTTTTTTCTTCTCAGATATCTCCAAAATGAATCTAAAATAGAAATGAAAGCGCATTCTGCGCTGTAAATAATAATTTTTTTAATTATAATTTTAAAGATAAAATAATATGATTTTTTTAAATTATTACAAAATTTATGTGTTTTTAATAAGCGTACAGAGCACGCCCCTTCATAGATTTACAAGAATTAGTTTGTCTTTACCAAAAGATAATTGCATCGAAAATTATAGCCACCCTCGGGTAATTTATATTTTGAATTATTAAATTTAGTATTGATTTTTATGGAGGTCACAAACCTTTAATTTTATTAAATTATATTATTAAATTTTTATTATTAATACATTTGGTCTCTTACAGCAATTACGTCAAATAATTTTAACAGGAAAGCCGACTCAGTATATATGCATAATTTATTTTTACATCTCATCAAAATAATATTTGGTTGACATAAATGATGTCTGCATGCTGAGTCAATTTTTTATAAAAATTATTTAATAGGATTAGATTTCATGATTTAATTTATTAATAATAGATACAATTTAATGAAATTAAACATTTATGATATATATATATATATAAAAGTTGACGCTAAATTTAGTGATCTTAAATATAAATTACCGGCCACTACACCAATTTATTTAGTCATGGTTGCATAAAGTTAGACTTACCATATATATACGTTTAACTTAAAAAAGAGATTTCTCATCAATGCCTTGACAGTTATGGAGAAATTTACCTTAATATATAACCATTTGAAAGCAGGACATTCTTGCATACAAGAAATTCAAGGTCTTTAGAGTGAGTAGACATAAAACTAACAGTATGTCTGGTTATATCTTTCGGATTTTATGGCTTTTAACTTGTTTTTTGTGCTAAAGGAGATATAAATCTGAAACTTGTGCCCTGCAGGTCGGGTTTTGCTCAAGAAATATAACTATGGCTCCAAAGAATCAAACTTCTCCAAATCCTGATGACCAGACGGTGAACCCCGAGAGATGCAACTCATCATCCTCTTCTCTTGACATTGGGGAGTTGACGTTGCCCCTCCAGGACACCCAACCCCGTAGGGCCTCATTGCACCAAAGATCCGCAAGTGATTCCGTCGCCTTTGTGAAAAAGCCTTATTTGGTTGGACCAGGATCTTGTCAGGGCTCCAATATTGGTGCAAGAGGGTGCCTGAAACTCGCTGGAGGTGATGTTGCTGATGGAAAGGCTATCGATCACATGGAAAAATCGGAGGATTCATCATCGGCTTCGTCCCTCATAGCAGAGACTCATTACACAACTCAGTTTCGAAAATGGTATCAGAACTTTGACCCTGACATGGATCCCAAGAAGATCAAACGGTGCACTGGCCTTCTATACTATTACTCTATATACTATTTATTTATCAATTTGGACAAGAATTTTTAATTATTTAACGATATATATTGACACACTCCAAGTAGCATACCGCATGCATTTAATATTTATATTTTTTATAGCTAAATATTTTCCTCTAACATCCTTTTATTTGTTTTGTAGGCTGCTTGCGAACAGAGTTTCAGCTTACAAATCGCGAATGAGGAAGGCGGAATACATTGAAAAACTCAAAAGAGATATAAATATCGAACAGGTAGTTGCATTCCTCTATCAATGTTGACTTATATATGTTTCCTCTGATTTAAATTCAATAATCTTAACACCAAACACTTTATAAAGACTCTCTTTGTCGTCTTCTATATATTTGGGTGACATTTGCAGGCCAAAGTTTCGTTGCTAGCTCCACAGGTTTCTTTCTATGAAGTTCAACGCATGATCTTGCAAAATGAAAACACTGCAATGAAACAGAGGATGGAAATTCTTGAGAAACAAAGGGCACAGAAGAATGGTGAAGCACTAGCAACTTTTATCACCTAGATTCTAGCTAGACTGATTCGTTTATCTTTCTTTGATCGTTTCTTTTTTAAAATTAATATGAAGGCAACTAAGCCTACTTCTTTTTGCAGCTGAATATCAGGCACTGAAGAACGAGAGAGATATTCTAGCCTTCACCTGTTTCCTGCTACAAGAAGGCCTTTAGAGTCAAGATAGCTCTATGTTTGGGTTGCGAGATCCAATATTGAAATCAAAATCTCTCAGGACCTAGACCAGTTATATTAGTACTCAGAAGTTGCTAGTTTCATTTCTAGTTTCAAAGCGTAGCTCCATCACAGTTCCCTAGTCCCTAAGCTTTTAAATAATTTCAAATAACAAAGAATTCAAGCAAGCTCTTGAATCATTAGAATTCTGTTTAAGTACATATGGATTAATGAAGGTTCCTGATTTCCTGCTTTTTATATATACAGTTATTTTACATCTATTTCGATTCTCGGATGGATCAATATATGAAGCACGTCCTGAAACATTTTTTGAGAATAAACATGCATATATCCTTCTGACCCAATTTCTTGCCAACGAGACATGGTGGTCTTCTTTTTTGTCAGCAAGAATATGAAGCTGGAATTGTAACCTGTCTTGTTTTGAAATAGTTCTAAATTCAAATTTAATTGTGGTAGATAATGTAAAGGAAACGACAGAGAAACAATATAAAAATGAAGAAGACTATTATCGGTTGGTGTAAATAATATTGGTACAAGAGAATGAGAAAAACCTTCCTCTCGGATAAGTACCTCAAGATCTCACTTAGAATTGTCCCATTCATATAGTCAGATCTAGAGTACTTATCATTCTTGTACTCTCCTTACTATGATCTTCTCCTTTCAATCGGCTAAGCTTTGATGATGATGGTGAGTACAATGACAGAGATAACTCACTGACAACATCGTCTTCCTTTGAACTTTGCTGGCTTTCTTCGTTCACCTGCGTTAGCCGTAGAGATAGATCCAAGCCAAGGTTGCAACCTGAAGTCTTTCTTTTCATTGCCTTAAAGTGATCTTGTGCATTAGTTTTGTTTAAATCAGAAGGGCCAGTACTTCTACTAAAATTTGTATGATATTCTACTTTAGCTTGTGTTTGGCTTATGGCGTTTAGCGCAACTGGGCCTAATGTTGGCTGGATTTGGAATGATTCAAGATTGTGAGATGATGAGAATTCATTCTTCAGTTCATGGCTTATCCAGCTAGGTATTGAATTGAAAGGGGAAGTGCCCATCCTGAAATTGTAATTGGTCCAATAGCTAGTACTGTTACTGCCAAAGATCCTCTCTGTCACTGTTCTATGCAATCCTGGTTTTGATTCATTATTGAAACTCCTGCTTGCATACGGAGGACGCATCAAACACTCGCGGCCATTCCAGAAAGCATCTCCGTATCTTGAAAAGAAGTGCAATTTTGCATAGAAATTAATTTCATATTCGAAAAAGACATGTACGTAGTACGTAAATTTTCGAAATGTAAAAGATTGAACATTGATTGTTAAATTTGGTACCTGAAACTACTAGAACTATCTCCTTGATGATGATTATTATATCCTTGCAGGAAGGAAAGTTGGCTGAGGTTGTAAATATTTCGATCTCCACTTTCCACAAGTTGCCTATGATCGCTTATGACTATCATGAAAAGGTATCTTGAATGCATTAGGGACCATGACCATGAACCCTAAAACGAGGAAAAAGAATCAAGATAGATAGAAATTGAAGTACATACCTTGTCCTGGATCATCAATCTTCTTGCTTCTATACATCTGGTGAAAAATGCCAAAAACAAGGAAAATATTGTTAGAAACAAAAATCAGATCATTTCATTCTATTAATGAATATGAGAAATTATTGCCTAATTTGCAATTTTTTTTTTTGTCAAACAACCTGTAGATGGCTCTTGACGTGAGCGATGCTAAGTCCTTTAATATTCATCAGTTGAAGAACCAACTTTGGGGTAGCTCCTGAACCAAGAGAGTTTGCTAATTCAGAAGATTGATTTCTTAGTTACAATTAACACCAAATTAATTCAAACTTGAGATTGGTAAGGAAGAAAATGAACTCACTGTCTTCTCCACCGAGTCTCTCGACTGCGCGTACGAAACGAAGGTGAAGGTCAGGTGTCCACCGGAGCCTTGGCATCTTGGATCTGACATAAGGCCTTGCGGATGGCTTCTTCTCATTCTCTTCCACCGTGCTGTTGCTTGAGCTTCCTCCATTTCTTGGCTTACTTTCACCGTCATTTTCTTCACTCTCAGTCTCGGCCTTGTTTTGCTTAGATGGGCTTGTCTTTGAACATTCGGTGCTGCTACTTGCCTCCATCTTTCCAAGCTTGCTAGCTTCCGCTCGTTATCTTCAATATCCAAGTCTAGGAATAGTAGCATAAAATAAGAGACAAAATATACACAGGGTTATGAACAAGGAGGCTAAAAATTAAGTCATACTAACTAATTTGTGGTAGGAAGTAGGTTGCAGCTTTCTTGGTTGATCAAAATAAGCTTATTCAATATTTTTGTTTTCTCCAATGGCAGGACAGAGAGAAAAACTAGGTGAAAGGAAGCATCGACTCTAAGCAAAGCTACAGGTCTTTGAACAGAAAGAATGATATGGGAAACCCTAGATCTTGACAGGGAAGACAGACAAACCTGTTTTCTTCTCTCCGTCTCTCCTCTCTCTCTTGGGATTGGGACTAGTAAACAATAATATTTCATCATATCCTTATGTATATTAAGAATACTTTATATCATCCATGCCATGCTACACATGCATGCATGGATGGATGTCAAGTCACGCATTCAACATTATATATCGTCCATTTATACATACATATATATATATATATGTGTATTCCGTTCATGTGAGTTTCTTCCACACTAGAAATCAAATTACTCTTTAGAACGCATTAATTAAGAGTTTGACAGGTTTATATCAAATGCAATGAGTATGAAAGCGGGGTTGTGTTTGTAATTTGGCTTGACAAACAAAAGAAATTAGGGATACGCATCTGACTAAATTAGGAAATTATAAAAATATTAGAAAATTTACTTCAGCTATTCTTTTATCAATTTTAAACTTATTTTGTCGGAAAATAAATTGAACTCTGCTTCAAAGTGGACTTCTGTTCTTATTATTTTTGTCACTTGGCTACAATGAAAAGACTTTCGTGTTACTGATGGCGGCCAGGTTGAAATTGTTCCCTACCCAACGTAAAATGAAAGACCCTTTTTTATTTATTACCATGATGACTGAGGAGCATAATATAATTCTCCCTAGAGTTGACAAATTAATTAATAATATTTCAAGAAATTCCCTATATGGAATCATTTTACAACATGCTAACTAAATGCAAATCTAATATAAAGTTAACGACAATTGAATCAGCTGACTTGCTTTTGGCTGATAGTTACAGTCTTTGCATGACAAAGAGTCCCTCTGTATTAGGTAATTTTAGATCGTAAACAGTTATTAACTAGGCATTGAAATTGCTTTCTTGTTCCTTCATGAAATTACTGAACTTCATAATCAGCTGGAATATGCTTTAGTTGATTTATTACATATGATGATTTTGTGAGAGTGACAAAGCCAAGAACCTAGATCATCCAAGTGATTTCATGGCTCTTTTGAATAACAAAAAAAAGGTATAACAACATTTAAAGTTGTCATATGTAAATAAACCAGAAAAAAAAAAGGTGAGAAAATATTGCACATTGTGAAACATGCTGCAGATTGCATTGAAGATCCTACCCGATTATAAATTTGCGTTCGGATTTTGAGCAGTTGGGAGAGGATAATAAATATAAGAGCTGGAGCAGCTGGAACAAATAAAAGTTGAAGGAATGAGCAGTAATTCACGTTGAGGGAGGAGAGTTGATGGGTTTGTGTGAGATCTGATGTATGTGTGGGAGCTAATGTGAATGTGATGCTAAGCTGTAGCTGATGCAGACCCAAACTGAGAAGAAGATTATGAAATTGCTTTTCCAACGGGAATCACGGGCTTTGTTCCTTCACTCCCACGGGGTAGTGAAGTGAAGGATCGAAGACTTTTATATGCTTATAATTCATCATCCTTTCACCCCTTGTTTCTTAAATTTTAATTCCAATTATAATAACATAAGGATTTTTTTTCTAACAATCCTTGTTGCTAAAATTTATTTTAGTTCGATGGAATATCCTGCGAATGATCAAGATAACACATTTAAACACTTCAGTTACATCCCTAAATCTGTTCCAATAAAGAAATTACACATACATGCTAGTTTTTTTTTTGGTTATGGTTGCATATCAATTGTAAGAAGAAAAAAAATTATGGATGAATCCTTGATTTATCTAACATGACTAACAAGCGAAACTTATTAAGTACTAATTTTCAATGATTAGAAAATTAACGGGAGGACCATTCCTGCATATACATAATAAACAAAAAATGGGAAAAAATTTGACCGGTTTTGCCTAACAAATTAAGGTCTTGTTGCGTGTTAACTTTATTAATGCTAATTATAAATTGCCTGGAATTTTGGTTGTTCCATAAATGGATATCCTCTCGTATTGTTTAGGAGGAAAGAAAATCTGTTCGAGGGCCGAAATCCATACGCTAGTGGACCTGTAAAATCTATTGCCACTCCATTCAATTCCAAGTCTTTTTCTCTTGGCTAGCTATAGGTTTTGCAGGTTCTTTTCTGTTATAAGCCCCAGGGGTTCACTTTCGTACATTATATGTATAACCACTGACCCTTTGCTTAAGGATCGATCATATACATAACACCATACCAACAATGACTGCCTCAATGATGATCAAGATTATGAAACCTTCAAGCTAGAACCCTCAATCCAGCTACCAAAAACAACCGCCACACCCCTCTCCCAAAAAAGAAATCTTTTAATAACGTGGGGAAGAAAGAAAAAGAATGTAAGATGCATAAATAAGAGGGTAGGTATGTAATGCTTTGAATGAGAAGGCAGAGTTAACCTTTAGCAGGGAGCTTTTCCATTCCTCCCACGTGTTACAGACACGGACCTCTATAACACATACTTATGGAGTAGAGTAGGGTGAGGGGGTTTCCCTTTGATAGTGCCATTCCCATCATTCACAGGGATCTTGCCAGCATATATATTTATAAGTCCACCTTCGGAAACTCTTATTTTTCCCATTTTGAAAACAAATTGTTATAAACAATCCTTCTTCATTTTCCATTTTTTATGGAAACAGTATAATTGGTATTATTCAGTACCAACTACTAAGTAATCGTTGCATACAAGCATTCGGCATTCCATATGTAATTAATAGTTATTCAATACAAAAATAATAGGCTTTTGAGGCTGTTTATATATATATATATATATATATATATATATATATATACACAAACACACACACACATTTGGTGTAGTATTACTAGCTAGCTTCTACCATTAGATTCCCACTGTCATATAGTTGATTATTTTGTGTTGTTTTTGCATATTATCATGTTGTCAGAATATAATTTGTCAAAATGGCAGTCTATCTTCGATTCCTTTGAAGGTTAGTCAATGACAATGTAGCTACCTCAACAAAAAAATAAATAAAAAAAGACTTTGGTAGCCAGTAAATATAAACGAGCTAGAAATAATACTATTTGCAAATTAGACAGTATATAAAAAAACATTGAAGTGCCGGACGGTCCAAAACAGCAAGCTACCTTCTAAAAGAAGTTCGAGACAACCCCTTTCTCAACTGGTAGCTACGATGCGTTTTTTAGTGGTAAAATTTATCGAGTTGCAGAAGCACGTGAAGTTCTAATATTAGCTTTTACGTTTACCATGAAAACTAATCACAAGGGGATGAAAACTTATTATTTGAGATATATATATATCTAGTATATAAAACTATGATCTGTCTATATTAGAGTAGTAATTAGTTCTAACAGCAATGTACTACGACCATAACCCAATTGAAAACAAATTAAGGTGAGGGCTGAAGCTGAAAAAATTCAGTTCTGCAGCTAGCGTCAACACCCAATAGTACTTTTTATGCTCTTTTTCTTATCGTTTGCGCATATTTTAATTCCTATATTATTTATATATAATACTATATTTTAAGTTTGCATGAGAATACGTGAACCTATAAATGCGGATCTGTCATGATTTGAGAACGAGGATGTCTGTCCTTTTTATCATGAAACTCTGGGAGGGGGGTGTATATATATATTTTGCTGTAATCAATTAATTAATTAGATTTGATTATTGATCCATCTTAATTCATTGCATGATCTACTCTATGGATGCTACTACATTAGGTTTAAATAATTTAAATTAAACTTTTTTTGATAAATCAAAATAAAAAATATATTTAAAATTGAATTTAAATTTATATGTAAAGTTTAACATATTTTTAATTAGTAAATGAAGAAATTGTTAGTAATTTAAATTAAACTAAGGAAAGGACGAGTTGTGAAGTTAATTTGAAAGAAGCTGATTAGTAATTTCATATATATTCTCTGCTCATAAATAATTAGTTTTTATTTGGTAGGTGAAGGTATTCTCTCTTGCTCCCATTTCTCATAGAAAACTCCTAGCAAATTAATTAATGCATGTTAGCATCGAATACCATGCTTATATATATATATACTGTTGCTTTCAAGAAACTCATGGGCGTCATTGACTGAACCAAATGCATTGCCTCACCATGGCAATGGGCCCTCCATATGTACATAATATATCTAAGGATACTCTTGGGCATTCGAGAAGTGAGCTTTGAATTAAAGCATCATTTACATTAATTCCAATTAATAATATACTAGTGCACTAGTTTTTTGGGGTGTTTTGCCTTCACATGGTATGTCAAATTTCTTACCAGAAATATTTATTAATATATTAAAATGGCCTTTCACATCAATACGTATGCATAGTTGGAAAAGCATATTAGTAAAACAAAGAATGTTATATTTTCCTCAAAGGAATATAAATTGTCTCATTTTTATACTTGTATTTTATTAATTTTGTGGATCCTACGTATTATGTAACATCTTACCTATACTTTCGGTCAGTGCCCGTCGGCTGGTCAAAACCTCTACTTGTTGATATTAATATATACTGTACATTATTATTGGTCTTTGATTTTATTACTAAATAAAAATTTTAAAGAATATTTTGAAATTATTTCAAATAATATTATGGATTGATCTCAAACATTAGAAACTATCATGGTCGTGAAATAAAAAATTTAGTCCACCTAGAAAATCTCTTTTTATTCTAATTTAAGTTTCATTAGTTTTCTACAAACCAAACCACACAAAAGATTAAAGTAGCAAAGAATATTATTGCCATCCTTAAGTTAAACTTTTAATACATTTGGATAGCATATTGTGAACAACTGTATGCTTTTATGTGAACATTGAGATGTGCTTTTTAATTCAAAAAATTTAAGGTATCATACGTGAAGTGAAACAGTACATATTGGATCATTTACAAAGTGTAAAAATCATTTTTCTTAAAAAATGTGATTATTGTACATTTAACATATAATATTTGAACTAATTCTATGGTCCTTATGGGAAATTCTTGACCCCATTCCCTCAAAATATATATGGCAAACAAACATGATGAAAGAGATATTCTTGAGAAAGATGCTTTCATTTAGGGTTTTGACAGAAGATATTTATCCAACCTTAATTAATAAAGTACATTTAGCTGGTTTTAATTAATTTCCCCTCCTCTCCTTAGTTAACATTATGCATAGATATCATGTTTTATTTCGCATAATTATAATTTGAGCTCCCAAGCTTTCACTCTCATAAGTTTTCTTTCACTGACAAAATGGTAGACATCAATCCTCGTTCTTTATTGTTACTATATATTATGTATTATCTCATGGTCAAGTTGGGCAGCACAAGAATTATTATTATTTTTTTTTTAGAAAAAAAGGAGAAGATTGAAGGGGTGGGGGGGGGGAGATAATAAATTATGAACCATATATAAAAATTGGTGGAATGAGTCTTTGCAATTTGAAATTGGAAAATTATTTGACCCATTTTTAAGTGTAGGGCACCTGAACGTTTACATTTGATGGCATATTAGGTAGACCTTTCAATAGACAAGTAAGACAACATGTGGTGCTAAAATTTGAACATATTAATATAATTAGGTTTGACTAGGACAAAATATTACTATGAGATGCATATTTTATATATTGCAGTAATATTCTTTAATAAGATTAAACTATTGTAATTTTTTTTTTAAGTTCAAATCTAATCAAGATTGCCCATCATGATCCATGCATTCGGTAAATTCATTTTATGATTTTGAGTTCCTTGTTGAATTAACATATTAAGAGATTTTTATTCCATTATATTCCATCTATACTTTAAGACCACAATACTCGAACACATATACATGCATGCATAGAAATTTGTCAAATGTCAATCACATGCCTCCTTCAAATGGCATAATCCAAATACAAGAAGTTCCACTACTTTTACTTTTTCTTTAAGAAACAATTATGGGGAATTACCTCTTTTCTTTTCATAACACAAAATTCAACAATGAAGTTCAATAGGTACAAAACTATTTTTCATATTCTCCACTCAAATTGTTATTCCAAAAGTAATTATAAAAACATTTTTCCGAAAATTGTTTCTAAAATAATTTGGGTCTGAAGTCAGAGGTTTAAAGCCCCGCAAGAATTAGATACAGTAACAATTTCCATTCCAAATACAGATTCAAAAAAAAATCAAACTAACATAATTGGAAGTTCTGATTTGTAGGAAGAAAAGAGGGATTATAGAATTGGGTGGAGGAAATAAAAGGATTAAAGATGGAGGAATAGATTGGTAATTTGCGAATGGCAGATAGGTGGCCCTTGAAAGGTCAAGTGGTCTATCGAAAAGGACCTTCCAAAATGAAAAATGGCTCCACGGGTGGCCGAGTTCAAATTTGATTAGTTAAGTGGGCTCTAATCCATCATCAGTAACCCATTTATTTTAAGGCCAATTGTTAATTGATTTGAAAACTCTACTTATTCTTCATTACCTGCGAAGTTCAATTTTGTAAAATCTTCCCTTTTATGGATTTTCAGTTCATTTTCTATTAACCAGGAATCAATCCTCTTTTAGCCCCCTCAGACACCATTCTTAACTCTTATTCATAGTACTAATTAAGATTTAAATTCACATTCAAAATCATGATATTGTTAATTAACTTGTAAAAGCTGCCCTAAAAATTCAAAGCTAATAGTTCTTTTTCTCTTGCTTAATCTGTCATTTGTGAAGGCCACCGGCCAGATCCAGACATTTCTAAAAATGGTTTTTGGCATATACACACACACACACACACATATATATATATATACATATATATTGACAGAGAATGTGCCTCCCAATTAAGAACAAAAGAGGATTTCCTGGCAACATGTGCATGCCCTTATTTAGGGTTATCCTAAACATATTGTTTTTGTTTTTTTTTTTTTTTGTTGGGGGGGTGGGGTTAGGAATCCTAAACACATTGTTGACCCATGTTTGGTTGTCTTATTATTTGGAAATGAATTTGTATGTTAGTTTTACTTTCCCAAGTTCTATTTAGAATTCAGAATATGCGTTGATTCTACCAGCATTGGAGTGTTACTAAATTCTTGTCCTTCATTTTTTTTTTTGAAAGAGTCGGGAACCTATCATCCATCTATCCATTCATCCGTCCATCAATTCCGGTGGCCTTGAAAACAAACCTTCTAATTTTTACATAATTCATGGTTTTCATGAAGCTGCGTACATATCATTTACTTACTTGTACTTCAATCTGTACAATCTTTAAGTATTCTAGCAGGACCAGCTGAAACTATGATCAACAGTTGTTAAGGGTGTAACTGCCTTTTATTATTGTTATTATTATTATTATGCCACAAAATTCCCGCACCGGCTGGCACGTATTATTCAAGGTTTTATGCTCTTTGGGTACTAATTTTCTTCCAAATAATTTAAATATGTGCAAGTATCATACAGTCTCAGATCAGAGTTGAAAAAATGATATAACAACGAGAAAGAAATAAAGTGAAAATTAATGTAAAATAAATATTAAATTTTTATTATTTTTATTTTTAAAATAAAAAGTTAATGTTATAGCTGTCAAATATGTAGATGCAGGCTAAGCTAAGATTATATTCTCGTATTCTATTCCTTTATTGGCCGAAGCTTTGATAGGTCTCAATCAAAATTCAAATCCAACTGAAAATGTGGATGCATTGCCTTTATTACTATCTACTCCTGAATTCCTTCATCAAAACAAACAATACTTCCATGAAGTGAATTATATAATGCGACCGGTACTTTTTTCATATTATAATTCTATATATGCACCAAAATGATTCTTCATTTATACATGTAACCTCGAGCTTATTTAATAATAATAATAATAATAATAATAGGTAGGTTAGGCTATACGGCCCATTTGGACCCACCAATACAATTCAGAGCACTTCTCAAATTTGGACTTGAAAGAACTAGGATTGGCATGCTGACGCAGGGCCTGAAATGGGGCCTAGAATGCTAAGCCCACCCAAATAATGATTGCTTTTGCTTTGCTTGCTGTTTTTCATCGTCCATCACGCCCATCCCCCTTGTCATTTCCAGTTTCACGCTCCTTTGGAGCAATTCAGCTTCACCCCCTCTCCCTTCTTCCCTCATTTCTTTTACATAATAATAAATAAAGATATTCAAATCTGATGAAAAAGTAGTAAACAACATGATAACAGTCTGAAGAAAAAAAAAATTCAAAAGCTATTAAACCCTGTGATTTAATCATTATTAAAAATATATATATTCATCAATGTTCAACATTTTCTATTATCACCGATCAAATCACTTAATTTGAATGAAGTTTCACTTACTCTTTAATCAAAACCCAAATAATTAATTAATTAATTAATATTCGTAGTTGTTTTTTAAATGCAAATAATCTCTGTGATACTGATAATTTGGAATTAGCTTTTATTGTATTCTACTCATTTATTATGTTTCTCTAGGCAAATATCATTTACATTTAGGTTTTTCTTCTAGTCATTTCGATATTATTCAAGTAATTTAATTATTGATAAGAAATTTAAGCATAAAAGTTTTTGTTTATCTTTCTCGTTATTTGTCTTTAAATTATTTATTTATTTAACTTTTATAAAAAAAGTTTTAAAAAATAAAAATATTTTTCGATGATATTTAAGAATTCACGTCACGCGTTTGGAAAGTGTTAGTGAGGGAAGTGTTTAGGGTGGGATGGCAATTTGCGAGAGATGCGGAGCTTGAAAATGATAGAATGAAGGGACAGAAAAAAAAAAAAAAAAAAGGGGCGTTCAAAAATAATAATTAATGAATCAGTTAGAGAGAGAAGAGATGGCGTGAAACACAGGTAGGGCGCGAGTTTAGCGGTTCTTCCTCTTCAGACACATACACAGAATTACAACATACAATAATCCATGATTCAGATATATTTATGGTTTTAACTTTTAACCTTGGACCGGACGCACACATTTGTCTAATTTGGAGTAACAAAATGAAACAAAACAGAGTTTAAAAAAAAAAAATCCAAAAAGAAAAAAGCAAACATAGGTGATTGAAAGACAGAGAGGAAGAGGTAGAGATAGAGAGAGTGGCCGTTTCAACGGCCACCTCCACCCCTCAAACAACTTCTGGTTGGCATCTATCGTGTGATTATTTCCCTCACATTACAACTCTCCATTTCCATTGCCATTTTTATTTTCTCTTTCGACTTTCTCTCAATTTTCTCGTGAAAACTAAAAGGAAAAGGAAACAGAACAGAAATCCCAGACAGGGAAAAAAAACCACTTTTTTTTTGTTAATACCCTATTTGGCCCTGCATTACCATCGTGTTCCCAGCCTCTGTATTCTAAGCTGTGGTGTTCTGCAGGTAAATTTGTTTTGCTATTCATTTCATTTTTTCAACACCCATTTCGTTTATTTTTTCAGATCTTCCATTTTTTGGGGTCTGGAACCTTCTTGGAGTTTTTATTTTTGTACCATTAGAGAAATTCTTCCCTTTTCTCTTTAAAAAGATGCAGCGTAATATATTTACCACAATGCGTAGTTTAAAGCTTATAGATGGATGTAAAGGCACGCAAGTTTATGCTGTTAACACCAGCGGCGCTGATGGAGATGGAGGAGTCAGTGAAAAAGTCTTCCACCAACTTCAAGACCATCTTAGTGTTAATTCAATTCGACCCAAATCGAGTCATAATCACCAAGCTTCTAACGTGAACCCTGCTGTTGTAGCTGAAACCCTGCTTCCTTATGGCCTTCCTGTCTCCGATCTTCTTGAGCCCCAGATTGAATCATGCCTAAAGTTCGTTGATTTTATTGAAACTCTTGCTGATGTGTACCGTAGGATTGAGAAGTGTCCTCAATTTGAGAAATCAGGAATGTATCTCGAGCAATGTGCAATTTTTAGGGGCTTATCTGATCCGAAACTGTTCCGGCGGACCCTTCGAGCTGCCAGGCAGCATGCCGTCGATGTGCATTCCAAGATTGTGCTAGCAGCGTGGCTGAGGTATGAGAGGAGGGAGGATGAACTTGTTGGCACATATTCAATGGATTGTTGTGGAAGAAACATCGAGTGCCCTAAGGCTAGCTTGGTTTCTGGTTATAATCCAGAATTTATTTATGATCCTTGTATTTGTTCTAAGACTCCTCGAGGGAAAATTGAGGATGATTCTTCAATTGGGGATGAGGAACGTTCCAATTTTGATGAGGATGGGGATATGTCATTTTGCGTTGGAGATGACGAGATTAGGTGTAGACGGTCCAATATTGCTTCATTATCAACACCGTTTAGGACAATGTTGTATGGTGGTTTCAGGGAGTCAAGAAGAGAGAAGATAAATTTTACCCAGAATGGTATTTCAGTAGAGGGTATGAGAGCTGCTGAATTATATAGCAGGACCAAACGACTAGATTCCTTAGATCCACGAATTGTTTTGGAGCTTCTTTCTTTCTCAAATAGGTTTTGTTGCGACGATTTGAAGTCTGCTTGTGATGCTTATTTGGCATCTTTGGTAAATGACATGGAGGATGCACTGTTGTTAATTGAGCATGGATTGGAGGAAAATGCGTATCTTCTTGTGGCAGCTTGCTTGCAGGTATTTTTAAGGGATCTCCCAAATTCAATGCATCGTCCTAATGTGATGAAATTTTTTTGTAGTTCGGATGCAAGGGAAAGATTGGCTCTAGTTGGGCATGCTTCCTTTTTATTGTATTACTTCTTAAGCCAGATTGCAATGGAGGAAGATATGAAATCTAACACTACTGTGATGCTTCTAGAGAGGTTGACAGAGTGTGCCACAGAAAGTTGGCAGAAACAACTTGCATATCACCAACTAGGTGTTGTGATGCTTGAGAGAAAAGAGTACAAAGATGCTCAAAGTTGGTTTGAGGCAGCTTTTGAGTCTGGTCATATATATTCAAAAGTGGGTGTTGCAAGGGCCAAGTTCAAGCGTGGCCACAAGTATTCAGCTTACAAGATGATTAACTCACTCATTTCAGATTATAACCCAGTTGGTTGGATGCATCAGGAACGTTCTCTGTATTGTGTTGGGAAGGAGAAGATGTTGGATTTAGAAATGGCCACAGAATTGGATCCAACCCTTTCATTTCCATGCAAGTACCGGGCTGTTTCATTGTTGGAGGACAATAAGACTGCAGCAGCCATCTCAGAAATTAGTAAAATAATCAATTTCAAGGTATCCCCTGACTGCCTTGAGTTACGTGCCTGGATTTTGATTGCCATGCAGGATTATGAAAGAGCTCTTAGAGATGTTCGGGCACTTTTGACTTTAGAACCAAATTACATGATGTTTCATGGGAGAATGCATGGTGACCACTTGGTGGAGCTCCTGCGTCCTCTTGTTCAGCAGTGGAGTCAGGCTGATTGCTGGATGCAGTTGTATGACCGGTGGTCTTCTGTTGATGATCTTGGTTCCCTAGCTGTTGTACACCATATGTTGGCAAATGACCCTGGAAAGAGCCTCCTATGGTTTAGGCAATCTCTCCTCCTTTTAAGGTAATATGACAAACTCTTTCACTCTTTCACCATATGTGTCCTTTGCTGTTTCTGTTGAATGGAAATTTCTTTATAGATTCTTTCTAATAGATGAAAATATGGTTTTAGCTCTATGGAAGAACTCGCATTAATGGTTTGTTGTGAAGAACAACTGCTTTATGTCCTTGTATGAAGTCGTTCATTTTCCTTTTGGAACTTAGATCTAAGATTGACATGAATTTATAAGCCAAGCGATGTTTTCTTCTGTAAAATTTTTAGATGTACTTGTCTGCCCATTTAAAGGCGGGGTGGATTCTGTTTTAACTACGGACAAAAAATAAAATCTGCATAACATTATAATAGGTTTACCGTTGAGTGTTGAGGTAATGCAGCCTGCATGCCATCAAGGTGATATCATATGGTACATTCGGGAAATTTGATTCATCATTATGCACGGTCGAGTTGCCAGTATTAGGAGATGTAAAGTAAAACAACCTCCTTTCCCTTCTATTTCTCATGGTTCTTTGCCTGAAAATATTCTATGGTAAATGGTTGAAATTCATTCCTCATTAGCTTCCTAGGATTACTAAGTTTATTTTTAAGGTTAACAAGTCTTTCTTAGTTATGACCTATGATTAAATATTAGTAAATTAGTTAACTTACATATAACATGTTAACTATCCTTTATCAAATTTGTTGTACATGTCAATTGCGATCATAGAACTTGCCTTCTGTCACAATGGCACTTGAGGTTGTTTCTCAATGGCATTGATCCACACAAGTGAGGCATAACTTCTTTCTACACTATTTTAGTGAAATTCAAACATTGACAGAATGCAATTTTCTGTTCACCTTAATATTCTATGTGTTCTTAAGTGTTTGCTGCTACTGAATGCTATAGGTTAAATTGTCAAAAGGCTGCAATGCGTAGTCTACGGTTGGCTAGAAACCATTCTACCTCAGAACATGAAAGGCTGGTCTATGAAGGATGGATATTGTATGACACTGGCCACTATGAGGAAGCACTAGCTAAAGCAGAGGAGTCAATCTCCATCCAGAGATCATTTGAAGCTTTCTTCCTTAAAGCATATGCTCTAGCAGATTCAAATCTTGATCAAGAGTCCTCCGTATATGTTATCCAACTTCTTGAGGATGCTCTTAGATGCCCTTCGGATGGCCTTCGTAAAGGACAAGTAAGTAATTTGGTAGAAAATTTAACTCTAGCTATATAAGTGCAATGAATGAATTGGTTTTATGTTCTGAGTGATTCCGCATTTCTGCAGGCATTGAATAATTTAGGTAGCGTGTATGTAGACTGTGAAAAGCTAGATCTTGCTGCTGATTGCTACATGAATGCACTCAATATTAAACATACACGAGCACATCAGGGTCTAGCAAGGGTATTTCATCTCAAAAATCAGCGGAAAGCTGCATATGAAGAGATGACAAAGCTGATAGAGAAGGCACGCAACAATGCTTCAGCTTATGAGAAGCGTTCTGAATATTGTGACCGTGACATGGCAAAGAGTGATCTTTCTATGGCAACACAATTAGATCCTTTGAGGACATATCCATACAGATACAGAGCAGCAGGTAAATTCCTTGACCAGGGTAACAGTTAACTTTTTCCCTGATAATTTTGTATGTAAGTTGCTGTTTTCACCCTTGATTATGTTTCGACATTGCAAAATTGCAATGTACTGTGACAATAACGTAGTTCTGATTGCTATCAGCTTTAATAGTAGCCCCAAGGTCGACGTGTAGGTTGAGTGAACTAATTTGCCCGTGGTTTTATATCCGTTTTACCTTCTTTTAAGCTCCTCATTTCCATCTGCTCAGCTTGTTGTTTCATTCCTGTATCTTTGGTCATATCGAAGCCTTGATCTTTAATTTGTAAGAGTTAAATTTATTTCGATCTGGAAACAGTTTATTTCCTGGATTTCTTCTTGGCACAAAGGCATAGGGTTCTCAATTTCGGATTTTAAGGAATAAAATGAACTTCCTTTATACTTTGTCTTGCTTTGCTTATATGGCATTTGGCAAAAGGGTATCAATCTTGATATGAGGTGCTTTGATGATCAGGACTTATTTTAAATTATGTTAATATAAATTTATTATTTATCATCCATACTGTAAAATGTTCAGATGTTATCGATCAGAATGGAAAGACAAGAAAAAGAAATTACTGACTAACATTAAGAAGGCGATTCCTTTTTATTTCCTGCTATATTTAATCCGTATGAAATTTAGGCTTACATTGTGATAATTGCTTGTTATTTGTTCCTATTTGTTAATTCTGTGATTATGAATTTGGTGATAATAACTGAGGCCATATTTGCATACAGAGCGCTTTTTTCAGCCTCTAACATGAAGTTTCTGCCTTTCCAGTTCTAATGGATGATCACAAAGAAAATGAAGCTATAGCAGAGCTCACAAAAGCACTAGATTTCAAGCCAGACCTGCAGCTACTCCATCTTCGTGCTGCTTTCCATGAGTCAATGGATGATTATATGTCCGCTGTTAGAGATTGTGAAGCAGCCCTTTGTCTTGACCCCAACCATAATGATACCCTTGAGCTATACAATAAAGTACGTGAGCAGGTTAAAGGGCAGAAGTGAGAAAGTTGGATCCCCATCGTCATTTGCTCTCTTCATCATCTACTGTGGGCAACCTGATTTTTGCCAGCCTTTTTTCTTTCAAATATTTTTGTTGGATTGCCAGGAAGGGCACCTTCATTTTTGGATATTGTCCCTGTGAAATTCAGAAGCGCCACCATGGAGATATGGAATTTAGGAGGAAAGAAAAATGATAGTCAAACTGTTTGATAGAAAAGGAGTAAAGGGAAACTGGACAAGATAGCTTGTAAATATTTGTTTTCGGTATTAAGGATTGGACCAATCAATTTATAAAACGTCCAGGCATGCAACTGATGTTGCTACAGCATACTGCCCTATATATAACTCTGGCGGGGGGGCGGTGCCAATGCTACAGTCAAAAGAACCATGTAAATGAAACTGCAGAGGTCTATTCAGTCTAGAGATTTGACGCCCTGTAAGCTTTTTTTGATGTACCTTAGGTATTCTAAATCTTCTCATCCTGAATGTTCAATTGTTGTTCGAGCGAGAAATTTTCCTCTTAAAAAGAGGTTCCTTCTCAAACAGTTATACTTAAGAACCGCTACATGGTTCAAGAGTACGCATTCTTCTACTCATTTTCAAGACTTGCAAGCTATTTGTTGTCTCTTTGTTACAGACTTATTGTATTTAACAATTTTCTTTTCTTTATTTTCTAGTTTCGGCCTATATAAATACTCCAGTAACAATTAAGCCAATGTACTACCAACAACAATGGCGTCATAAAAAATTTGTCATTTCTCTTCTCATAGCTACGAACTATTGTCGTTTGGTTGTTCACTTCTCAGATGTTGTCTATTCTCAAGTTACCAACAAGTTCGTTTAAAGTTCGACTTCAGGCTTCAGCCTGCGGTCAATCAGCTATGGGGAGACTGGTGCTGCGCCAGCTGCTGCCATCTTTACAGATTTAGCATGTTAAGTAGCGCCAGAAATAGCATAGACAAATCTAATCGTACAAAATCATTTTTTTTCATGGTAATCCATTTCCATGTGTCCAAAGTTGCCATCAGGGAACTGGGTGAAGTTAGGCGTGGTGCACCACTTCTGCCATATGGTTTTTGGACGATTGCAGGCTTCCAGCAAAGGTCGACTTCGTTCATTCTTCAGGGCCAGGAATCATCCAAACCCAACCTGTGCGCATTATAAAGTGAAAATATCGGTTTTAATATACTGCACGAGATCCCCATAGTTTCAGCTGCTTCACAATTATTTCATAAAACCACTCGTTCTATCATCTCTTCATTCATTCATAGAGGAAGATGTATGAGTATATAAGTGACTTAAAATAGTTGAGAAAGTCAAAGAAAATGCTGTATGGGAGAGGCTTAAAATGGGCTGATAACTGATTAGGGCACGTCCATTAAAATAGGAAGACAGTGATGTTGAAAATTGCCCTGGTTTTGATTTTCAATCCTTCGAATCCAGGTTGCTTTACTGTTTTTATCCTGCAATTTGTGAGATCAAACCCACTCCAATCAGCTTTAGTCTTTGATAATTCCAATTTTCCCTCTCAAGTAGCTCTCAATCTCTCTTACTTCCGTTGTTGGCTAGCAACAGGAAATCTGTCCCTCATGACATCCAATTCCTAGTTTTCCTTTTGCTTTTGAAACGCTTTCATGATTCTGCTTTATCCACTCTTTGTCATTAATTCGTCTTTCTTTTCTGGGTTCAAATTTGAAGAAAGGAGTACGATAAACCCTAGAAAATGGGGGAATCCACGAGAATGATCGATGTGGAGAAGCTAATATCTTATAGTGACGATCTGGTGAAGGTATTAAAGGACAAAAGGGACATTAACAACTTAACGCAGTGTTTCCAGCACTTCAACGATCTCCACTCGCATTGCGATTCTGATTCGAAAGAGGTTTATCGATTGCTTCAAGGTCTCTTTCCTTTTCTACTAATTTTGTTCCTGAAGAAATATAAAGGAAAAGTAATAAAGTAAAGGAAGATTTTTTTTTTTTTTTAATGCAGAATATGAAGAAAAGATTGAAGCTTGCGCGAAGAAACAGAGCAGGCAAAGTCTGAGGTTGCTGATGGTGCTGAAATGAAGTATCTCAGAAGGAATTGCAAGAACTTGAAAAAGAACGTGGACTTGAGGAGGAGCTTAGATAAGTATATGTTTTTTGTCCAAAATTTTCTTTTGATTTTTTTAAGGCTTTGGTCATATGGTGTTTGATTTGTTTATTTATAAATCTTTCTTTGATAAGAACACGGCTATTAGCAATGAGATAACTGAGATGAAGTGCCAGAGGGCTTCTATCGAGGAGCGGAAGAAAATGCTGGGGAAATTTGAGCAAGACAAGCTCAAAGAACAGTAAGTTTATGAACCCCTAACGTAGCAAATGATGCTTGATAATTCTTATATTTTTCTGAATTCAAATGATTATGTCCTGAAAACGTAGGATTACTTGTTCGCATGAATGTGTCTCTTAGACAACTAAGAGAAAGATCTTGAGTTGAATTTCTGAACTCCGATTCTCATGTATTTAATCATTGTTCACACGGTTTAGTTTTGATCTGAATGTCATTAACAGAGGCTATCTGAAATAAATGTGTAGTATCCTGGGATTTGTCGTTCAACTGTTTCTTGAGGAACCTGAGATCTTTTGCTCTGTTCGAGAATATTTTCTTAAGTCCCAAAATGCGTTGTAAAGGCTACCATAGTTTCCCAAGTTATCTTTTGCTGAGTTGATGTCCAGTGTAGGAAATTGAATCATTATACTTCAATGTTGCAGGAGAAGCTTTCTATTTATGCTTCTATAACTAATATTATTCCAGACTTGGATGACCAATCCAGAATCTCAGGCCGTATCCCTCTGATAAAATGTTATATCCTCTTCATTTTGTTTCATCTGTCAGTTTTCTCCTTTTTTTTTTTTTTTTTTTTTTCATATTCAAAGTTGTTTTTTTATGTTGCTTTGTAAGGATTCTGCTTGATTCAATTTTGTCACAGATATAGTGGATAGAGATAAAAAGGCGGTGAAGAAGTTTGAATTTGACCTATCAAACATGACTGCTTTTGATGCTTGTCATAGTCTATGGAAGATGATAAATTCCCAATAGCTATTTCACATATTCGTTCTCTTGGTTGAGAGATGTAACCAAATATGTAATGTTATGTGTTTTTTACTGTTTATAATGTTTCTATCCAAGCGTTTTTCGTTCCTAAAATTGTTTGATCTTGTCGTGTGATGGGTGATTTTGATTATTAGAGCTTTGTTAGTTTATCGATGTGTGTACGAGGTTGGACGCTGCCATTGCAGCCAGTCCCTTGTTCAAGAAATGAAATGCACTAGTTTATAAGGTTTTTGTTTTTTGGGTCGATAATGAATGAAATTTCTTTCTTCTAAATTTTGATGGCTTATTAATAAATCTCCTTCCTAGTCTTCAACTTTAAACTTGTCAAGATTATCAAATAAGAGGGCATTAATTGCTTTTTCTTCAAGTGCAAAGTCGAGCTATTTATCAAATAAGAGTACATTAGAACTATTTAGATGAATAACATATATTATTATTATTATTTTGCCTTTTAACGTGATAAAATGTTTTTAATGAATGAAATATCAACTTTTTCTATGTAAAAGTTTTCAAATGAATTTGGTGTATAGAGAAAAAGGTAGTGTTTTTGTACTAAGTACTTTTCTACTTATCAAGGGACAACATGATTAAAAAAAAGTATATTTATAAGTTATGCATTAAAATAGTTTGAGTATACAACAATAAACTTGCTCTAATAATTAAACTTGATTTGAAGATCATTGCATCGGAACAAGCTAATGTTTCTTGCGTGAAGCATTTTTCAACTCAATTAAAAGGAAGAATAGTAAAAGTATATACATTCACAATTTATGCATTTAAATAGCTCGAGTATGATATTAAACTTATTCAAATGGCTTTTATCGAGCATTAACTGGTTTAAACTTTGAACCAATTTAAGCTACTAAACAAATCAAATCGGTTAATTTTGATCAGTTAGCTTGGTAAGTTATTGGTTTTTAAATTGATAATTGAATAGACTGAATTAATTGACCCTTTTAATTTTTTTTTTAATTTTATTTTATATATAATATAAATAAAATATATTTATATAATAATTTATAATATATAATATACTAATTTTTGTAGTAAACTGGCGGACTTAAGTTGATTTTAAATTTTTTTAGATAATCAATTTAAATCAATCTGTTTGACTAGTTTTTCGAGTTTATTTGATTTGTTCGATTTTTAAGATTTTAAAATTAAAATGACTGAATGCTCATCCCTATAAATAATTAAACTTTATTTGAAGGTGACTGCATAGAAAAAAATTGGGTATGAAGCATTTTGCATGTTGTTAACAGATAAAAAGGTTAAAAAATTATGGTTTTATGTGCTAACTGAAGCTGCATATGAATTTATATCCAATATTAGAACTTACTCATGGAAAGCAATAAAAAAGAAATGAAAAATCCGTGTAGAATATGGATTTCGAAATCAATGTTATCATTACTATGGTTATATCTTTTTAATTCATCATCCATCATGGAGAATATGCAATACGAAATATTACTTGTGAATAATCATCCTCCAAGCATACTACAGAGTGCAACCTTCTCAGCTGTTTTATTTCAATGAGAAGCAGAATCACGGTAAGGTGAGTGAGAATACATAATCCAATCCAATCCTTCCCTTAATCACTCTATTTTACTTATAATCATGGGAGATATATAAAATGTATGTATAGTAAATGACACAGTTTTTGGTCAACAACCTCCCTCCCTGACTTTGATTAGTTAGAATATAAATTCATCAGTGCATCCCCATTTTCCACCAATTACAATTTTAAACTGGTACAGGCCTAGGCCTGCTATTTATATAGAGAGCGTTGTTTAATCTAGTAAGCAATATCTCGGATATGTTTTACAATTTAATTGGATGAGTTGCAGGTTATCTCGTGTTTGATTATTTGAAAGTATTATTAAATCATTATGCTTTTTGGGCCTAGTCAAAATGCAGCAGCCCAAAACCTTATGTAGTCCAATTATGGATGTTTTGGGTCAAATAGGAATCCAACAGCTCAAAATGTTAGAAGGTGCTTATTTTTACAGCCCAAAGCCTTTTATCGATAAAGCACTCTCACCCCCTCGTTCACTCCTGTAGTATTTATTAGAAAAGACACACTGACTCAGTCCTCGTTAGCTTAGCTCATCCAACATTTTCCAATATTCCCTTCAAATAGCTGAACTCGTGTCTCTTTTGAACTTCAGCTAAACCCTATACCCTTGGAAATTAAAGACCTCGAAAGTCTGTAACATTTCCCAGTGGCGTCAATCACTTTAATCCCTTCGAAAGCTGGTTCAGGAAACCTAAAAATCCAATCCAACCCATCAACCTTCCCTCACTCACTCAATCAGTCCTCCCCAAACATTCTCAAACTCTTCTAATTTTGCTTCTATAAACGCTTCCGGTCTCTTCAGGGAAAAACCCAAGAAACCTGACCCGGATTCTGACAAGCCTGGGCCCTACTAGCAGATTTTGGACCTTTTCTTTTGGGAATGCGAAAAACTCGCAGATTACAGGCACACTCCAGAAGTCGAAAAGATTTTGAGCGAAGATCCTCTGTTTGGGAAGAAAGAGAATCCAACGGAGAAGGAAAGTTCAATTTGTGGCTAGAGGTGAGGAAATTGCTGACGAAATCAATCGAATGCAGCTTAAAGAAAATGAAGAACCGTTTAAAAAGGAAGATAAGAAGCTGTGGTAAGCGCTTCTGCAGGTGATTGGGTTGGATGGGAGGCCTATGCCTAGGAAAGCTATCAAGACCAGGGAAGAGTGTGATGATAAGTTTTGGGATTTCAAAAAGCAGTTCTTCTTTGGGCTCTGGGGGTTTCGCCAGGGGCTTTATCCGCCAGCTTGACCCATTGATGTTGCTCAGGCTATAGGCGGCTCGAGAAGCGTTTCTATGGCTGTAAGTTGTTTTTTTTTTATTTTTAATTGGATTCTTGGAGCATGTTCTGAGTTCATTTATTAGTTTCGGGAATGTGTTTTAGTGGTGTATGTTCCATGTTGAAATTGATTATCTTATCATTATCTGATTTTTTGTTTGTACAGTCTTCTTTAGTTCTTTGGATTTCATTTTATGTTACTATCAAAGCCAGCGCTTAGGAGTGATCTAATGCCTTTGTGTTCCTTATTTTCTTCCCTTCTGGATTGTTGTTATTCTGAAAACTATTCAAACATTTCGTAATTATTTATTGATACAGTTATCATGAGGAGTGGAGACCGGTACTATAAAGATCGCTTGGGCCGTGCCCGAGGTCCCTGTGAGTTAGTAACCCTCAAAACAGCTTGGGGAGCTGGGATTATTGATAAACACATTTTTATTTGGGAAGAGGACATGGATGAATGGGCACCAATTCATATGGTTTATGGCTTGGAACCTGCAATAGCCACTTGGGAAGGTTTATTTGTTCTCCCTTTCTTATGCTTTTCATATGGATCTTTTTCTGGTAAATTGAAATAGGAGGCCAAGTGTATACATGGGGAATCCTTTTTCCTGGTTTCAGCATGCCGATACACTATTCCTAATTTGTACTCAGCTAGTGCACTTTAAAGGTAATGTCAACATGCAATAATAAATTGTAGGAGTTATCCAACTTGATTACAACTGATGTAACAGCAATTGCTGTTTCTTTGGATAAATAAAATCTACTTATCCAGAAAAATAAAAAAATTGAATCTTGACCACGAGTAGGTGATTTTCATGGGAATTTAGAATATATTGAAATGGGCTTAAAATGCAATTTCGACGAGATCAAATCTATTTCCAATGTTATGATGTTTATTTAGTTGAGATCTGCCTTTAGTATTATAACATAGTGATGAAATACTCTTGCTGGTAAAATTTTTGTAGTCTGTTTTCCTGTGAACTTAACGATTGTGCTCTATTAAATAGAAGACTCAAAACTTTCAGACTAGCTCTTTCAATTGTTTCAAATTGAGAGCCAAAGCCTCCTTTATACTGTTGTACCCATGATTTCTTTTAATCTTGAAGATGCTTTAAAATGAACATGGCTAAGATGAATATCGTCTATGATGGTGACCGTTTTCTTACATGGTCGTCTTTGGTCTACCATCATCTAGAAATTTTCTCTGAATGGTCAAAGTTAATGTCCTGGTTGATTTACTCTTATCATGTATTGATCATCGGTTAGGCATGGTGCGGCAGCAACAGCTTTCCTTCATAAACTTCAGAAAGGTATACCTCCTTGGGTTCCTCTGAAAGGACATGAGAATAAAACTTATAAACAGCTTCAAGAAGAAGCTATAGAGAGCAAAAGACGTCATCTGGCAGTCCTAAAAGCTAATGATGGCATATTGCCTGGAATTAAAATTCCTAGCCATGCCCTATTTCTTTGGGCTAGTGGCTCTGAATGACAAATCTTTTGGAATCTGATCATGTGCCAAACAAATACAGTTCAAAAGATCTTCGTTACAATTTCTCTTCTTCTAATCTGGTTTGATGTTTGAAGATAAATGTACTTCATATTGCTGAAATTATACAAGTGTCTTGATGGTTATCCACTTATCAGAACTGTCTATCTAAAATGGTTTTATATATCTAAATATGTTAAATATTTAGTTGCTTCTGTGAGGCAGGCGAAAATTGGCCAAAGTTTTTCCGGATTAAGGCGTGGGACATTTTGAGCGTTGAGCAAGCAATGGATGAAATCACATATGGTGGAGAGTGGTATCGTGAACCTCTTGGTTCCTACATAACAAGTCCCCCTTACATCAGACATTGGAATAAGGATGTCAGGGTAGGGTGTAACCTCGTCCATGTATGATATTGGTCAAGTTGCCAGTTTATAACAAAAACATGCCCCTGCTTTCTTTGTGTCTTTGTTCTTTTGCTGGCGTGTGGCCATGACCACCCAAGAAATTGTTAAATTCCTTTTTGGTTGAAATAATATGTTACAATGATTTTCAATATCTTTACCTAGCGGACTACCAGTTGTAGTAGCTTCAAACTGTTCCAATCATCTTCTTCAGTATGAAGCCTCATTTTCAAGAATGAGTCAGATTAGTCCTATGCTCTTATTTACAATCTCTGTGCTTTTACACTTGCAGAGAATATTCCAAATCTTTTACAACCTTAGCAGCCAAGTCTATAGCAAACTGGAGAGGACAATTCCTGGTTTCAACACAATAATGGATAAAGTCCAGGCTGATGCTGCTACAAGGGATGCTAGATGGAAGGAGAAAAGGGAAGCACAGAAGAAAGCAGAGGAGGCAGCCATATATAGTTGAAGCAAGAATGATCCATAGCATAACGACCTCATAAAGAGTTAACTAAAGCTTGGTAAGGTCCACTTGGCTTCATCCGGCTTCTATATGGCTAAGCAACACCATTGACTGTACATGTTTGAAACAAGATGGTTTCTGATTCTTGTGGAAAGGGTAGGCGGAGCTTTTCTTAAATTATAAATGGTGATCAGCTTTTCTTAAATGATAAATGGTGATCAAGGTTGAACCCTGTATTGGATTTGATGCCAATATTGATTAATGTAAGTCTTGTTTTGGCATGTCTGCTTCATTGTAGCCCTTCGTGGGGCAATGCTAAACATTCTTGGTCCCTTTTTTCCCATATTGATAAACTGAGGATAGTGGGAAGACAATGAATTAGATGGGTTCATGCATTGTGCTGTGATCGAATCAATATGCTTAATTTATTTTGTAGATGCTATCCATATGTGCACAAGTAGGAATCGATCCCTTTTGAAAGAGAATCGTTTAAAAGACGATCTTTCTTTTAAAAAGAGATCGATCACTTAAAAAATTTATATTAGATAACAAAAAAAATGGGCTAGGCTGAGCAAAAATAGACAAGTTTTGTTGTTTTTTTTTTTTCTTTTTTTTTTCTTTTTTCAAACACGATTTTGAGCTCAATATTTATATCAGCCCTTCTCAATTCTCAAGCAGCCCTCTGAAAAGGGCTGAGACAATCCCTGAAGGAGGAACAAAATGAAGAGAATGGAGGTGGGCTTTTAGATCATATCATGACACTGTTGGTCAGTCCTTTTAAGTCCAAAAACTGATAACCTCACTCAAGGAAAAGTTGAAGTTTTGGATGCTACAAGTGAAATGAATCAGGTCTCAGATTCGAGAAAGAACTGAAAAGTGGGTGGTGGTGGAGGGGAAAGGCTCATCAACAATATTGTATCTTAGATTTGGTAATTCGTGTTATTGTGTCATATCTCATTTTTGATACGATACGATTATCTGATATACGAATACGATATGATTAATTAATCGTGTCAAACTTTGAAACACGAACACGATACAATTATGACACGATTAAAATTGATTTGTTTATATCTAATACAATACGACACGATTACAATACGAATAACATGATTAATATGAATAACACGAAAACACAATTAAGACATGAATTACAATAAAACACGATTAGGACATGAATTAACACGAATATTGTCAACTAATCTACCAATCATTCATTTTTCTTCCGTTTCAAGCTGTTTTATTTTTTAATTGTTTTTTCACAAATTACAATTCATACTATTAAGAGCCATAATTTTAAAATATATAAAAAATTTATTATAATTAATATAGTAACTTATTAACATTAATTAGTACTTCCTATTTTCCAATTACTAATTTACTATTTACTACTAATAATAATGAGTTAGTAGCATATTATAAATATATAATCATCTTAATACTTTAATATGATATTTAAATTACGAAACTTATTTTACTATTAATTAATAAGATTGAGCCCTATACTTTAATTAGTTTATAAGGTGATGATATATTATTCTTATATTTATATTTTATAACATTTAAGTAATTATTTATAAATTATAATCATAATATATTAAAAATTGTATGAATAAATCATGTTGGTTATATTTAACCTTTATCTTAAAAATTATATTATTAATAACTAAAGTAAAATAGATATTAATTAAATACTTAAAGTAATTTTTATATATTAAATAAGTTTTTTAATTAAAAGCTTAAAATAATATTTATAGGTTATATATGTATTATATAATTATATTGAAAATTAATGTGTTTTATATATAAATTTGTTAATTTAAACATGTCTACCCATGTATAAAATGTTAAAAGTGTTAACAAATACGATGGACACGATTATACATTTACAACACTATTAATTAAACATGTCTTAATCATGCAAACGGATAGATATGACACCATTAATTAATCGTGTCTTAACCATGTCTTACATGTATTATGCGCGTTTTACACGTTTATGACATGAAAATGACACGATTGATTAATTGTGTCTTAACCGTGTCTTACATGTATTATGCATGTTTTACACGTTTATGACACGAAACATGATTATATAAAACCCATACATGATTAAAATGTGTCGTACACGTGTTGTGTCAAAAATTGCTAGGTACACTGTATCCTACCTTTTTAAGCCAAGGTTATCAGTTTCATACCGGTACCAATTTCGAAGCATAGTAGTACCAATAACAGTTGGTTTAATTTCGGCTTTGGTTTTAGTGTGCACCGGCCAGGTCGATAGGTATCAGATTGTTTTGGTGGTACAGGCCAAAAATACTTGTACCAATTGGTACATAATCTTGTAAAAAAATTAGACTAGTATTGATATTAAATTTGATGAATATTAGACATAATTAATCGTAAATTTGATGAATATTAAACATAACTACTTGTAAATTTATTAATAATTATTAAAAAATTTTAGCATTACTTTTTAGACTGATATTGATTTTCTTATATTGATTAAATTTTTTTAAAACATTTTATATAATTGATAAATATTTAATATATGAAATTTATTTAATCTCATTTATTTTATATCTAAAAATATTTTTTATATATAAATTACAAATGTTCAAAATTTGATAAACTTAAAATGATATATAAAAACATATCGATATTAATATGTATTAATACTAAAATAAAAATAAGATATCTACTGATACGATATTAATTATGTTGTTTTAAGCACTTCGAAGGTGAAGTAAGAATGAGGCAAGGAGGACAACTAGAAAGACGAAATGGTTAAAGCTTAGCCCAAAAAGAAAAAGAGAATGATATTTGGGCTACACCATAAAATAGAAGACCATGCCCGACAACCCATTCGAAGGACGTAAAATTACAAGGAGCTGCAATGTTTTCTGAGCTTTAAAGCCCATACGTTTCATTAATGGCAGACACAACCCAGTCCAATTCATTTGCAGAACTAAAACCCTAAATTGCCCTCACCGATAATGGCAATTATAGATAAACGGGAGCTGTTAGGGTTTTTGTTATCCCCGCCCATCATCGTCCAGAAACGGCGGCTCTAACAACAAAACCAGTCTTCGAGTTATAGCAGCCGCATTTCACCAGGATGGTCAGTTTCTGCTTTCCTTTTTGACTTTGCTTTCTCTTTGATTCTTTGATGAATTATTATTTAAAGTTCATTCTTTTATCTTTGCCATTTGATTTCATCTTTCTGCTTTTTTCTTTTTTTTTTTTTTTTTTTTTGTGGTTCTGAAATTTAATGGATCTTTTGTTCTTTGTATTTGGTAAATGTAATAGGTTATTCCAGATTAGTTTGTTTAGTCGCTGTTATTTGATGCCTTTGGCCTTGTTTTCTGAACTAGTGAATTAGTCTTACTTGAAGATCTTGCTTCATTGATTCCGAATCTTTTTGTTATCTGGGTTCTGTGATTCCATTATTCATAATAGGATCTGGTATTTACGCCTCTCTGATATCTGGGTTTTGGTCAAACGATCTAATCCCTCACTTAAGTGATATTTGATAGAAAATGTCGATTTATTGAATAGAAAGGACTCGAACGGAATCTTAGATCAATTCTCTGCTCCTTATTGCTTAATTTTTTTTAACAGGATCAGGAATCTTAGATTTGTAGTTTAACAATGTTTTTAATTTGTAATGTGCACTTATGTTATTGTTTTTAATTTAGAATTTTCCTTAAAAATCTTGTGCAAAAAGGATGCAACATTTCAATTTTATTCAAACTACATTTTCCTTGTGGTGCATTACAGGCCAGAGGGTTGAAGAAACATTTGAAGAGGCTCAATGCCCCTAGGCATTGGATGCTTGACAAGCTTGGTGGTGCTTTTGTATGTTATCGTCTTTGATCCCTTTACTTCCATACAAGTTTTCGTTTGTCCTTTATTCCTTCACTTTTCTTTGTGTCCCATCCACCTGTTTTCTTTATCTTCTCAGTTTTAATTTTATTTTCTTTTTTTTTCTTTTTAAATTGTATGCAGGCACCCAAGCCATCGTCTGGGCCCCACAAGTCCAGGGAATGCTTGCCATTAATCCTCATTCTGCGGAACAGATTGAAGTATGCTCTTACCTATAGAGAAGTCATTGCCATTCTCATGCAGAGGCATGTTATGGTAGATGGGAAGGTTAGAACAGATAAGACTTATCCTGCTGGTTTTATGGGTATGTTTACTTTCTCTGTATTTCCTGGACTGATTTGGTTCAGTTTAATCGTTTTTATTCCCAATAAACAAAGTACTTAATTCAATGAAGTTTTATTTGGTTTTGGTTTCTCTGTATTCACATGGCATGAGGATCCTATGTTCAAATCTTTATGTGCACTGGTGTGATTGATGGCCACTTCTATTCTAATTTTACGGAATACATGCTGAGATCGATTAGCTAGGCAGTGTTCCTTGGCATGTGGTCTTGGGCTCTTGGCATGTCTCTAGATTAGCTTTCAGAGCTCCTTTTTTAGGATTTGACTCCTTTCTCTCCCCTTTGGAAGATTATTCTCTTCAAATCTTGTGTAACCATGCTGTATCACCTTCTGCCAGATGTTGTGTCCATTCCTAAAACAAATGAGGACTTCCGTCTCCTTTACGACACCAAAGGGCGTTTCCGTCTCCATGCCATTACTGGTGATGAAACCAAGGTTTGAATTGCATTATATAGAGCTTTATTATTTTTCATCTCCATGCCATTACTGGTGATGAAACCAAGGTTTGAATTGCCATTACTGGTGATGAAACCAAGGTTTGGATTTATTATCTGCTTCTTCTTATTACATTAGAATTATAGCACTCGAGTTTATCTAGTTTCTTCACCCTGTTAGGTATAACATTATTTTTCATCTTTCGTATCTTCAGTTTAAGCTTTGCAAGGTTCGATCTGTCCAGTTTGGTCAGAAGGGCATTCCATACCTGAATACATATGATGGGCGTACTATCCGCTATCCAGATCCTTTGATCAAAGCTAATGACACCATCAAGCTGGACCTTGAGAGCAACAAAATTGTTGATTTCATCAAGTTCGATGTTGGGAATGTTGTCATGGTGACTGGAGGAAGGAACAGAGGTCGTGTTGGAGTAATTAAGAACAGGGAGAAGCACAAGGGTAGCTTCGAGACAATCCATATTCAAGATGCTGCTGGCCATGAGTTTGCAACTCGTCTTGGTAATGTCTTCACCATTGGAAAAGGAACAAAGCCATGGGTGTCGCTTCCTAAGGGCAAGGGTATCAAGTTATCCATCATTGAGGAAGCTAGGAAGAGGCTTGCAGCCCAAAGTGCTGTTTAAACTTTAGCATGAGATACCAAGATATGTATTGCTGCGTTTGTTTATTCTGGATCTTGTTTTTTACTTATGCGTAAAATTTTGAGACCTGTTTTCTTCTTGCAATTCAAGTCTTTGTTTGTTGATTTTAGTAACTTATGATGACTATAATTTTCTTCTTGCAATTCAAGTCTCTCAGAGTGCAGCCGCCTATTTATGCATTTTTGAAAGTGTTGATTGGCAAACAATGTTTCCTATTTGATAACATTCTAGCAAGTGCAGACTTTGGTTCAACTTTATAGGTCAAGTAGAATATTATTTCGTCAAGGAAAGAACAAAAAACAGATAATACATGAAGGAGCAGAGTTAGGGTCAAAGACGGTAAGTTGTCATGGATAGCATTTTAAGAGACTAAACTATCAGAAATGCTTGCAAAGAGCATGCTTCAGTATTTTCTTTATGGATGGTGCCAAGCAGATTAAGCAAGCAGGAAAAAAAGGGGGTGGGGGGGTGGGGCGCTGCGGAGTCGCCAAGAGGATCTAATGACACCATGCTTAAACTAAAGCTTAATGGAAACTCTTGGGCTTGATTTTGTTTGAATTTTGTTTAATTTAATACCTTTGGTTTTCACTTCATTTCAGTGACCTAATCTAAAATATCTCTAATAAATGCTAAATGTGAGGAGTGGGGAGTGAAGGGTGTCCACACAAACACCAAAACCAAGGCATTGAAAGAAAATCCAACCAACCGTTTGACCCTTCAATTTTTTTTAGAAATAAGTCTTAGGTAGGGAAGGATATATGGGAAATGTGAAGTCCAAATGAACTTGCCTACTGTCGGCATCTATATTGTGGGTGTAGGGCGGGTGAATTGATATTCCATTCCTTTCACTGCAAAGAAGAAGGATTTTGTGGTATCAGCATAATGGAGCGTTTGGTGGCACAAAAGTCCTCACAAATTTGACAATAGGTCTTGGGCCACGATACCCTTTTACGAAATTATTGTCCCTTTCACCCAAGTCTTGCCAGATTTTGGTTACAAATGTCAATGTAAGAGATAATCTGCGATCTTCAAGGTAGTGCCTGGTCCTAACTCAGTGCCATGGGTCGGTAAGACCATAGATTATTTAAAGCAGACTGCCTGTGGAATCTCTAAAGCACCTTCCGTACAAATTATAAGATGCTTATACACAAGGTTTGACCTCAACTGAATGTGCCAATTCCACACAATTAATATGAACATGGCTTTTCCACATTTAATTTAGAACAGAGTAAAGCCTTACCACAACTTGAATCTTGAAATTTGTGGAGACAAAATTAGAAAGGTTCAAAGGCTATGAGAAAGGAGTTAAAAGGTTAACAAAGATAGGTTCCCCATAGGCAATTCTAATCACTTTTAGAACTTTTCTACGCTTAGACCATCCCTAGAAACCTCATAAGCCTCTGTATTCCTGGTTTTCCTTATTCCAGATGTGACGTAGAGCTTTGATCCATCAGATGTGATACAGGATACTTTTACCCATATAATCACTTTTGTCTTCATACCCTCTATATCTGCTAGCTTTCCTTTCTCCAGATGCCCAGTCACAGTGGTGAAGAAACGCAGGACTGATGAATCCTTATATCCCACTTCACATATTGTTGGAATAAAAACAGTAAGCTTTCCTGTCTCTTCATTGAATTCGTAATTCGTGGCATCACGAGGGAAGATACCTATTGGTAGGTTAAACTCTTTTAACAGCTCTGGCAATGGCTTTTGCATTGTTCCTGTAAAAGGCCAAATATTGGTACCACCAAAGACAAAATTTTGTGGGCAAAACTGATAGCAACTGCAGTACATTCTACTCTATATATATATATATACATATATATATATATATATATATTTATATATATATATATATGCATACATACTCAAGTAAAGGGTCAAAATGAAGGCCTTATATCCCAAAGTTAACACCATGAAAGAGCTCCAACCCAAAGACAGAAGTAGAGCTTCATGTGAATGTTTGAATATTTAAAGTTATGTAAGAATCAATCCGTTTATTTTTGATAATCAAGATTTATTGATATCAGAGTTGGGCCACGGAAAACGACTAGAAGCTTTCTATTGGTGTTCTCTACATTAAGTATTATCACAATTTAGGAGGCCACTTGCCACTTGGTATTACAGGTTTAGGTACCTATGACCTTAAAAGACTAAAATAGTTTAGCTCTTATATATATGTATAGGTTCATAATGTACATTAGCTAATCAATAAACTCAACAAGATGTGGACTCTAGTTCTGAAGTCTAAGCTGCACTAATTCCCAGTTTTCCTGGAAGACTCAAACGTTGAATCTGAATTTAACCCTGTAATCCTAAACCCGTGCCGTTACGTAAAGCACAAGCAGTGAACTGCATGGACATATATAATAGTAATGATTCAGCAAGAGGACAAACCTTTGATTTTATTAACCAACCACTTCGCTCCTCCTTCAATACTGGTAGATAATGACTGATTAAAAGAAGGAAAAAGATATGTTAGCATAAAGTTATAAACAAATACAGAAATGCAGAACTCAAGGGGTAGCCAATTTGCATAAATGAACATATATTCGTCAAAAATACTAGCTTTGCTGCATTTGGAGGCAAAAAAAATTTTAAATGAGTCTACTTCATTCATCATAATCATCCCAGAATTAACCCATGTATAAATAACCTTTGAGGTTATAGTGACTTAAATGTTTGTTTATTGATTTTTATTTTTTTATATAATGAAATTATGAAATAATTTTATTATATAATAAACTAATAAATAAATTATTATATAAGAAACAAACAAAAAAATAATATGTATTAATATTTTAATTGAATAAAAATTTTAAGATTTTAAATGTTGTAAATAATTTATCAATAAACTTTTAGAATTTTATCTTTAGATCAATTTTCATTTTTACCACACCTTTTTATTATTAAAACATATATGTTATTGCTCATTTTGGTTCAGTCACAAGTCCTTATTATTTTTAATTTTATCAAAACCAATCTCAATTGCCGACCTCAAATGATTAGGTAAATATTAAAATTAAAAGATAGGAATTTGGGACATAATTGAATGCAAAATGCACAAAACATTTATTTCTAATCAATTTTAGGTTTAAATTTTTCCAGGAAAAAAAATGGGTGGGGGGAACCTGCCTTGGCTAAACTACAATGAACAAATACCGAGTCAGACATGAATCAATGATGGCTTGATCAATGCGCGAATTAACCCACTCTTTTAATAATAATAATTATAATAATAATACTCCGCATAGATCAATGTAGAAATATTTGTTGAAGAAAGCCTAGGAAGATTAAGAATTTCAGGAAATGATTGAGCAGATGAGGGTGAAAATGGAAGAGGAAGTAAGTAAATGGGGAGGTGAAGAAAAAGAAAAAGAAAAAGAAAAGCATACGTTGATATCGTCGCCGACGGAATTGATATGCTTGGTGGCCTTCTGGCCCACCCAATAGGAGCCCACCGTGCTCAACATCTGATCCATTTCTTTATTTTTCACTCCAATCTGAAAGCTCGATGGTTCCAATGTTTTTTTTTTCCCCAAAGTTACTAACTTCCTCTGATTCTGTGTCTGTCTATGGAAACCAATGCATGCAATCGCAAGGGAATGGGATAATATTTGGAGAGAGAGAAAGGAAGAAAGAGAGGCCCTAAGTTCTTCTGTCTCTCTGGAGTTTTGATGGCCGCTCGATTTCCATGCATTTTAACTGTTCAACACTTCAACAGCTATTCAAATCTCAAATCAAAACGAAAGCCTGCTTTTTCCTTTTTATATTTCTTTTCTATATATAAACAAGTTAGTTGTTTAATTTTTCCATTCTTTCTAGTGTTGATTTGTAATATTTTGTATATCCTAATTTGGATTCTTCTAAAAGAAGTTATCTGATTTACTTTTTGTTTTTAGTTTTATTTTTTATTTTTAAACTTTGTAAGAAATGGAATGACGGCTTTCTTCGTATTGTAACTTTATACTATATTATATTATATTAGCTGCTCATTGTAGTTGCAACTACCGTTACATATTATTAATTAATTTAAATAAAATAAATAAATAAATAAAATAAAATTCTTCGTACAGAATTTATGTCTCCTTCCTCTGGCAAACTCTTTTATAATCCTTCTTGCTTGTCTAATTAATTTATTTTTGGCTCACGTCCTATGGGCTTACATAATTCTTTTTCAGTTTTTCTTTTTTTTTTTTTAATTTTTTCTCTCTGACTTTATATTTTCAAAATAATAATAATAATAATAATTTTTTACCTTCCCTTGTTGTATTGAAATATATACTTATCTTCAGTTATAAAAAAATTAGGACTATTTTTTGAATCAACACGTACTACAATTCCGAGGAAATTCTCATTATCTCATCATCCAAATCCAACCAAAAAAAAAAAAACCAGAAAAAGAAAGGAAGAAAATCCAGGGAATCTAAAGAAGCTTGGAAGCCCCCACAGAAAATATAGGAAGGACAGAATTCCAGGGCCTAAGGCTACGCCCCCGAGCCATGAACATAGCTCGTGGTTGCTGCTAGTCATAAAACCACGTCATGAACTAGGAAAAAAAACGTAGCTCTGGTCAATGGTGATGCAGCATCATCGTTCATTTTCTTCTCAATTCTCGACGCATTTTCAGTAACATATTCTCTTTTATTTAATTAGTTTCTAACGATATCATGAACCTTCGTGATCTTAGCTAGGCCTAGCCTAGGCGCCCTGCAATATTCTGCTCATTGCGTTCTAAATTCAATAAGCAAATTATTAACAGGGCCAAGATTAGAGCAAGAATCTAGGCTCCTTTCGGGCTGCCTACTATTACGCTCGAGTATAAATAACGTTTCGAGTAAAATTTTCATAGTTTCTACGTACTTTAGGATTAGCTTTTCAGTAACTTGACAAGAGCTTTTATACACTCTAATTTTTCCATGTTAATTTTGTTATCTGTTTATTTATTTTGGAAAAAAAAATTTATATGTTAGTTTTATTGATGAGTCTAGGGAGTGCTCATAAGTATAATTAAGAATGATTTAATTATTATTTAAAAAAAATTTTACATTTAATATATTATTTTTATTAAATTTTAAAAAATTATTAGCATTTTTTTATTTTGAATGTTACCTTTACCAAGATTTAATATCATTAACAATCATTTCTCTTATTAAATTTTAAAAAATAATATATTTTTTTTATGTATTCCATTAAGCAATTTATTAATATTTTCTTTCTAATTTTCAACTGTCACCTAAATTTCGTTGTAAACAACCAAGTATACAGCACAATCAAAGTCTTGAGCTGATCATCTTTCCATACCTTCCTTCTTGTTTTTTCATTTTGAGACCATATATCTTTTGGGAAGCATGCCACGAATGTGAAACGACGAATTGAGAAGTTCTAAATTTGTTATTGTGCCGACTCAGATGCGTCCATCTGAGCTTAACTAAAAACTGCAACAATTAGAAGGGTAGTTTGATGAGTGCTTGTTTTTAAGGAGAAGGTGGAGAAACGCATGGACCAAGGATGGAGCTCATTTATTGAAGTGTTTTGATCATAAATGGTCAGTTTTGTTTTAAATATCAATTGGAGGGACGACTTTGAACGATTGTGATTGATGAGGATATTGAAGAATCGATCTAGAAAAAGGGCAAAAAAAGACGAGTTTTGGGTCACATTGAGGAAGGGAAGTAAGGCTCAAAGGAAAAGAAAAGAAAAGAAAAGAAAAAAAAAAAAAATCATGACAGCATGGGGAGCTCATGGATGAGGATCCAAATGGATCGATCAAAAAGGTCCAAATCAACCAACCATATCAAACAAAACAATTTGATCCCAGTTCTGACCGGACCCCAACCCAGACTCCGAGGCAACATGATGACATGACTCATACCTGACTACCTGAGGATCATGTGCTAAAGTCCCCTCCAACTTGTTACTACTGTTAATTATACTACTTTCTACCAAGAAAAAAGATCAAAAAATTAAGATTGGATTAATACAGAGCAAGGGTCTATGTTTTTGTCTTTGAGTATGGTTAAAGACAAGACATAAAAAAAGAATGAGGTTAAAGCAGCGAAAGGGAAAAGAATAGTAAAAACCAGGCTGCTTTGAAAGGGCACGAGCCATTGAATGAGTAAACTAAACGTAGGTAGCTGCCGCTTCTTTTCCTGTTACTTGAATTTATATATACAATAAAACAAAATTTTCAATTTTTTTGCCGAAAATATTGCTCATTAGACCTGAGAGAATTTTCCCCGCTTCATTTTTCAATTTTATTTTTGCAATCTGCACCTGAAGGGTAAGTCTAAATGCTCATCTGATCCTTCAGCCTACGACTCTCTAGCAAGTTGAAGGTCTATCTGCCGACTATCTACTATTTTTCAAATTAGTTTAGCCTTTGATCCTCTCTTTCCGATCATTTACGAAATTTGGCAGATCTGAATTGACACTCATGACTCGTGAACTTCTACTAACAAATATTGTTGCAAAACCAGCATGCACGCACACACATATATATATATATATATATATATATTCATTTTTGTTGCAACTCATTTTCAAAAGATGGATATTTGGTTAAACGGTTCGAAACATTTGCTGCAACTATCAAAATTCAAATGATAATTGACCATCTAAAACATTTTAAATCTTTCGATAATTGCAGTTTATCCATCTCTTAGTATTGCTCTGTTTTTACTTTTATTGTTTTTGGTAGCATGCCTTTCTTAGGGCCGCTTAGCAATTTGCATCAAGTAATGGCCATGGCAGCTTGATTAAAAGCTTCCATAATTTACTCATGTTGGACGCGTTTGTCTAGAAAAGGGAAATGAGATTAATTTCATCTTTATTCTCTTTCTTCTATCAATTGGTAATAGTATAATTTCAAATTCAATCACAATCACTCGTTTTCAAATGCCAACAAGGCAAACAATTAGGTAATAGATTAACAAATAAATGAATCGTATGTATATTGGTGGTGGTACATATCCTTCATTAAACATAGTTGCAATTCTAACGTTGAATATTATAACTTCACCCACATCAAACATTTGATATAAAAAGTAGTCGCTCTAATTGGTGATCACTACCTATAAAGTAAAAATGTTAGTAATGTTTAATTCAATGCTTTAGATTTTGTTAGGTGAATAGGCAAAGAAACAATTTGTATGTTAAATTGAGAGATCTCTTTGATATACTTTTGCATTAGCCATTAGGAAGGAAATAACAGCGCGTCTTACCATATTTATTTTAATTTTTTTTTTGTATTTATTGACATAATATATAATTATTATTCATTAGTTTGATTATAAGATTTTATTTATCCATTAATTGACATGTTCATGAATTTTGTAGACCACACATTTGAATTTTATTCAACAATTAAATGACATGCCAAAAAAGTATGAAATTTTCTAAAAATAAAATTGATGGAGTCAGTAGCATCACTTTTTGTATTGCCTAATCTCTTTGGAAAATTATTTTAACAATAGAGATTTTAAAAAAATAAAAATAAAAAAGAGTAAAGTAGTTTATAGGGACAAAAAAAATTGTAAAACAACAAAATTAAAGAAAGAAACACTACCTATTTATTGGGGGGGGAAAAAAAAAGAAAAGAAAAGATGGGGTAGTTTAGTAATATCATAGCATTCAAACAAAGGGAGAAATTGGGAAGTTGAGGAAGAGCAAGTAGGCCTATTTTATTACCCGCGCATAGACTTCCATTAAAACTAAGCCTTCTTCTTCTTTAGAAAATCCAGCACTTTCTCTCCCTTTCTGCTCATAATTAACATCACCAATTGCCATCGGAAAAACCTCCTCTTCCTAGTTGGAAACGGAAAGCGACTAAACCTAACACCTTTTCCATCTCCCCACCCATATATACTCTTGCTTTTAGCAACGCTAAATAATATTAATTACTATCGATCATATGTCCTTTCACCAAGCAAACAGCTCTGTAATAATGCCTGCCAATCCTCCGAACTCATCCCTCTTGCTCCACAGAATCAACAATTAACACCCCCCAACTCTTAACTCCACCACCATCAACACCGCAACGACTATAGCTACAGCTTTAAATTCCTCCATGCTTTGCCAAAAGCGTTATCCTTTAACATGCACCATGCCCATCCCCGACAACGTTGCTCGCCACCACACCCACCCGGTTGGCCCCAATCAGTGCTGCTCAGCCGTCGTCCAGCAGATCGCCGCTCCTGTCTCCACCGTCTGGTCAGTTGTCCGCCGCTTTGATAACCCACAGGCTTACAAGAACTTCGTGAAGAGCTGTCACGTCATCGTTGGGGATGGCAAAGTTGGTACCCTCCGTGAAATTCACGTCATCTCGGGCCTCCCTGCCGCCAGGAGCACTGAACGTCTCGAGATACTTGACGACGAACGTCATGTTCTCAGCTTCAGCGTCGTCGGTGGAGACCATCGACTAGCCAACTATAGGTCGGTGACGACCCTCCACCCTACGACAGGGGGGAATGGAACGGTGGTGGTGGAATCGTACGTGGTGGACGTGCCGCCGGGCAACACCGAAGATGAAACGTGTGTCTTCGTGGATACCATTGTTCGGTGCAACCTGCAGTCACTGGCTCAGATCGCAGAGAATCCAGCCAGGAGCAAATAGCAAACAGCGAAAAGATGCCTTTTTCGTGAGTGAAACTCTTCATCAAGATAGATTAATTCTCTCCTCTCTCCTGCATGTCTTTAGTTTAAAAAAATGTGTTTTGGTGATAGGCTGTCGTTTTTTGTGAGTATCCGATAGTTGGTTTGCCGATGAAACATCTCATCAGTGCCAAGTTCATGTTTATCGCTTCACCTGATGATCTGCTTTTTTTTTTTTTCTTTAATCTATGAAATATTATTAATAAATACACACCCTACTTCATCATTTTCTGTCGTCATCACTGCCGACTGTACTCTCCAGTTTGTATATATATGACTTTATAAAATTAGACATTATACAATAATTAAAATTATAAGATAGAGTTTTAAATATTTAATCTTAAATGTAATGGATGAAGCAATTTGGGGAGTTTGTTTTATTATAAGGGTAAAGCTATAATAAATTGAGTTAACGCGAAATTATGGTACGGTGCGGCATTTAGACAGCAAGAGATGACCAATAAAATGACACCGTTAAAAAAAAAAAAAAGCAGTGGAGCGGAGTGTTATAACATCTGAACTTCATCAACCAGGAGTTGGGGCGTTTCCGTAGATGGTCCGCGACCTATTCTCCGGTTATGACAGGCACGACAAGGAAAACGTAAGCTTTTTTGCGGGGCTTTGAATTTTTGGGAATTGGGAAGGGCACGTCGTGGAGAAAAAAGACTACTAAATGCCTAGCAGCACCAAGACACGAGGAGCATGTCTTTTGCTCAATCAAATTTCAAGAAGATGGTTACATGCAAGCAAATGAGGTGCTAAGAGATTTTGATTCACCATAAATTGGAGCAATAGGAAAGTTCTTTTTGATGGAATATATTATATATTTTTAGAGGCTTGGGAACTAAGGGATCTTTGGCAAATCGCAGTGGAGGTAAAGGGGTGCATATCTTTTTTTCTCTTCTCAACAGCAAGTAGGGAAAGAGACTCATGGTAAAAATTGGGTGCACAAGAACATGAATTTTCGAAGGGTAGGAACAAAAATTCTATCCTCTGATCTGATAAAATGGGTTATGATGAAGGGGGTCTTCGAATTTTTAAGAGGTAAAATGTTGGTGAAAGATACCTAACATATAAATACTATTACCTCGTTAATTCAGATGCAAGGAGTCAATTCAGATGAATATTCTTTTTTCTTTCTTTTTTTAAAATTTTTTTTTAAAATTTTATAGGTGGGAGCTGAAAAGGGCTGATAATCCAAATATGTGGCGATATATAAATACCAGTAGTATATTAGGAAGCAAGCAAACAAAATAAATCTGAACAATGAGGTGGGGTGGGGTCCGGGGAGGGGAGGGGAGGGGAGGGGAGGTGAAAAATATTGAAAGTAGAAGAAGGAAAGTTTTGAATCCTAGAAATTTCCGGTTCGAGTATTGCATGGGGCAGAAGGGAATCCAACAGCTGCCTTTCTCTTTTTCTCTCTCTTAGCTGCAACTTGACTTAGATATCTCAACTCAACTAGCTGCAGGTTCAAAGAAAAGGTGGATACAACGCAAGTTGCAAATTGTTTTGCCCTTTCCTTATTTTTTCTATCTCTTTCTGTATATAAATATATATATATATATATATATATATATGTTAAAAGAAGTGCAACTTGCACTCTCTCTCTCTCTCTCTCTCTCTCATATGCAGAGTCAGAGTTCAGGAATGGGACCTTTTTCTAATTAAATTTGCAAGTTGGGGTGCAAGTGGGAAGGAAGAGAGGATACTTTTTTAATGATTCCGTGTACTATTGTCTACTTTTTAAAACGTCACGCCACCCATCCCCATGCTAACTTCATCACCCATGACATTAGCTTCTTCTCTAACACTTTTTAGTTCAGTATTTGCCTCTATCTCTGCCATCACCTTTAGCTTCCATATATATCAGTGTCGTTCTTCACCTTATACTTAATTAACAAACATACCACATTAATCTAGATAGCTACTTATGAAAATATATTAATTAGTTTTCTCTACCTAATGGTCCATTTATTAATTTGGATAAACGTAGCGAGACTGATTTCGAGAGATGGATGAATGTATATATATATATATATATATATTCATCAATCAATTGACAATTAAGTTAGTTTGAATGAATAGGTATGCTGCCTGCCTGCCAGCCAGCTGCAGTCTTAACGACAACCGCTATCTCCATAGTGCTCGGTAGCATTAGTCACCACACATTGTATGTTAAACATGTGAATTTGCAATAAATTGGTCAATGGCAATGGCGGAGTAGTAGTAGTACATATCAATATAATCACATTCGAAGATCTGGTGCTTTGCCATTCGGGTCAAACACGGCTCATATACAACTTATATCTCCAATATGACAGATTTTAAGTGGGAAACTATAAACATATCGTTGAAAATTACTAGCGACTTCGAAAGTCATAGGCGGATTAACGTCGTAATTATAAAAACGCTTTATTAATATTCTGAAATTCACTTTATATACCAAATAAATATACGTCCATACGCAGATAGTGTTACATTGATATACTAAACTGTATAAAGTATGAATTCCAGTAGTGAACTGAGTTACAGCATTGAACTGTTAATTTTGCCATCTTTACGATGTATAACCTCATGCATGCAATGCCTTTTAACTCTTTCACCTTATGTATAGCTCAGAGTGAGGAATCCCAATGCCCATACTCCATTCAGCAGCTTTTATAATTTTAATTAATAGGCTTGCGTTGATACACTGGTAAAGTATGAATCTATACACTGTCAATGAACTAAAATATGCTAACTTATTATTTTTTTAAAATGAATATAAATAATTTTATTTTAATTTATTTTGTTTTATAAGATAACATGATCTAACAGTTTTTGAATTTACTGCATCAAACATAAATTGTAATTAATGGCTATGTCCTGGCCTATTTGCCTCAGGAAGCATACGTTAACGGTGTTTCGAGGTCAGGCGGTATCAATTTGGGCCTCAACGCCTTATAATGTACTCAATTTTATTCATGATCTTTCAAATATGCGTACGGACTTTTATCTTTATCTATGAATTCATACGCATAGTTTTTAAAAGTACAGCCTCCAGGCCTTATCATGGTCTACGCATTTTGCGCCTCAGGGCCTAATCATGATTTACAATCTTTCAATTGCAGCCGATGGGCTCTGGCCCTATAATACGCATATTAAGCAAGATCTTTTAATAAAAGCCTCCGGGCCTTATTTAGGGCAAACGCAATATTCGATATGCCAGAAATCTGCATAATCATGTTCATATATCCTCTGTCACAGCCAAAAAGTTATAGTCCTGATTTCAGATTTTTATGTATTTTAATGAGCCCCTATATATATATATATATATATAAATTCATTTCATAAGGGGATTTTACTCTTAAATTCCTTGAGGAAAGGTCAGCCTATCGAGTAGAACTGCAGCAATGTTACATCTACTTTTATACCCAAAACCGCCAGCAATCTTTAGATATGCGGGTTAAATGGTATAAAAGCAAGTACCAAATCCCTCGAGACAGACAGCGATAGACTAGAGTTCTTGAGGTATCTTCAAGACAACGAATTGGGAATGGGGAGATGTACCAACAACCAACTTTAACCTAAAGTTCATATACTTATTTGACCAACAGAACCATAACAGCTCAGCATTAAACCACAAGATTGAAAAACCTTTATGTTTTAGTAATAATTAACATCACAAGTTGCTCTTCAATAAATTACCAACATATCCAGCCACTCTGCCTGCCGATAAATCCCTTTTTAGTGGCATATACATGATCAAGAAAGAAAATAGCAGCCTAATTTTCGTTCATTAAAAAAAGGGAAAATAAATTGAAAGGTTTAACAAAAAAAATCAATATTTTAAAAGAAAAAAGGCCTAGGTTACCCATCAGGCATCAGCTGTTCAGACTTCCAACAAAAATAAAAAGCAAGAATCTGAGAGTTTGAATGGAATTTGCGTGGTTAGCATCAAGGAAAACGTAGTAAATTAGTTTTTGGAAGTATGGTTGTTTTGGTAAAAAAAGCAAGAAACATTCGACAGCTACAAGTCATATCCGGTTGCTTTCAGCAAACTACCCGATATTTGCATTTCCATTTCTCCTAATCCAAGGATAACCAATAAATTGTTAAAAATTGATGGCCACCAACCGATGGTAAATTATTAACTTCAAAAAGAGGAAACAGAGTAAGAGAGCAGACTCAAAGTTACGACAAGGAAAACAGAGGGGAGCATATGGCGAAGCAGCAGCAGCTAATGCAGGTTCATGCAGCATGGGGCATCAGGAGCAGCTTCCAATCGCTTATTGCCCTTCTCATTGCCATTCTAGTCGTTGCCGCTGTTTATCTGAGACAAAGCAATGAACAAGTCTTCCAGTATTGGACTACGCATAAAAGTTCCGGTAGCTTGTCGTCAAGGTGCAATTTGTTCTCAGGGAAGTGGGTATATGATAATAAATCTTACCCTTATTACAAAGAAAAAGAATGCGCATTTATGTCTGATCAGTTAGCTTGTGAGAAGTTTGGGAGAAAGGACCTTAACTACCAGTTCTGGAGATGGCAACCTCACCAATGTGACCTCCCTAGGTCTCTTCCGTTATGTCCATAATCTTCTCTTTTGTCTTTCCATATCATACACACACACACACACACACACACACACACACACACACACACACATATATATATATATACGCATATGCTAGTGCTTATATCCATATGCAAGAATTAACCATATAAAAACAATAGGGATGATGATGGTTTTAAGATTGCATTTGGGAATGTTTTTTAAGTTTTGTGGAATGCTTCCTTGTTTTATGTTAATAAGGTTCAATGCCACAGCATTGCTGGAGAGGCTTAGGAATAAGAGGCTTGTTTACGTTGGGGATTCGCTCAACAGAAACCAATGGGTTTCAATGGTCTGCCTGGTGGATTCAGCCATCCCTCCAGCTTTCAGATCCATGCATAACAGCGGTTCAATTAATATTTTCAAGGCCACTGTGAGTCTTTTAATATTTCGAGAAGATTGCTGTTGTTGTTTCATAGGAAATTTGACTGCTTCTATATTTATATGTATTTTTATATGCCGACCAAGGGTTTTATTTTGGTTTTGGCTTTTATACCTCATTAACAATGGTTTCATTTATTCGTCTCATTTGCATTTTGTGATCTTTTCTACAGTGGCTAAATTTTACTACTAATTAATGTTATTAAGGAATATAATGCAACAATTGAATTCTACTGGTCTCCATTGCTGGTGGAATCCAACTCCGATGATCCAGTGAGCCATCGCGTACCAGATCGGATTGTTAGAGTTCAGGCAATTGAAAAGCATGCTAGGCATTGGACAGATGCAGACTTTCTTATTTTCAACACGTATCTTTGGTGGAGAAAACGCCAAATGAAGGTTTTGTAAGTACACATTCCAACCCAATTAATCAATTAAAATCGGCATGGCAGAGACTAATTAGTTAGCACCTCCACCTTGACTTGATTTGTAGTCCATGTTTTAATTTGATGTGGCTCTAATATTAGGTGGGGATCTTTTCAAAGCCCCGAAGATGGGATATATAAAGCAGTAAAGTTGCCAAGAGTATACGAGATGGCCCTACAGACATGGGCACAATGGCTGGAGGTTCATGTCAACAGAAACAAGACCCAGTTATTCTTTATGAGCATGTCTCCAACTCACCAAAAGTATAAACCTTGCTATATCTATGTCCCCCGTGGATTAATATTAATGAATTTTAATGATGACATTACAAATATTTATATCAATTAAACCTGTAACGTAAAAACTTTCAGGGCCCATAAATGGGGTGGGATCACAGGTGAAAATTGTTACGGTGAAACAGAACCGGTTATCAAAGAAGGATACGTGGGAGATGGAGCGAGTCCAAGGATGATGCGTGTAGTCGATAGCGTGCTTGGTGAACTGAAAACAAGAGGCTTGGACGTCAAGATGATTAACATTACACAGCTTTCAGATTACAGGAAAGAAGGTCATCCATCGATTTATAGGAAACATTGGGAAACAATAACAGAAGAACAACTATCGAATCCCAAAAATTATTCAGATTGTATTCATTGGTGTTTACCTGGAGTGCCTGATGTGTGGAATGAGCTGCTCTACACCTGTATTCTTCAACTTTGACAAATCTTCCTCATTACCAAATAAAATGTTGAATTTAACAGTTGATTCAATGGATTAGAGCTGGCAACATTTCATAAAGGATGGTTTCTTGACCCCCTTTTTTTTTTGTAAAATAATCGCAAATGAATTCTGAAATTAATTATATAAGTGAATAGTTGACTTAGTTCTCCATAAAAATCCTTTATTAAAGATATGGAAAAAATTAAATAATCACATGTAATTTTTCTAGAAAGAATTTAAATTCAAATAAAATAATACTTATACTTAATTAACATTTGATACAAGAAAAATGTTATCTGCTCTTATTTTATAAGTTCATTTCACATGTTTGTATTTTACTCATTCAGTATTTTGTGCAAATATTTTATTAGAATAACAACTTTGCATAGATCAATATTATCCAAAAATAAACTAATGTTTTCATTTGTATGTTACAAATATACTTTTAATTAAAAAAAAAAATTTCCTTCTACTAATCTTTCACGTGACAGCCAAATATTAGGATTGAATATTGAAAGGTCAGAGAAGCGAAGGTACAATCCTCCCTCATGCTATGCGCCCCCAACCACTCATCAATCATCAATCAAACTATCATACTAAACCGCAACAATCTGCAGGGGTAATCAGCCTTCAATACAGCAGGCTCAATCTGCTTAATTATGCTAGGTAGTGATGACCTTGCATGAACTTTTATTATTACAACAAGTATTGACAAAACCCAGTGTTCTGAGCAAATCGAGTTATTAATGTTTGTTTTGCCTTCAGGCATTAACGTTCCTGGTTTCTGCAAAATCTTTTGGATGACGCCTAGATGGTGTATAAGCAAATCTCATTGCCCGTTGTTTGCGGTTCTTCTCCTGGTTTTCGAAGATGTGTTAATGTTATTATCCGCCAATGGCCACCAAAAGATATTCCAAGCAAATTAGTCCGCGAGCCAGAACCACATGGCAAAGAATTTTTAAGTGACTAAATTTCTCAGAACTAATGAATGTCTATTGGTTAAAGGATTTTGTGCAGAAGGCATATTGGTGGCCGACACACATGTACTAGAATTTGCAGCTGCATCCCAAAACTTTAAATTTTCTGAATTGAATATGGACAACTCATTTGCCTGAAAGACGATTTCATAGGAGCCATGAATTCCATGGATGTACTTTACTCTTTATTGTCCCTTGCTGGGAAAGGAAAGTGAAAAAAAAAAAAAAAATAGTATTCCTTGTTTGACGAAGCATCATTAAATTCTTCTTTCTTACAATCTGTAGGCGTTGGAACCTCTTCAACCATTTCACCTAAGAAATTTCCAAGCTCTGTGCCACCAAGAAGACTCCTTGCAGTTTTCAATGAATCAATTGAAACTGATAACGACTTTCCATCTGTAGTATGAAACTTGATTGGAGGTGGCTTTGCAACTGAATCAAACATTGTGGAACGCACTGGCGTTAAGTCATTTTCACTGCCTAATGGACTTCCTATCCTGCTAAAATCATATTCCCAGAGTTTAACCAGTGCCTTGATTTCGATGTAGCATCCGCAACCCGGAATAATTGTAAATCTTCTTTGTTCTCTGACTGAGAAAACCTTTTCCATCCACAGGATTCATTAGTTGCAGCCTTGCAGGTAGCTTCCTTGGATGTTGAAAACATAATATTATCACAAATGCAATTTCTTTTCTATTTTTTAATTTTTCATTTGGAGGATAAGGCGAGAAAATATGGTATGGAGAGTAATCTTTTGGGTTTCATTGGCCCAAATAATTGGACTCTCTTTTCATCAAGCTGGCATTATCTCTTTTAAGAACAATGCCAAGGAGTTCGAAAACTTTCCCTATTACCAAAGTTCATGGGATGGAGGAAGGTATTGTTAAATGATTTTATCCTTAAAATTTCACCTTTTTGAATAATAATAATAATTAAGTCATTATTCACTCGGCCTAACTAGCTAGAAAGAATAAATGTGATTCACTAATCACTGTTATAATTATGTATCTTAGACAGACGCTCTACCCAAATTTATTGTTGACTGAGAAAGGTTGATGGAAAAACTCTAAGCAAGTCAAAAATAACTTGAAAAATATATTAGCTGCACGCACCAAAACAATGGTTATTGAAATTGCAGCACAAAGTAAATGGCAAGCCTGAACCTCAACCTTGGTGGAACATTTTCAAAATAATAAAAGGTCATGTCTTTAAAGTAATGTCTCTTAATTATTTAATTAAGAGTAATGTCTTTTGGTTAATTACCAAGTGGTGTGACTATCCAAATTGACATGTATTAAAAAAATTTATGTCCATATGAAGAGGCATTCCTTTGCCTATAAATAGAACCCCTCTCATTAGAGAGAAAAATAGATAGAAAACTACAAATAGAATTTTGATAGTTTTGTCACACACTGGTTAGTGCATAGTGGATTGATGTCATTGATGCAAAACGCCGTCAATCATAGGGCTTCATTGTATCCTCGAGGTTTATACGCCGGTAACCCTTTTGCATACCTAATTAATGGTGGGGGCGAATAAAACCTTAAAGAGAGTGGCATTGCTACACACCTTGAAGCTTTCATCAATTTCTCATGTTTTCGGTTCCCCACGTACTAACAATTTTAAGGTTTTATTTGTGTAAGTTTACGAGAATTTGATTGAAGGTGAAGGCGGTAAACGAGGATACAATGATAGATGCAAGACCCAGCATTTAATAAACCAAAGCCTAACATAGGCATTTTAAGATACAAGGGTTTGGAATGACATGGCAAGAGTAAAAATGATACGTGTAAAAGGCCTGTTATGGAGCGTGTTAGGTATGTATTTCTCCTTTTATATATTTAATTAAATTTGTAATGCAAATAAATTGAAGTGATAGAGACAATAAATAGCGACTTAAGTTTTCATAATGCTCCACATCCAAGTATGTTTTGTGAACTTTTATTTAAATTAATTATCTATGTGTAAAATCCTTGATTTTTGGATAGTTATTAAGTTATATTAAAGTCTTAATAGCTTATAGTTAGACGTCTATGAAGGTATTTGAAAAAGTTACTACTAGACTTTACTTACAAATCATTATATTGGTCTTGTGATTCATGTTTGCTGTATATTATTGGTGGCTCATGATATGAATCTTTCATAAATAATTATGACTATGCAAAATATATATATGTTTATTAGCAATTATATATATAATAAACTAAATGAAAGTTTATTATATAGATGGACATATAATGTGGATCATTTTGGTTGGCTTAAAACAACCATAAACCTAAATGAGTTTTATATTTAGTTATATATTTTGATAGTCCACATTAAAAGGGTTAAAAAAAATTATGAGTATTTAACCTATTTTATTATTTATCACATCAATTTATGTTGGTTTTATGAAATCAAAGGTTGGACTATTTTACAAATTTTATTATCAATATAGAAGTGGTTTTGACTAAAAATGATACAAGTCATATATTATTTGCATGATCAAGTTTTTCTAGTCAAAGTAGAATAGTGAGAAAGAAAAACTTTTATAATATAGTCACTATTCTAATATGAAAATAAAATCTTCTATTGAGAATGTGTAACATAGTAGTTATTAATTTGACCATAAAGATTTAGAGATCCAAATGTGACTATATCATTTTATTTGATCTCATTTGGTATTTAGTATAAGCTATAGTGCATATGAATATGATTAAAGTGGTCTAGTTTGAACAAAGCTATAAATATATAGTTTGTTTATGAATATGATAAAATGCATTTATATCCACCATATATAGCATTGGTAAATGATCTCCAAAGGAGTCATTATGGAATCATGATATAAGATTTGTAAAATATGGATGAGCATGATATATAAAACTAATGGAAATGTGGCTTTTGTCATCCATTGATTAATGCTTTCCATATTAATAGTTATCATAAATAGCCATACTTAAGGGATATATGAAAATATTCATAAAAAATTGAGCTATTTGGAAAATCATGACTCAAAAATGGAAATATTAAAATAGCAAGAAGAAAGCTATTATCCCATTTGGGTGGAGGACAAGGCTTTGGTTATTATCAATAAAATGACTAATAATGTCCTTGATGAAGGGTTTATTTATGTAATAGTCACTTGATAAACCTGGTAATGGTTTTGTAATATTGACTATTATTCTAAGATGAGATATGAAACACCATTGTGTGTATATGGTTTGTTGATAAAAAGTAAGATATTTTGAGTATATATGCACAATAAGTTTAAAATCATGTATTGACTGTGACAACAAGCTATGAAAAAATAGCAACAATATTGTCTTATTTCACCAAGAAATTTGAGGCCTCATTATAAGAAATTACTTGGTTGAAAAGGACAATGTGATGTATGGTTTACACATTTGGTGATAATGAAATTAATAAATAAATAAAATAGACAAATGTGTAACCATCATTAAAAATAGATAAAGTGATCACTATGAATGCTATAAAGCAAAG
>JBBYHK010000001.1:144778-169423 GCA_038382065.1 Adansonia grandidieri | reverse complement strand
ATTGTATTTAGCATCAAGAAATAATAAATTCTTTTCTTTCAATTGAGAGTCATTTCTCTCTTCCAATTTTTGAGCCAGATACCTTTATTTATGCAATGGATTTTCAAAATTATCAAAATCTAGTTTATTTTGAAAATGGTGGGGGATTGTTGAAACATTTTCAAAATAATAAAAGGTCATGTCTTCAGAGTAATATCTCTTGATTATTTAATTAAAAGTAATGTCTCTGGGTTAATTACCAAGTGGTGTGACTATCCAAATGGACATGTATTAAGAAAAATTATATCCATATGAAGAGGTATTCATTTACCTATAAATAGAACCCCTCTCATTTGAAAGACATAGAAAGAAAATAGATAGAAAACTACAAATAAAATTTTGATAGTTTTGTCACACTCTGCTTAGTGCATAATGGATTGATGTCGTCGATGTAAAACACCGTCAATCATAGGGTTTCATTGTATCTTCGAGGTTTATACACCGATAACTCTTTTGCATATCTAATTAATGGTGGGGGCGAATAAAACTTTAAAGAGAGTGGCATTGTTACACACCTTGAAACTTTCATCAATTTCTCATAATTTTGGCTCCCCATATACTAACAAACCTCAGCTTTGAATATTTTGTAATCAATGCCTAGTGAATTCCTAAGAGATCCACATATATATATATATATATATGTAGCATGTTGGTTTAGCAAAAGTATAGTTCTTGGATATAATAATAATTCAACTGAATTTTGACTTGTGATTAAGCTCGAAAGAAGGGGTAGGAAATGGGACTAATGTTGTTTGTTTGGTTCGAAGAAAAATGGGGATGAGAATGAGGTAGAAGTTGTTTGGAAATACTGAAATAGTCAAATCGACAAAGGAGGGTCACCCACATGTGTGCGGACTTAGAGAAAGGAGTGGGGATCGAGGAGGCGTCGTTGTAGGGTGGAAGAGGAGAGGAGCGGTCGACTCATACAAAGGTTGATGCGATGTGGAGGTGGTGTTATGTAATCATTGCGCCAGTCTGATTAATAAAGTGGAAACTGACTGCTTACCTCTTCTCATCCACAACCTGGAGTTGGGTCGCATCGATTTGTTCGATTGTATCAACACAATTTGGTCCCGGTATTATATAATATATACTGTATACAGTCATCAAAATTTATGTCGGGTGAGGGCCCATTTCAGCTGTGGTGATAACATTTATATCAGATCCCACTTTGACGAGTTGACTTTTTTTGGTTGTTCTTACGTTTACATGTTTGGTGACTAATCAGTAATCGTCAAGGAATTTAAATCCAATAATTTAAATGCAGTAAGTATACACTACTCTTATGGACTAAGTAATGTTTGAATATGAAAATGAGTAATCAGATGTTAGTATCCTAAGAAAACGCTTCAGGGAAAATTACTCTTGTTTTGTGTGTACTACAACATAAATATACAATATATTTACTCAACTACTCAGTACGAATGCAAAATGGCCCAACGGGGAGGAATTATAAAATACTAATGTGGCCCATGGGTATAAGTTTAACGTCCCCACGTGGCGCATTTAAAAAGAACCAGAAGGCCATGATTGGACAACCACATCACGGCAATCCCCACCTCCCGTATCCGAATCAGATTTGTTTTTTATTTTTAATTCTGGCTTGGAAAATGGCTGGCCTGGCATTAGGGATATTGAAACTGTGGAAACGTATGCCAATTATGAGCCGTCCGATGCTAAACGGAATTAGATCCCGTGGACAGGGATCCCCCGGCAGGTTTAGTGGGATGAGCAACGGGTATTAGCCTATGAGGTGGTCCAAAAGTCCCTTAAATTTGAGTCATTGATTGATGGAGCAACCACTTCTATTTTATGCATTCATCACGAAACATTGTTACTGTATCAGTACGGATTGGCTGGCAAGAAGGTGCGGCCATTTAATTATCAAAGCCCAAAAAGGTTATGATGGATAGATTTACATTCATTGTGGCACATGACTATTTCGGCATTGGGTTAAAAAATAAAACGACAGCTAGAGAAACCATTTCAAAACAGTGCCTGGCATAGAACACAGTGTAACATAAGTTAAAGTAGGGTAACTTTGAATAACATAGCCTCTAATCTCCATTCCATGATTAATGTACGAAACAGGCAATCTTATAATATCAAATAAAAATAAGCTTATTTATCAGCGAATCTAAATAACAGCTATTAAAAGATTAATCTAGGATAAGTGTAACTTTTTTAATATATATTTAGAAGGAATACTTACATATATTACGGTGACATGTATTCCTTATTCGCTACAAAAGAATGTAGCTTCGCCGTGGAGGAAGAGAATCTGGAATGCGGAGTTAGGCTCTTGTCATTAACCATCAAAAAAACAATTACAGAAATAAAATAAACACCCACTCTCACTTTGCGCGTGTAGCTAACTATCATTACCCATCAAAAAGAAAAAGAAAAAAAAAACCATCAATGTTAATAAAAAAGGTCCAATTTCCGAGGCCTCCCTCAGAGTCCGTGGAGAGTTCATTTTTTTCTGGTACATTGACGACTTCGATGGAGTTTTGGAATTTTCCCATAAATGATAGTATTACAATGTCAACCCTGATGATGCCCCATTTTACTCCCTGGCCATTGCGAGTATCCAACCCCGTCTCCATTACCCGAACCAGCAGCCTGGTTAATTTCCTCACCTGCCATAGATATTATAATATATACATATATATATATATATATAGCTCCTCATAGCTAGGCAGTCTTATTTACGGCTAGCTTAGCTAGAAGAGTAATACGTTTTACTATCCAGCAGGTGATGTGCTGAAGACTTGGGAATTTCTTTTGCTTTACCAGTATTCAATTGAGGCATGAAAGCTGACCCTAGCGTGCAAGACTGTCAGATTGTATGTTTGTAAGTTATATGTAAATTTGTACCGGAAACATTGTCCATTTGTTTGATAAACAGAAGATAAGATGTTTTATCAAGGGTATGAAAAAAGAAAAAGCGCGACGATGATGCAGCCCTGTCACGACGTGAGAGAGAAAGAGGTATTTGGAACTCAGAGGACAACACACAGGTTTGGTTTAGTTTGGTTTGTTGGACGTGAATTCAATGCCATAATTGACGAGTTTGCATGTTAAAAGCAGGGTAATGATTGATAATTGCCTAACTTGTACATATTTTTCATGCTTCATATTTGGTATTTGATTTGATATTTTCCTCATACCTGCCGATAACTTCAGACTCACATGTCTTCTAACTCTCCTTGTATTACATTTTTAATCTCTATATATTATTTTATTAATTTATTTAAAAATAATTGGTTTAATATAAAAAATTTTTGAAAGATTTTTTTAACCAAAATCTCTCTCATGCAACTCTTTCAAATTCTCTAATCAATCAAATCAAATCGATGGCACAATTTTCATTTAGTAATTTGAAAAATCATTTACATGTTGACCAACAAAATTGATTCGACTTGTTTCCATTGACATTCATCACAAACATTAAGGGCCTCTCTTCATCCCTTTCAAAAATACCAATCCTTTAAATTAGGAATGTGTCAAGATCTACTCAGAACAGACGTGACCAAAACATTTGGCAATGTTATATTATGGGAGCTACCTGAAGCAAAAACATGGTGGGTCATTGCTACCATCACAAGAGGAAGAAACTGCCAAAACTTAATAAAGTTGTTTTCGGCAAATACCAAACAACTAGGAAACAGTCTCTTAGCGTTCAGTGGGGTCGACAGAGGCCCACACCATAAACAATAGCGCATTATCATCCATATTTTTCCATTAATTGGAGATGGCATATGATCAAAGCAGTCGAGAAGTGCTGCAATTAGGCTCATTTCGAAACATTAATCTGAAAAATGTGTTCAATGCTGCATAAAATTGAAACCAAAGTTGAGAAAGATTTCTATTAGTGCAGGTTTTTTCTCAAACTCTTCTTAGACTTAAATAAATCAGCCAATAAAAAGGTATTCTGGTGGGCTGCTAAACCAATCCTGTTAGGTTGACAGGCAGAGCCGAGAAACTGAAAGAGCAAGATGAAGACACCCATATCATAGCTATGAATTTCTGTGGGGAAAAAAAATAAAGTAATTAGAACCATATATCATGTACGATCATAATTATTAATCAGAAGATTAACCAAAAAAGAAACGTAATCATGAAGGAGAGGAAGAATTATTGGGTAGCCAGCCTTTGAAATTTCGGCAGCAGCAGAAGAAGGGAAATAACTAAAAACAAAGCAAATAAGTGAATAACAGTACGTTTAATGTACAATTTACATATGGCAAAACATACGGTCCATTTGTGAGGTAAAGATGATTTACGTATACAATTTCCACTAGTACCGTAGTCGGCAGGGGCATTAAAAAGACGTGACAAAAAAAAAATCGACATTTAAAAATACATTATAAAATTCGTCCTTCAGACGTTGGCAAATGAGACTTAAGTTAGTCAAGCTTTCTCATGGCTCCAGGAGAAGCTGACGTTTGTCTGCATTTCCCCCATGTCCTCTTTTCAGCTGCTATAAATACAGGCTGCTTTCCCTTACAACTCCATCGCCAATATTATTACAGCAGACCATTAAGTGGCTTTTCTTTTCTTGTCTTTCTTTTTCTTTTTACTTGGTTTATCTAGCTTTGCTCGCGTGAGTTCGGTTGTGTATGAAACTATGACATAAGGTGGAAGATATATTAGTATAGAAGAATCTGTTAAGCTCAGGAGGGATAGCGCCATGGATGATCTTCAAGGTTTTTTACATGTAATCTGATCCTCATTAGCGCTATCCATCCTGAGTTTCATCGGTTCTTCTTGCTCTTGCTCTGTCTCTCAGGCCGGGGGACTGAAGAATGATTCACGCGGGTAAGTGGTGCTGCATTTTCCCCTCTATTATCTTCGCTTCTCTAGTCTGTACCGATCTTGGTAACAAATTTATCGAGGTCTTGTAGGCTTCTTTCTTTAAAAATACCTGAGCTTTCTCCTTCAGTAATCTTCTTTTCCTCTCTTCAAACAAATATATAAAAAGTAGTTACAACATATCTTGTATTATATCATATACTATTACTTTTTAACTCTTTGATGGTAACAAAAGTTCTGTGATTGAAAGAGAATGAGTGATTAAATTCATTTTCCATTTATTATTTTAAACATCTTAGGTGGACAAAATGAAAAAGGTTTCGCTGGCATGTTGATAACAATTTCTAATTCTAACCTCTAAGCGTATGTGTTTCTGATAATATCTATATATATATATATATAATTTCCTGTGGATCTCGACTGGATAACTAGCAACATCCTGCGGGGAGTTGGATTTGGCGATTGATATTCCTTATTTATAGTCATTGTAGAATATGTATATGTATGGACAGATGTGAGATGGAAGTGTAAAGAGGGTGTTGCAGGACTTATACACTGCTGGATGGAAAGGTTAGAATTGGACTGGGACTGGGAAAGGACTTTGCTTCCTACTTGGTGTCAGCCTCGGTTCAGTTTTTCTACCAAGGCCAAGGCCGCCTCTTTTTGCATTGACTGCATTCATTTCTCCTTCCGAACTTAGGGATATTTTTAATCCCACTTTCCACTTTCCAGGTGAGTGTATTTCCACACTTAGTTTTATGTTTCCACTAGAAAACGGGAGTGGTGATTATTTTCCTCCTTTCTTTTCTATATTCTCATTGCTTTGTTTCAATTATTTATTGAAAAAATTTTATGTAACAAACGAGGACCTCATATACATTGTGGAGATAATTAATTACGTCTCTGTAGACTATAGCTAATAAGTGCGCTGTATAGTGTTTAAATCCCCTTTTTAAAAGTCAGAATTGAAAAAAGGACAATGAAAATGCTTGCTACGCCAAAATGGCGTGCAAAATCTAGTCAATGTGTTTCTCCAGAATATTCAATGGATGTCTTCAAGCTAACGCCCCTTTGCATATTGATATATATGCTCTGAGTATAGCAATAGGTGGCCCCAGCGCTTATTTGCTTGAATATTCAATTATTTGCGTTAGATTGGAGCTTCATGATTATGATCATAATAATGCCATTTTGAGACACTCCGTTCAAATGTTAATCTCATAATTTAAGTAACACTATTATAAGGGTATAAAAAAAATGATTAGTGATTGTCCATATGAAATCATGGAAAGCCTCCAATTTGTCTTATTTTAGCAGTGACATTGATTGAGATTCAAGATTTGCCATGTGCCTCTGCGCAGCTCCTTTTACTAGCCTTACCATGCAAGCCTGCCAAGCCCATTCACTTCCCTGCACTTCCAATTCTGGCAGCCAGCCAGATGCAGCAGTGCCGCGTACTCCACAACAAATGAGGTTGACCGTTGACATGATATTGGGATTCAGAATTATTTCAAATTTTTTTTAATTTATTTTTTATATAGAGTTAAAGTTACTTCTGACCCCGTTGATAAATGATAATTGAATAACCTCAACTTGTTGTTATTCATGGCAATGGATTGTAAAACTAGGGTTTGAAGACATCTTGAATGGCATAGGGCGCAAGTCAAGTAAATAGTTTCTGGGTCTACTTATTGTTATTCTTTTCTTTTTAATAATCGTGAAGAGATAGTGCATGAATTGTTCACCAGCATGTGCGTCTATAGGTGCAATTAGTGTGAGTTATGACCATGCTCCATGTGTAACTGGAATTACGAGAGGAACCCTGGCATTTTAATTTTAGGTTTTTTTTCTTTTATCTTTGCGAAGAGCGTTCAATTTTGGGCGTTCTTTATTTCTTTAATTTGTTGTTCAGAAAATTTGTGGGCTTTCAAATATTTTTCATTGTAAAAGAAAAAAAAAAAGGTAAGAAATTGGACCATGTTTCCTAGCTTGTACTACGGATCTTCAGATGCCCAGGACAGTGGAATAGCAAAAAAAAAAAAAACTGAAAAAATACTAATACTAACAAGTAAAACCTTATCTTGAAATTCATATTGGTTATAATTGATTTTTCCACATTAAAAAACAAAAAATGTGGACTTTTGTAATTATATTCACAACAATGATCAAAGATAGTCAAATAGTTGCATAAACCAAACTCATATAAAACTCAATGAATTAACCTATGCCACCCTAAAAAGCAATAAAAATAAAAAAACAGAGTCCAAACAGACAAGGAGAGGAGAGGAAGCATGAATGTGGTCTAGAAGTTGAAAAAGAGAATGGCTTGATCCAGTGGAAATAGTAGCAAATGGGCTGACAAAGCACTGAGGCTTGAACAACTTGATAAAAAGTCAAAATTGGTGCTCCTGCCCACTCAATAAGAGATATAATTATTTTATTTTATTTTTAGTAAGAAAGAACTGTAACTGTAAGCCTGTTGTAACCGTTCAATTTCAGTTGATATTTCTAGTACTGGATTATTTAGCTCCACCACACAAAACCAGAAACACCCCCCACCCCCCCCAAAAAAAAAAGGCATATATGGCTTCCACTCCCAGTCCCAGACAGCTTCACTAGGATTGTATCGGATTCAAAGTCCAGCTCTCTTGATCTCCACCGGAGTCGAAGAGGCAGGCAGCTCAACAACCCAATGGCTGCTACTGTCTCTCACTTTCTCTCTAAATTCGATGTGCCAAAACATCCCTTTCTCAATTCTCACACGCTCTCTAGGAACCGCAGCTTCTCACTCTGTACTCCAATTCTTCCCAATCCCAAGTCTTCTAGAAAGAACAATTCCAGCACTTCGCTCAAAACCTCACCGCCACAACAACAACAACCACCACCACCACCACCTACTAAATCTCAATCCCCTCTCCCTTCCAAATCTCTCAATGTTCCTGACTCTAACCGCTTTTTTTCGCTTCTTGGCCGGATAAGGTACAATTTTTCTTACTGCTAACAATTGTTAGGCTTCCTCTGTTCTTGAAATTTTAAATCTTTCGGGGAGGATTTTGCAGAGATGGGTTTAAGATAGATGAGCTTGGGTTGGAGATTTTATCAATTGCACTGCCTGCTGCGTTGGCTTTGGCTGCTGATCCCTTTGCTTCACTTGTCGATACAGCCTTTGTTGGCCATTTGGGTACACACTTGTTACTTTGTTTTATTCTTTCATCCTTTTATTTTATAATCTTATCAAGCTTGCATTTGTAGCTTTAACTTATTAATCACAGCTTAACATGGATTTATAAAAATTAAATTAAATATTGGTTTTTGTGGTGCAGGGTCGGTTGAATTGGCGGCGGTTGGGGTATCAGTATCAATATTCAATCTGGTGTCAAAATTGTTTAATGTTCCTTTACTTAATATTACAACATCCTTTGTTGCTGAAGAGCAAGCATTAATCAGTGGAAACAATGATGGTAATTTCAGTGAAAAGTAACCAAGCAATTGCAATTCTATCATGTTATTGTTTGGTTGAACTTTTACTTAACTCTGGCCTTTTCTTATGAGTAAGATGCTGAATTTGAGCCTCAAGGCAAGAAAGTTCTTCCTTCCGTATCCACTTCCCTGGCGCTGGCAGCTGGCCTTGGCATTGTAGAAGCGGTTGCACTCTCAGTTGGCTCGGGTTTCCTAATGAATATCATGGGTATACCTGCTGTATGTCAGGCTAGCTAATTATGAATATATTATTATTTTTTAGAAGTGTAATGCTCTAATTTGATATATCTTATTCCTTTTTTTTTTCTTTCCTTATTTCATAGGATTCACCAATGCGTGGGCCAGCTGAGTGTTTCCTGACCTGGAGGGCCTTTGGTGCCCCGGCAATTGTAATTGCACTTGCTGCTCAAGGCACTTTTCGTGGATTTAAGGATACCAAGACACCATTGTATGCCATTGGCAAGTATTGCAGCATGCCTTCTGTTTCAATTTCTCTCTAGGGGTCTCTTTGCTGCTTATTAGCAGTATGTTTTACTGAAACACAACTCGTGTGATGGAGTCTAAAACCCAGCCAGATCTATTTTCTCGTCTGCGAAAATCAATGACTTATTAGCATATGAGAACAATCATAAGATATCAGTGGCTAAGAATCGCTGAACCCCAGTCAATAGTCAAGGAGTGAGAAAGATTGAAAAAATTTGTGATGATGAGGAGATAATAGGCTACACTTTTACGTTTATCCTTTTCATTTTGCCTCATTGAAAATCCAATTTCAGCTCCTCATACTAATATTTTTAATTGTTAGTTCGTAAGCAAAATTGCAATTTATGCCCCCTATGGTTGATTTTGTTCAAGTAGCACCCTCAACTCTTCTTGAATTGCTAGGTGCTAAATTAAGATCAAAGTATAAGAATAGTATTCTTCAATGTCTGAAAAGTATTCTAGTTTAGCCTGTGGAACAAATATCATGCTATTGCTTGTAGGTTATGCATATGGTAGTTCTATATATGGTAAATTTCTTCCCTGAATTAACAGGTGTAGGCAGCTTACTAAAGGCAATATTGGATGCAATTTTGATATTTCCCATTGGTTTTGGCATTGGCGGAGCTGCAGTTGCTACCGTGATTTCTGAGTACGTCAATAATGTGGTAAACTTAAAGATTCTAGTATACTCGGCAGTTGGCTCATAATATTTCTGTTAGTTTTGGAAGTTCTGTTGATGTTTTTACTTCTACTAAACTTTCATCACATTTTTGCTTAACCAGATATCTGATTGCTATTATTCTTCTATGGGAGCTGAATGGGAAAGTGGTACTGATCTCTCCAAATGTTGACTGGAGAAAAGTTTCGCTCTATATAAAATCTGGTGCATTTCTCGCTAGATAATTTTAGCAATGTTCAATTTCATTTGACGCTCCCTAGGATTATCTTGGTCTGTCAGTTTTGAAGTAAATAGTCCAGGTCAATCTCATATGGTAGAAAATTGCAGGAGAAAAAGCTTCAAGAAAAAAAAAAAAAAAAAAAAAAGGCTGATAGCTTCTTTGGAAAGCATGTTGTATGAGTTTGTCAGATTTTAGGAGGGATTAGACTAATAGCTCAAATAATTTTTGTCTGTACAGATATAATAGTGAAATCTATTCCTTTCTTACACTGACATTTCGCTCTATTAAGTTAGAATATCTTAGTCATATAATGTCCTGAGATTAAGACAAGCCTTAGCTGTTACTTTCGTGCTGATCTTAAATATTACTTCCGGTATCTGCCTAATTTTTCTTATAGTTAAGCTACATAAAATTAACCTTAAAAACAGAGAACCTGTAAAGTATTTAAATTTTGAAATAGCCAAATTTTAGCATGGAAATGGTTATGGTACTTGCAGGTGGACTTCTTATTGGCAGGACCATGGCCACTCTTGGAACTCTCACACTTGCAACGTCACTGGTAGCTAGGGAGGGCCCTATTCCTACGGCTGGTCATCAGATTTGCATACAAGTTTGGTTGGCGGTATCTTTGCTAACTGATGCTTTAGCACTCTCTGGTCAGGTAGCTTGTCCTGTGTTTTTCATGTGGAAGACCCAAATGTAGGATATTTATGGCAATAAATGAAACCTGTTGTTTGTATTTATACGGAACTACTTCTCAATCATCTTTTGGGTTTCCGTAACAGGCTCTTCTTGCCACTGATTACTCCCAAGCCAATTATCAACAGGCTCGCCAAGTGATTAATAGCGTTCTACAGGTTTATAAAACCTAGTTGTCCATTTCTTCGAAATTTATTTCCCCTTTATCTAACTGAGCCAGTTTTGTTGTCTTGTTACTTGATTTTCAAGCAGATTGGTTTAGTGACAGGGTTTGCTTTGGCTGTCTTCTTATCCCTTGGATTTGGAGCATTTTCTGGCTTATTTAGCACAGATTCAGAAGTTCTCCAAATTGCCTGGTCGGGTACTTTGGTAAGTGACCTCCTCATATGCACTTTTACAATAACTTCTGGATAGATTTTGATTAACCAGCAGAATGCGCGGAATCTTTTTGATTGTTGCTTATAAAAGAGCCTACAGCCACTCTGAAATACCTGGTGCAGTTTTCTTGGCTGTATTCAAGATGATATTGGTTTTCAATGCTTTGTTCATGTATATTACATCATCAAAAGTAACTTCTGTAAATGCCTGTGGCATTGGGTGGAACTGGAGTCAGTTTGCATTTTAGACGCTACTTATTAAAACTATTGCGTGTCTATATGGGCCAGACTTGTTATGTTTGGTCCTTAAGAGATCTATTTCTTGTAAACAATGACATCATTTCTTTCATATTGCTTCCTTTTTTTTTTCTTTTTCTTTTTTTTTTTCCCTAATCTATTATGGCATTGACAGAATTGTTCATGTCAAAAAAAAAAAAATCTTTATGTTTTTGCTTTCCGGAACATGCATCAGGTATGGTGACTGATGCTTTTAACTGCTAGACTGTCTGACATTGATACTTTTTTGCAGTTTGTTGCTGGCTCTCAACCAGTGAATGCAGCTGCTTTTGTTCTTGATGGGCTCTATTATGGGGTTTCAGACTTTGAATATGCTGCAGTCTCTATGGTACCTTAACTTCCTTACTAATCTTTGACTAAGTATCTATCTGCTATAATATCTTTAACCAAGTGATATATTTTTGTCCTTCCTGAGTGAGCTTGCCATGTGTGATTTCGTAGGTGGTAGTCGGGTTGATCTCATGCATATTCCTACTTGTGGCTGCTCCTTTATTCGGTCTTGGTGGAGTGTGGACAGGCTTATTTATCTTCATGACCTTGCGTGTCGTAGCTGGGATTTGGAGGTAGTTAAAATCTATTAGGAAGGCAATATCCTTATGCTATGAGTACATAATTACAGCAATTGATAATGAAATACGCTACTAGAGCTATTCCATCTCATCAGACTCATTCGGCTGTTTAATGTTAGGTTGGGCACAAAAAGTGGACCATGGAAAATGATTTATTGTGATATGGAGAGAGGAAATGGATAAGAAGAGTGCATCAAAGTTGGCTGGCCAAAGCTTCAATTACTTTATCGGTTTGAGACGTTAGACGCCCGTCATGGTGTTGAGTAAATAAGAAAAGGTGGTGGCAATGGATTCAGCATTCAATGACCTCCAGCTTTTAATTGATAGGCTAACTGGATTCAGATTAGATCAGAATGAATAGATTTGGGCTCGTCTCTGCCGGATCCACTTGGACTTAAGATGGGATGATCCGATTGGGAACGGCATTATATTTAGCTCTGGTCAGAACTGAATTGATTCTATTTTTCAAACGCATAAATAGCAATGTAAATTGTGTGTATATATTATATCATTCATATAGTTTTTACAATGGCTTGGCAGTTTACTCTTCTCTCATCAAAAAAAAAAAATGATGTCTGTTTATTGTGGCGTAGGACATGAGATAATTAGGATAATGACCCTTCACCCTGATAAACGAAAATTCTATTTACTTGCTCAGGAATTACGTTCAAAAGATGATTGCAACATTACAACACCTAGTCCAGCTCCTGGATGGGAATCATTCGATAATAAAGGACGTGCCACCTTTACCCTTCTTGCTTTGGGTTATAAGTGAGAGATGGATCTTGGCTATACCACGACTAATTACCAGCCAACCTTCTACCTGGTTGAGTTCATAATCCATGGTTTCTTTCTTTTATCTCATGATCACAACTTAATCATAATAATAATAATGATGATGATGATGATGATGATTATGAATTTTAACCGTTTGCCGAATGGAATCATAAATTGACAGGGTAGGATCAATTATTGAAGAGAATTGCCTAACAATTAACAAGACAGGATCAGAAATGATCATAATCTCATTTCTCGATGACAAACCATACTGCTGTCTCCCCAAGTCGAATCAAAAACAACAAAAAAAGAATCTTTGACCAAAGGCAGAAGAAAGGGAAAAATGTACAAGGCAGGCATAACACAACATCATTGTAGTATACATATACAGAGCCAATCTTCAAATCAACCCTTCGGTTGAAGGACCACCTTGGGAAATTTTCTCTTCATGAGTTATTGGCAGCAACCGTAGGATCAATCCTCAAGGAATAAACCCAACCTTATGAAGCATCAAAAGTCAATAAGTTTTCATAGGTCGGCTTCAAGATCACAAATTTTCGTCTTCAAAGAATCAGCAGGCAAAACCACTGAGTTAAACAGAAAACAAGCAAACCAAATATGGTGATACCAGTTGTTTTTCACTTCTTTGTTGTTCGGATTCTTTTACAATGAAATCTAGCCTACCAACTTAAGAAGGCTACGAAGTATATCATATGCACAATTAATCATACACCAAGATGTTAGTGACAAAATTTCTCACATCTACAAATAAATTTTGGTACCGCAAAAGCCTTTAATTAGATTAAAATTATTCCCAATAAAAAAAAAAGTCCATATAACTCTTAACCAGATTGCAACATAAACATAATAAGAATTATGCCTTTTATGACCATCACAATTTTCTGATCCGTAGCGGAGAAACAGAATCAATTTTTTGTGACATAGATGAATATGAACCACAATGCTCAGAATAACACAACATTCTGTGTGCCCTCTGCACTCACAAATTGATTTCTAGTAAGAGATATCAAAACCCTTCCAAAAGCACATGTCATGCAGCTCTAAACTATTCTCCGTACAAGGCAACTCAACATTGCAATTTTAATAAAGCCATATGACCGAAATATTCATAGTAGTGCAACAGACAACATAAAAGGCACTGAAAGAGGAAGGAACTAGTTTCTGCAAGTACTAAATCCCACAAACTATTCAGCATTCACAAGATGCAAGAATCAAAATAAGACACCACTTAAATTTGCTGGAACAAAGTGAACCTTCATAGAAAGTAACAGCACCACATATCAAATCATTTAATGCAGCAACATTCCATATTCCATTATCCGTATTCTTTAGTTCTAAGTTCATTTGGAACATAACCCAAAAAAAAATTGACCTTCAAGTTAACCATACACTTTGTTGTGGTCAGTCAATCTACAACTAGTTATGCACGTAAACTAAATTAGTTATTCATAGAAGATGCGACAATAATCGTGAAAATATTGATTATCTAAAAAGGCAATATAAAGTAGGATCATTTGGGGAAAAGTAAACTAAATCAAATAAAATACAGGTAATTACCTGGCATAAAGAAAAACAAGAGGAAGCAATTATTCAACTCCTGCACCAGACCTGGCAACTTTGTACCGTAACTTCCTGTTCTGATTTTCCTGTAAACAATTTATTTAGAAAATAGCCTGAAATGAATAAAGAAACCAACTTGTAACCACACATAGCATAGAAAAACAATGGTCATAAGCTCACCTGATCAAGAACTTTAGCTGAGCTGGCTTCGACGAGCCTGGCCAAGCTTTCGATTTTAGACAGCATTTTCTCATATAAATCCTCTAATCCGGCCGTGTAATTAACGGCTTCCGGTCCAACCAAACGACTCAATCTCCCAATTTCCATTCCCTCGGAGCACATATCCAACTCCGATTGATCCTTTGCTGTTTGTTTCATTCCAATTAATTTCTCCTCATTTCTATCTTCATTCATCGCCATTAAGCTCCTTAATTCGCAGTTCAAAAAGGGTAGAGCAGAGGTTGGGCTAAAAGAACCGTAATGTCCTCTAAACGCAGGACCAATGTTGACTATATCTATTGATAGCGGATTAAAACAGGGTCTCGATGATTGAAACTGGAAGGCCCGATACTGGTTGGTTTGAATGAATTGGTCTTGTAGAGGAGTGGTGAAGAGGAGGAAAATTGAAGGAGCGAAAAGGGAATTGAAATCAGCGTTTTGGATTGGAAGAGAAAGTTTGGGGATAGAGGAGAGAGAACGAGTGACGCAGAACTCGCGCATGGAAGGGTGGAGGGGAGATTTTCGGCGGGAGGAGAACCAGCCGATGAGGGGTTTGTGGTTGAGGTGAGTAGGAGAGAGTCGGGAGGAATCGACACTGCCAAGTGAGTCGTAGAAGGAAAGAAGAGAAGGGAAGGAGAGGAAGCTGGAGATGGTGGCGACGAGTTGCGAATCGGGGGAAGTTTGGGCCGAATCGTCGGAGAGAGTGGAAGCGGAGATGTAAGTGACGTGGCCAAAGAGGAGACCGTCGACGTCGGCAGGGGAGGATGAGAGGCGTTGGATCAAGGATGCGAGTGTGGGCCCTGATATAGCTAATTTCTGCAATACCAGATTGTCCATGACGTGAAAAGGCTGAGAGCAACAGGGAGGTCAGTTAGAGGGGTGGTAGCCTAGCCTATGGGGCTGATAAAGAGGTTGAAGAAGAGAAGAGCCAGACGCAGCGCTTCACTTCTCTGAGCTCTAAAAGCTGAAACAGACGCAGAGTTTGTTACTGTGGCTTGCCTTGGTGTTACAAGGGCTTTTCCCTGTCTGTAAATGAACAGTAGTAGGGGACAAGATCATACAACTGAATGTCCAGTGGGCTCGAACATTGAGATTTTTAATTCCTTTAATTTTAATGGGTTGACTGGGCCTTTTTCTTTTGGATTTTGCAGTTTTGCTGTCGGTCTGTCTAACAAAATCAAAAAAATTATTCATCCAAGCCCACAATTCTATCACAAGAATCAACAAAAAACCTAAACACTCAACTCACTCTCTAGCCAAGAAAATCAGGAAATGATTAACCAAGGCAAGAGAATTAAAAGTATAAATGCAAATTTCATTAGATGTTTCGATATCATTGTTAAGGTTCCTTCAACATGAGTAAACATGGCTGCATCAGACAAGGGCAATGTTTTTCTCTACAAAAAGGATGAATAAACTCCTAACAAGATTGACGAAGTCAAGAATCTGAACAAAGAAATTTATGCCAGTTGTAAACAGTTCATACTTAGCATGAAAATCTGTGTATTAGGAATTGACAATGGTAATGCTGTAATTGGCAAGAGAAGCAGGCATCCGGAACAAAATCTGTCTCATCTACCCTAATACATAACATTCTCCACGCTAATATAAGCTGAGGGCCAATATATATACAAAATCATACCTAAAGTGAATTAACCACGAATATCATAGCTGAAAAATCCCACTGAGCATGAAATGAAAGGCAGGTTGATAATATAGCCATCCAATTTGATCTCCCTACATTTTACCCTATTTCATATGTTTCAGGTTACCACTTACCAGTTGCAGCAGACAAATAGCAGTATCAAGCATTGATCCATCAAAGATGTTATAATAAAGAACGGAGTAGTAAATAGCATTAGGTGAAATGTAAATTAACTAATACAAAGGCAGATAAATTTTATCCTGTTTCTTCTACAATGCAAAGAGGAAACCTCAAGAGAAAAAGAGACATATAATCATATGATCTATAAACAGATCTGACAGTAAGAATTCTCAGAAAGTATTTATAAACACATAATCACTTGATAGAGAATAAACAATAAGATTTCAATGCAAGATCTGAGCCGATCAAATGGAATTACAACGTCGTAACATGGAGTCTCAATGGATCCACCAGTATCAAGTACCCAATAAACCAGATCCATACACATTTCACCACCCCATCCATAAAATGACAAAAGAAATATCCCTAAAATTCCCCAATAGGAAATTTATTCTCTTAAAATTAAAAAAAAAAAAACTGAAAAATGAATCAGTCACAATTGAAGCTATACTGTATCCTAAAGAACAAGATTCAGAAATGCGGAACCACGGATCAGGTTCAGACACGAGCGGCAACAGCAGCGGAAGCGGCTGCGGCAGCATTGGAGGCACCACCACCTAGAAAGGACAAGAAACCGGTGGCTGCTGGTTCTTGCTCGTCCAAGAAGAGATCCTCAGGTACCCTGAAGGCGCCGTGAGCACAGACGAGTCCGACTCCAACCATGAGAGCGGAAATTAGAAGAGATCCAACGGTGGTCAGGAAGACAACGAAGACGCTAAAGATGATGAGGATGCCGAGGGTCTCGCGATCGGAGAAGGTACGGCCGAAGACGACGAGAGGCTGGTCAGGGGAGCGGAAGAGGTAGAGAAAGATCCAGGAGCAGAGGAGTCCCAAAAGGAGGAGAAGGGAAAAGGGATGGGAAAGAAGCGAGAAGGCAAGAATAAGACCAATCACCGACAGATAATTGACTCGGAAATACGAGTAATTCTTGCGGACACGGAGGGCGGCTTCAGAGAATGACTCAGGCTTGGAGAAGGCGGAACGGTCAACAAGTTCGGCCCAGGGACGGCGCTGGGAGAGGCCGTTGCGGAGGGAATCATTGAGATGGTAAACGAAAGAGAGAAAAGCTGGTGTGGCGACAGGCTGTTGAGATTCGGCAGATTGGACAGTGGAGACTGGGATAACAGGTGGAGCTGGGGCGGACATTGCAGAATGGCGGTGTCGTTGGAGATGAGAGCTGTTTTAATTTATTTGGGGATTTGATCGGGCAAGTTTAGGGAAATAGGGAGAGAAGTTAGAGGGAAGGATTTAGATAGATATTTTAGAAAATGCTAGATTCGGGCTTTGGTTTGGCGTGTAGAAAATAAAAATAAAGGGGATGATGGGATGAGAGGACGAAAGAGTCAGAGAAGGACGTTTCACGGTGTTTTCCTTCTTTTTGTTGCTTTTTCCTTCGTGGTTAAGGATGGGCCAGGAAGTTTGACGCCATAACTAGTGGGCTCTTTTATGTTGTTTTGGGTCGGTGGGCCGCCCACTTGAGACGAGTCAGAATGATAAAGATGTCCGATGAGTTGACAATCTCAATTCCCGGGTTTTACCATGCTGGTAGATTCAAGTAGTCCTAAAATAATCCACATAGATTCCACCATTCAGATGAAATTGCATCATGTAATGTCATAATGTAAATACAATACCAACGACAACCAGACACATTATTATTATTGTTGTTGTTGTTATTATTATTATGTGTTTTTTTAGCCACTGCACTGTAGCAAAATGACACTACTTTTCTCCTCATTTCTTCTCCAACTAAAAACCTCTAATCTATCCTATCACGACGCCTCACGACCTATTTTAAATCGCCGGGGCTCACAGCTTCTCCTTGCACTCTGCAATGCAAGAGAGCTGGTGCAAAAATACCCGTCGATGTGACAATCTAAACAACCTATAAAAACATCAATGCAAACCACGTAGTAACTAGTTCAATATTATTATTTCAAATATATCAAAATATGCCAAGATAACATAAAGTTCCTCGCCATATTAGCGTGCGTTAATGTTTGCATATCATGATCCTAAGAGAACACATCGATAAACAACATAATACCATGCAAAGCAATTCACCATTCAAATAAAACACTCTGAACAGACAACACTGATGTTTTGAGAAATTCAGAAAATCCCAGACTCAGAAGGTGGATCCATTCCATCCAAAGTTGGAACCCTGCAAAATAATCAAACGTATCAGCAGTATCAAACGGCAAGTACGACAAATGAGTGTAAAATATCATCACGGGCCAAAGAAATAGCATAAGTTGGACTCACAAGAAAGCTAATGAGAGCAAGACAGTATGAAACAGTAAAGATTTATTTACATTATCTAATGCTGGTGTAAAGCATGCAAACACTGTGCATATTCTTGGCTTTGATGTGCCTAAACAAACAGGGAAATGCAATGAGAAGAGACAAATAGATGACAATGATCCATCCTCTTGACAATTAACAAAGAAGAGACAGCTTGCCTTAGTGTCATAGAATTTGAGGAAGAACCGTGACTTAGGCACCTGTAGCTTTGTTTCAAGAATTGCAGCAATTGCAGCACTCAGTTTCTTGTTCACATCTGGATTAAGGCCACCAATGGATACCAACTCGCCATATGCAGCTGGCTGCTCAGTACCACCAAATGATATGGGCACTGAACCCTTCAATACAAGCATCACATACTGCATATCAACAGCCATGTGTTACATCATATGCCAAGATGAACATGCAATATTGAGAACACTATAAAGTTTTTCCAGCTTGTTAATAAGAAGCAGAAACAAAAGAGGAAGAGCAAGAGCATTTGAATAACAATATAGATCACTTTAACCAAAAGCATATTTCTCTCACTGTTATAGGTGATAAATAGCGTCTAACAGAGCCATACAAGTAAATAAAAAACAGGTAGAACAGTAAAGCATTTACCACATTCAAGATGAACTAAAATTTACACGAGTAAAATAGACTAGATGATGGTAACTATTATGATACAAACTCTTTAGGACTTGCAAAATTCTTCAGGCATCAGCCATTATTCAGCCTAAATTAGATGAACTTCTTGTGTTGCACTTGGAATGATGTTCAGAAAAGAAAAAGGTAAAAAAAAAAAAAAAAAATTGCGCATGTGTATATAAGCACTTAATAAAAGCCTCTTTCAAAAAAGAAACAGAAGCAGCGTTCAGAATAATGGTTTCATATCTGTGGGATAAATTGAGTTGTTGCTCTTTTCTAGCATTTCCAATTGACAAAAGCGCGAAGAACCAAAAATACTTAGCTTAGAAGCTCCACGTTAAGGTATGTATCAACTGGTCGCTCTTTAAGGGATTCTAGGATAATACAGTGCAAAAGCACAATTTCAGGTCTTAGCGACTGCTTAAGGCTTAAGCAAGCATGCATACATTAGTGCACTACCCTCTCAAAGAACCCATTCTAAACAAATCCTTGAATGGGTAATGATCCTTTATCACTAATGGTAAAGAGTTTAACCAAATAGGATACATCCTATACACCCTAATACCGAGACTACAACAGCATACCAAGACCGCAATATTTCCCAAATTAATTAAATAACTAAATTATTAAATTAAATATTAAGGATATTGGCAAAAATAAATAAATAAAAAGCATCGGAATCCACACTATAAAGCAGAAATTAAAGATTCACAAATTCGAGAAACAGGTAAACTAGAAACGGAAAGTAGTAACAAGAAGAGGGGAAACGAGAAACGTACGGCCTCCGGTTTGCCGATGAGTTTGGCAACCGAAGAGGTGGCTTCGGAAAGGATGGAGGACGTGTCAACGCCCTCCAGGTTCACGTTGGTTGAAAGGTTGAGGCAAGGCATCTTCTGTGTCTCAACTGTGATCACTCTTCTGTCTTCTCCAACTAGTACTGGGAATTAGAGATAACAGAAATCCCACACGCTTGTTTTCGACCAGCTCCCCAGGTCGCCTATCCCTAATCTTAAAGTAACCCAGGTCCAGGAGCCACAGAATGAAAAATGCACCTCAACCGAATTCCGAAGCCCCAGCCAGGCAATGGGCCCCCATGCACCTCTTGCCCATGGGCTCGTATTCGAAGCTAATCTCTCGACCACTAACATGGGCATCACAGCCTTTGCCCATTATATTTAATTTGGGCAAAAGCTTTGGTTGGCTTGGTTCCATCAACTTTTTCTTTTATAGATATAAATATATATATATATATATATATTTTAATTAGTTTGTACGAAATTATATACAATTCTCCTCACATAAAACGGTTTAAAAAGTTTGAAAATTAAAGATTACATGATTAAACTTTTTATCTTAATAAATGTACTAATTTCTGATACTCTTTAAAAATGAAAAACAAAACCTATAACTAATGCTCGACTCAATTACAAGCTACAAGGCTGAAAAGGACCGGAGGAATTTGGGTAATTTATGACTTTTTATCATGATCTTGTTTTTTATCATAATAATTTTTTTTTACACATGCAATGCATGTTAATGATGTAATGCGTGAATGTTATAATTAAATTAATAAAATATGGTAAGTCCACGCAACATAATTAGTCAACATTTTAAGTATATATAAAGACATAAAATGTATATATAAGTAAAAAATAACTTACACTTTCAATCACTTAATTTTGAAAATTAACGTTTTAATCTTTATTATACAAGTTTTATTGTTTTTTTATCCCTCAAAAGATAATAAAATTATCACTTGACCTTGATCGGATTATTCATTTAAGTAAGAAGTGACCGAAACATTATCTTCATTATTAGATGATGGAAGCAAAAATAATAATAATAATAATAATAATAATAATAATGATAATAATAATAAAGATTAAATATATTTTGTTCAATTGCTATCAGTTAAATTATTGTATTTTTTTATATTGCTAACTAGAAAGAAAAAATATTATCAATTCAATTTTTTAAAGAATAAGTTATCCCATTTAAAGTATATACAAAGACATAAAAATATATGCAGATAAAAACAAAAGAAGAAACGACCCTTTCAATCACTTAAATTTAAAAAATAACGCCTTAATCACTTATGTTTACGCAAGTAATGGTATCCAGGTGTTATTGCTTTGCTTTAAAAGATAATGGACCTATCACTAGGTTTCACTTCTTCTTCAGTATAGTTTATATCAAATCTTTAATATAATTAGTTTATATTTAATATACTAATAGTAACATATAAATCTATGCACTATTCATAAATGAGATGATGCATCTTTTATAAAACTAAAATTATTTTATTTTATTTTATTTTAAGCTGTGAAATTTTTTTTATAAAAAAATTTATATTCTAATTATATGATATGAAGGTGGAAAGAGCATTTTTGTTTTCATTTTTTGGCGCATGAAAATGGACGCGTGTGTGTTGCCTTTGCTTGAATGCTGGGCGAAAGAGACAAAGATGTTGTTTTTTGTTTTGTCGAGGACCCGAGAAGTAGGCATTTGATTTTTAATGTAGAAAGAACAGCATGCACAGCCAAAAAAAAAAACGAACAGAAAAATCAGGCTATTGTGACAGAAGGAGAATGACAGGACGACAAAGCTTGGGCCAATCATTTTCAATAATGTCTAAAGATTGATATTGAAGCATCAATGATAAAATACAACTGATATGAAAATGATATTTCAGACTGATGGAACGAGGTTTCGTTTTTTTTTTTTTTCTTTTAATCATATGACATTTGGACAGTGGAGATTAAACTCTTAAAACATAACCGTTATTCGTTTCCTTGGGTGTTGGGGCAAAACTTAACCATAGGCTGTATGCCGTAGATAATGCCTGTAGATGCAAGTGCAGCCATTAAATCCACGTAATTCCCGGGCCTTTCCCTCAAATTACTCTTGCTCCTGCAGGAAAACGGCAAAAGGCTATGGGCGCCTTTCATGCCATGCCATGCCGTAGCCGTGCAATTAAGAAAGAGTTAGTTGCCTCCGCATTTGTGAATATTCACCACAATAATTACTCGACAATTTCTAGCTACTCAAAAACCAAAAGCTTTAACAAATCTGGAACATAATTTTTTTTCAAATGGAGAACAATTTGGATTGTCTCCAAGTTTGGAACTTTCATGGGAACAAATTTCAGATAGGTAAACCAAAATCATTAAAAAAAAAAGGTTTTGGAGTCCATAGTCTGGAGTCCAATTCTAAACTATCCAGGTCCACCTGACCTGAGCAAATCAGAAAGCGGTCACTTTTGGGCAAGAAACAATTCATTAACAAACTTAATTATCATTAACTTAGGATTTACGTTCTCTTAATTAACTCCGTAATTATATCCACAAACATCTTCTTGAAATCCACACCTCAATCAATGATGCCTGACATTTCGACACCTGTGCTTCTTTTTTTTTTTCCTGGGGGAAAGTTTTGGAACTCGGTTCCAGCAGTGCCACTTCTTCACCCTCCTACTTCTTTATTCATTGGATCATCAAAGAATATAATAATTAATTTTTATGCTTTCACCGATGGAATTCGTCTCAAATGATCAATTGGTGAGACCAAGGCATGCTCTTACGACCAAAAATTTAGCTTTAAAGAAAAAGGGCCCACCAATATAAAGAAAAAGAAGAGAAAGAGGGAAAAAAAAAAAAAAGCTGTTTCCTCGGGTCCCATCTGAAGACCAACTGAATCCCGTGCTCCCTCCCCCCTGAATTCCTCAATAATTATCTCCATCTCTGCAAGCCACCGCTTTAGGCCTTTACTCTCTCTCTCTTTGTTCGTACCTGCCAGTCGGACACTCACTCACCGGCTCAGCTCGGCTCAGCTTTAGCCCAGTTCAGTGCGTGAGAACCACTCTCTCCGTACTCTCCTTTCAAAGTTTGCTGCTGTTGCTCTGTTTCTAAGCTGCTAGCTTTTGGAAGTTCAAAACCAAACTCGCCGCTTGTTGTTTAGGCGTTTTGATTTGATTTTTTTTTTTTTTTTTTGGGGAGTGGGGATGGTTATTGACGAGGAAAAAAAGCTTGTTTCTTTCCTCTCATCTCCTTTTCTTTGATAAATAATCCTATTCGTGTTTGTTTGGTCTTTGGTGTGTGCAGCATTGCAGTGCAGTAGTTACTTTCTCCTACCCTGCTAACGTCCCAAAATTGGTGCTTTTCTTCTTCTGTTCTTCAAACCCTTCTTCGTTATACTTGTACCGATACTAATTACATACATATCAAACAAATCAGTGGCAAAATCTCTGCATCTTTACACAGATTCCATCCAGTTCTCTCTCATAACTTCCCCACTCGATGGAGAATGCATCTTCACTAATATCCATTCCTGAGAAACCCCCTCCACAAGACCTGCCAGAGGCCTCTGCTAAGCCTTACAAGAAAAGCTTTGTTGCTACTCTAATGGAAGCCGCCTCTCTCCGCTCTCCTTTTAAGGAAGACACCTACTATATCCCCCTTTTAAAGTCTTCTGAGAAGAAAGCGTTGCAAGAGCTCAAGGATAAGCTTATGGCTTCTTATGGCCTAGACGGCGAATGCACGATGTGGGGTATTCCTCTTCTTGGTGGAGATGAGAAAGCTGATGTCATTTTGTTGAAGTTCCTGCGAGCTAGGGACTTCAGGGTTTTGGACTCCTTTAACATGTTGGAAAAGTGTCTTTCTTGGAGGAAAGAGTTTAAGGCAGACAATGTTGCAGAGGAAGACTTGGGATTTAAGGAACTTGAGGGAGTTGTTGCTTATATGCATGGATATGACAGGGAAGGGCACCCAGTTTGCTATAATGCTTATGGTGTTTTTAGAGACAAGGATATGTATGAGAGAATCTTTGGTGACGAAGACAAGCTGAAAAAGTTTTTGAGATGGAGAATCCAAGTTCTAGAGAGAGGAATTAGCCTCCTGCATTTCAAGCCTGGTGGGATTAACTCTCTTATTCAGGTGACTGACCTCAAAGACATGCCCAAGAGAGAGCTTAGGGTCGCTTCAAATCAGATCCTCTCTCTCTTTCAAGATAATTACCCTGAAATGGTAGCTCGAAAGGTAACTCTTACATAAATAGAAATGGATTTCTCTTCTCTTCAAACTACTCTGAAGATTGCTTTAACTTTCCGATATCTGCCTTTTGGATTCAGATTTTCATCAATGTCCCATGGTACTTCAGTGTGCTGTATTCAATGTTCAGTCCATTTCTAACTCAGCGAACTAAAAGCAAGTTCGTGATATCCAGAGAAGGATATGCTGCGGAAACGCTCTTCAAGTGAGAGTCTTTTGCCTGCGTTTACTTCTTTACTTTCTTGGCTACTTTTCGGTTCGCTCCATTTACGTCTGTATGGATGCTGCAGCTTTACTTTTGAGTAACATGTTGTGGAATCTCCTATGATTACTGGGTCTAGTTTATTTCCTTGTTGAAGACCCAAAGTTAACTTTTGAATCCCTCTGCTTAGCCCTCATTGCTTTTCACTGTTTTTTTTTCTGTCCATTTTCTAAAATTTGTTACTTTCAATTTTGCCATAAAAAAAAATCATAGCTCTGCTAAGATACCTTTTTTTTTGTGTGTTAGATTTATAAAGCCTGAAGATGTTCCAGTACAGTATGGTGGACTGAGTCGACCCAATGATTTGCAGAAACCAGCCTCTGAGTTCACCGTCAAAGGAGGAG
>JBBYHK010000001.1:113571-126942 GCA_038382065.1 Adansonia grandidieri | reverse complement strand
CTTTTAATTATTTTTAATTTTAAAAAAATTATATTTAGACTAAAATATTTTTTATTACAAAGTATGATATACTTAAATGAGCATAAAAAAATTAAAATTTTATGTAACAAGATTAAAATCGTAAAATAAATCATTTTGAGCTTATTATTATTAAAAAAGGCAATTGTATTCAATATTTACTTTTGAATAAATACAAAATAATTTTTATAATATAAATTCAATAGTTATAAATTCAATGCTTAAAATTTTTAATTTATCAAATAACATTTTAATTTATTTCTTCATTAAATTTTGACATATGTAAAAAAGATTGCCATGTCAACGAGAAAAATAGACAAAAACACATGCAGGCTAGAGTGACATGGCTTCCCCATGTCATAATTTAATATATATATATATATATATATGTTTTTCCTTTGTCTCTCTTGTTCTTTTCCCGATTTGTTATCCTCCCATTTTTATGGTTGGATCCGATCATTATCTGATTGGATTTGATAAACCAAAATTAGGCGAGGTCAAAATTTACGTCGGGACGGTTGATTCACTTTCAACGAGGCTAAAAATAGTTTGGACAGATCTGGCTTGACCTCATATATTTCTTACACATGTATAATGTACAAAGTTTAAAATCATCGACATATATAATATAGTAATTTCAACTGACAACCTTATATAATGGAAAAAAAAAATCAAACAACTTATTTTGTAATATTAAATAAATGAATACAGATTTAGGTTTTATTTTTATTCGAAAAAAAATTTTAAAAAAATTATATATATATATATGTACAGCACATTTTCATCATAAATATTAATAATTGTTTCAAATTTTAATTTTTTTTTAAAAAAAAAAACTTAAGACTTATTAACTATTAACGGTTTTAAGATCGGAAAATAGAAGCATAGTGATTTTAACATTGAAACAACTTTTTCATTTTATTTTGTCCATGATTGTGTGATGAACTCATCCACAAAGCAATCGTTCGTACATGTTCTTCTACAATAACTATAGCGGGTTTGTCGTTGAAAATTTATCTCTTTATTTTCTACACTTCTTCCGATCTCTCTTTGTTTTTTTTTTTTTCTTCCTGTTGCTTGGACTATTTAGAGGTTTTTTATGCAGATCATATTCACCAAAGTCTTTTTTTATATAATTATTTTAAAGAACGAAATTATTTTGATATGGAGATTTAAAAAATGATTTTTTTTTCATCTTAAAATTTAAGTGTTAATTAATTATAAGGATAAGTTTTTACGCAGAAATCGTATTTTAATTTTTAAAGAATCATTATATACAATAAGTAAAAAGTGTTGGGGACAACGAGCACTGTAGCTATGAGGACTAAGGAGGCTCCACCGCAGTGTGACTTTGTGAAGATCCTGTTAAAAGCTGCGTAATGTAGAATAATTTAAGCAGCTAATTAAGATGCAGATGCAGAAGCGAAAGCACAGGCTAGGGACGACAAATTCAAAACACCATGTATTTAATGATATGATTGTTCCATATTTTAGGGTTTAATAATAGGTGGTTAACAAAAATAAAAAATTGTGCCTCTTTTATCTTACTTTTCAATCCATTTGTGTTTTAATGCAATTTTTTTATCCTTATTTATAAGGATGATTTTTATAATTAATAAATAAATTTTATATGTATAAACAACAATGATAATAAATACATTAAAAAATAACGGATAAGATTTTAATTCAACAAAAAAATTATATTATTATTATTATTATTATTATTATTATTATCTAAATTAATAATAAAATATTTGATAAGGTTAATATTACTCAATTAAGAAACATTTTCAAAAAGCTTTTTAAAAATTATAATAATTTCAAAATAGAAAATAATGTCTTTTTAATATTCCTGAAAAACTATAAATAATTCATTTTTATATTAGAAACTGCCCAAAAATTATATGTTTTCTTAAAAAATAACTACTCTGGGGAAAAAAATACCGACTCATATAAATGGATACAAATTGCAGTTGTCAATTAGTAGTTTGTTAAAGTTAATTCCCCAAGCTTCAGCGTGAAGTTCCTTCGTGGAAACAGTATTAAGCAGGAGCAGGTTGAGTCGAGGGAACAAATGTGGTGGGACCCCGGCCTGGCGTGGAAAAAGTTGTCGGATTTGGTTTCACCCACATAAGACATGAGTAATGGGTATCAAATCACATCACGTCTTAATCTTAATGTTGTGTTGGAAATTACAAAATTTGATTAGAAAAGCCTGATTATAAGGGACATCTAGTCTAATTATATCCAAGTCTAACAGGGAAGGTCAGGTCCCGTTCCCACATGCCACAGAGGTTTAAGAACCCATTCAGTCCCAGCCGAGCCCACCCTAGAAGGAAGGAGGGAAAGAAGATTGATACGATTTCAACTTCCAAGTGGATTGATTATGCATGATGCAATTCTATGATACGAAGCAACCGAGAGAAAGAGACTAGGGAAGGAAAGAAAGGGAAAGGAAGCCCAATTCGTTGTATGTAGTGCAATAGCTAGGTTGGAGCGGGACGGATGATGGTCTGGGAGTGAAAAGGAAAACTACCCTCCTCTCTTTCCTATTGATATTCATTTCCTAGACTAGTGCTAAATGGAGCTAGCTGCCCTTGCTTTCTGGTAACGCATTTTTACAATAATCCTCCTGCAGATTTTCCCCTTTTTAAGCAAGCATGCTGCTTCTCATCTGATTCTTATTGCCTCCCCTCCTATTGTAGAATTGTAGAATTCCTTTCGTTTCGTAATTAATGTTGGTACCCTACGACGAACTGGAACTCTAAACGCTACGCCTTCTTCACATGCCGAAAACCCAAACCCAATAACAAAATTGACAGCTGTTTACTTAAATTTCAAAATTGATAAGTCGCGCTAGGGAGGGAGGGACTACACTAAAGTAGCTTACCCCATTCGAATACTAACTTAATAATTGCAAGTGTGTGTAGCTGTCACCCGTGCTTCGTCCTACCTCCACAAAATATGGGTGAATTTTCGTGCTGCACTCAACCGAACAAACCCTTTTAATCGGAATCATGAATCTAATTTCTCAAATTGGATCCCTCAAATCGAATCCAATAATCAAATCTTCCGAATTAGGTTCAAAAATCAAATTTTTAAACTAAATCTATAATTAAATCTCTCAAATTAAACTCATGAATCAGAAACGAGTTGAATTTCTAAAGTCAAACCAATAAACTAAAACCTTGAGCTGAACTTAAAATTAAATTTCTTGAATCACGTATATGACTTGAACCCTCAAGCCATTATAAAACCTCGTATGTTACAAAAGTCATCTTATAGTTTGCACTGTACAACGCAGAGCTCACCCACAATTTGTCCACAACTTACCCATCACTGCTTACTAGATAAAACTGAACTGAAATAAGAAGGGTTAAGCAAAGTGACGAAGAAGGATAAAACGTAATCAAGATTCAAGTGGCTGTGGCTGGCTTGGAGAATGCTTGGGGGTGGGAGTCCACGATTGCTTGTTAAATTAGATTTTTCTATTTAATAAGTGTGTAATCTTTCTTTGCTTCAAAGCTCTGGGTTGATTTGGTAGGAAGGAACTGGGAAGATTTGGGTTTCAGCTCATCATGCGTATTAAATCTATATAGATAGTGGATGTAGTTGGAGCAGGAAAGGAAACTAGGTTTCAATTTTAATTGTGAAGGGGCCGCTACTTTGTGGATCATATTGCCTTAGTCATAAAGACAATATTTTTCTTGTCACCAACCAATGCTGATTGTGTACTTAGTTGGGTTCAGTTCCCTCAGACTTTGTAGAATATAAATTATAGACAAAACAAAAATAACACCTTTAAAAGTGGGAATTCCATGTTCGATTGATTGCTTAATGTTGATGCTAATGCTATGGAGCCATGTTTTTCAACAAATGTGAAATGATTATCAGTTTACCATTTGAGTTTGAGTTGGATTTCCCTTCATTTTCCTGTACTCGTGCGTCTTTTAAAAGTGGATGTATGATAATGATATTGTCATGATATTTGGGCCAAAAAAATTTTATGGTCTATGGCAAGGTCATACACCACTAGGGATTCGGGGCTTACATCTTAGCCTTTTAGGCAAATGCTGCTGAATGATAAAGAAGGGCCCATGTTCCAAACCCCTGCTCCTGCTGACGTGAGTTTACAAAAACTATGCCACGTAATATCATATTTATATTTTTATTATATCATAATTATATTAAAATATTTTATATTATATAAATTTTGATATATTAATAATTTATATTATAAAATTTTTAAAAATGTATTAATTTGATGTCATATTATGATTTTATTATTTTATAGTGTCATATTTGTGTATTCATATATAAAATTATCTAGTATCCAAATTAATCTGCATTTGCCCATTGCCGAAATTTCAAATATTATATTATATATATGTAAATGGGCTTTTTTCTTTTAATTTTTTTCAAATTATTATATATAGCATAGAATTACCATATTACCATAACTATTACCATTACCTTCACTGTTGGAGTTAGCATATGATATGATAGAAGGCAAATTATGATACATGGTTTTGGTCATCGAAAAGGTACATGACATGACATTCACATGTTCCCTAACTACTAAGGATGCATATTTTACCATATTACCATAACTATTACCATTACCTTCACTGATGGAGTTAGCATATGATATGATAGGAGGCAAATTATTATACATGGTTTTGGTCATCGAAAAGGTACATGACATGACATTCACATGTTCCCTAACTACTAAGGATGCATATTACTCTTTTTATAGTGAAAATGCTGGTTCATATATATAATGGCAACAGCAGGCAACGCATGTACGATTATATATTATAATAATATTATTATTATTATAATTCTTTTTATTAAGATATGCTAGAAAACACAGTACCAGTCTTTTTTCCCTAGCCGACATTTCTCTTCATAAGAAACTTATGACTATTATATACAGCAACATATAGTCTGCTCTTATTTGTGTGTATCTATATATATATATATATTATAATTGTAATCTTCACCTCAATCGAATCTTGATGTAAAGCACTTTGTCAATTTATTTTTCCATCTCACTTGTAAATTCTTTAAACCTTTCAACAGATTTAGACTTATTTCTCTCTCGCAACTTATTTACAAAGCATGCAGTACTTCTTGTAATAGAGGCCTCGTTTGAATTGTCTGCAAAGAGTACAGTGAGGTGGACCTGTCTATGTTAGCTTAGCTAACTCAAAATTAGGATCATTGTTTTTTGTGTTGTGGGAGTGGGACATATAAGTTGTAAATATCGCTACACTTTTCTTCGCTTATTGGCTTCGCGAATGCAGTAATCACATAGATTCGCTGTTTTGTTGCCCTTAACTAATTTTGTTGAGTTTTGAAACTTAATTTGGAAGTGAAAGGTAGATAGATTGAATTTAGAGTTAGCTCCTACTCCTATCTATCTCGAGAAACAAAATGCACAAACTCAACTAGCAATATATATACTTTAAATTTGGACAGTATGCATTAATGTCTCAACTCAGTCTCAACCACCACTATCAATTATGTTTAAAATGATTAACCCATCTATAGTGCAACTCCAAGTCCAAGAGGCAAGAGGTGTCTGACAGTCACCCACATCTCTTACCAACTTCTAAGTCCAGTAGTCTGCATTCAATCTTAGCTCCTTAATTTCCATGTATATCCCACCTTCTATACAACGGATTACAGATCTGCACCTACTGACTTCACATGGCCAAATTGCCTTCAATATCTTAGATTGAAAAGTCTCAGTGAAGTTAAACTAAGAAAAAATTGCATATATATTTTTTTAATCTTTGCTACCCTCATGCTTCGGGAAAGCTTTATCCGTATTTGTGGTGATGGTGCCTGCCACATTTCAAGATTCCGTTCTGACTGTTTTTAACTCATTTAGTCCCATTATCTATTAGGATAAGCATGAAGTGCTGGATGCAGGCAGGCAGACAGGGTATCACTCGGCTAACATCAAATTTGGTCTGGACCCTTTGGTCACTTTGATGCCTCTAAGAGATGGCTTCCTCTACTATTGATTAAATAATCAAAAAAATAAGTTCTAATATCATGCTTAAATGAAAAATTAATGTTGGTAAGCAGTTTATAGAACTAATAATGCAAGTGAAGTAGATTAATTTGATTAATTCTGCCTATAATCAATCCTCTCGATCTTCAGCTATTTATAAAACGTTGTGAATCTATTTATTTTCCGTAGTCATCCTAATAATCAGTTTACTAACAAGTGTTTTAAATAATAAATAAATAAAATTATTTTACACACTATCTTTTTAAATTTTACAAACCGTGTTAAGATATGATAAATTTATAATAAAAAATTAATTAAAAATAAAAATAATTCAAAATTCATTTTTAAAATTAAAAAATTTTTATTACTAATATATTAATTCATTACAAAAATAATTAAATAATGATAGGCTCCGATATTTCGGGATTTTATTGTTATTTCCTTGACCAACATGATACGCAAGGTCCTTGTTTATTCCCCAATATCTTCTCATTCGATACGGTAGCAGAAAATATATATATATATATATATATATATATATTTGTGTGTGTGTGTGTGTGTGTGTGTTTGCGTATGTACGTATATTCTTTGTCAAGCTAGCCAGCCTGGCTTACCTTTCCGGAATATGGGCAAGGATATTGTTTACATTACCAATGACCTGTCTGATTTTGATTTAAGTGCATAAAAAAAGTTGGGCAGCCAATTAATCGGCCCAAATAAAAAGCAGGGAAGATTGGCAAGTTGAACATGAAACAACCCAGATTTGGTTTGGTCATAAACTTGAGGACTCTTCCTTTTCTGCGGCATCCATCTGTGACAACCACTTACGAGATCATCAAAAGCAAGTCCAAGCTGGATATATCTTTCGAAGAATGCTACACTATAATCTTTCAGCATAAGATTGGAGAATCAATTTGTTGGTATTGAGTTTTTCCGGATAGAATTAGTGAATCAATTGAAAATATGATGACACAGACTGCAGTGTAAATTAGGTTCTTACTTAATAAGTGTCTCGATACTAATTAATGCAAAGAGATTTTATTGGAAGTCGTCTTTCCGTATGCAATAGATTCAATCATCTATTGTGCATCTCGTTAATCAACATAAGTTAAAAAGTAAAAATTTTATCAAAATAGATATTTTATTTACTCAAATAAATATAACTCTGAAAAGACTTATGAAAAACTTTAAATAGATATAATGATTATACGTATAAAGGTGAATTAAATTTTGAAAATGGGATTCCGTGAAAATGGAAGTCGAATCCTATTTATAGCATAGGATTGAAACAAAACAAATAAAAACATTCAATTTTCTTAATGACTTGGGCAATTGCAATTCAGCATAGTTGTTAGCTTTGTAAACTTACAAGAATAAATGCCACTAGAAGCTTTTAGAGAAATTTAAAATCATTAATTTTACAATAATGAATGTTTTCAAAGTTTTTTATTATCAGTTTAGTAAAGAAAACGTTTTTTTTTTTATTTTAATTAAAATACCCCAACAATGTATCTGTATGACCGACTGTTATACTACTAGATAGCCATAAAAACATGACAGGAAGGCAGAAAATAGAACAGAATTTCTTAACGCCAAAAAGCCTGTATTTTAATAACTTCAATAAAAATAGAAGAGAATTCTGTGAACAGTGTTGATCATTCGGTGCCCCGTTGAAGCAATTTTTTGCTTTATTTTTATTTTTATAATGGGTACAAGTAACATTACTTGCAGGATTCATCTGTCATTGCCGGTTACCAGTTTAATAAACGACTGCAGCTTACTAGTTTCAAATATATTGTCCTTTTTAATTACTAATACAACTATTTTACATATTTGGATTCCTGGGTATTATATTGTGGGTCAATTTGACTTAGATGTAAACGCATCACCTAATTAAAGCAGCAAGCAACTACATTCAACTTGGTTTTAATTTATTAATAATTATTTGGTCCTCCATGAATATATATATATATTTATATAAATAGATTGAAATGTAGAAGTTTGACCATAGGTAGGCATGGTCCCAAACAAGGGAAGGATGAAAAGCATTTTTTTTTTTTTTCCTTTTGCCTTCGGGTGAAAACTGTGTGCATTAAGTTAAGGGTGTTAAATTAGGAAGTAAATCCGGTAACTGAAGATTCTTGATTAATTACTTTTATTAGCAAACAAGCAAAAGAAAGCTTGACAACTGAAGGAGGAGGGAGTAAGTGTTTTTTTGGGAAGGTTTTATGGTAGTAATGAGAATAAGATGGCCGTAAACAGGACAGATGGGAGGCATGCATGTACATTATACTAATACTATGCCATTATAGGATAGCTGTTATCAATTACATGGAAGAAATTTTGTCGTCGAGAGGGACAGGCAACTAAGTTTAGGAAGTTACCTTGAAAAGTCTTGTAATAGAGAACAGCTCATCCCCGCTACCCCCCCACTCCCCTTTGTTCCTCTGCCTATAAATACCTTGCATTCTCCTACCATTACCAACAAGAAACAACAATTTCATTCTACTCTCTCTCTCTCTCTCTCTCTCAATTCGCTCTCCTGCAGATTCATTTTCATTCTGCTTCAGAGTATTAAATCATGCCTGCTCAAGTGATGCCCGATAAAACCCTTCAAGGCCTCCATCTCTTGGGAAGAGAAAACAATTCTTCTTCTCCTCACCCTAAAAGGTAATACTGTATGTCTTCTTCATATTTTCACATTTCCCTGCTAGATAATTTGTAGTTTAATTTATTATCAACAACCCCTAGCCACTTAATTCGCAGATAAAGCTGCAACACGGAAAATAAAGCGCATATAACGTGCTCGGCTAGCTATCTCCACAGCCTTGTTTTTCTGCAATACTTTATGCATCCGCTTTAGAATTAATAATACACAAGAAATCGATTAATCCTTCTGCTGCTATCATACAGGTTGGACGGAAAAATCGCTATTGTGACAGGAGGAGCTAGAGGGATTGGAGAGGCAACAGTGAGGCTTTTTTCTAGACATGGTGCCATAGTAGTCATTGCAGATGTGGAGGACGCGCTTGGAGCTGCGCTCGCTAATTCCTTGTCTCCTTCAGTCACGTTTGTTCATTGCGATGTTAGCCAGGAAGAGGACATTGAAAACTTAGTAAGCTCAACAATTTCCCGCTATGGGCGGCTTGATATCCTTTTTAACAACGCTGGGGTGCTTGGAAATCAGAAAAAGCACAAGAGTATAATTGATTTTGACGTGGATGAGTTCGATAATGTAATGCGAGTGAACGTGAGAGGAATGGCACTCGGAATCAAGCATGCGGCACGTGCCATGATACCCAGGGGTAGTGGGTGCATCATTTCCACGGCTAGTGTGGCCGGAGTTATGGGAGGCCTTGGTCCACATGCTTACACAGCTTCGAAGCACGCCATTGTTGGGTTGACAAAGAACACAGCTTGTGAATTAGGACGGTATGGGATTAGAGTGAATTGCATTTCTCCGTTTGGGGTGGCTACACCCATGCTTGTGAATGCATGGAGAAGCGATGATGATGAAGAAGAGGAATGCGGCATCAACTTTGGGATTCCTTGCCAGCAAGAAATGGAGAAGATGGAGGAGTTTGTGAGAGGGCTTGCCAATTTGAAAGGTGCAACTCTCAGGGCTAAAGACATAGCTGAGGCTGCTTTATATCTTGCTAGCGATGAATCTAAATATGTTAGTGGCCATAATCTTGTTGTGGATGGTGGAATTACAACCTCAAGAAATTGTATTGGCTTGTAACACCAATTTCCGGAGCACTCTAGTCTTTTTAACTCTTCTTTTCATTCCTTGGAGATTTTCCCAACTGTAAATTTTCAGTTTATCCATTAAAGTCTGGATTTGGGTTTTAAGAAGTTGACTTGTTATTATAATTTGAGGCCTTAGGAATTATAGATGATTACCGGATTTTCCTCAACTTGTGACCATGGATTTTAGTTTGAGATGGTAAGTTAGGATGTAGTCGCAATCAGAATGGAAAGTGGAAACCCATAGCCAAAGGGAAAGATTGGCGACAAAGAAACATATTTTTGAATTAGCAAATGATCACCTGACTAGCTAGGAAAGGAAGATTTTAGATTCCAAGTACTTCAAACTCAAAAAAAGAGCTATTATTACCATTTTAATTAGTTTGTCTTGTCTTCAAATGAAATTAATTAGTGGTGGAAGAAGCAAGATTAATAACTAATAAATTATGCAATGTAGTATTAGCGTCGAGCACGAAATTAGCTCTATATGTGTCAAGTCAAGCCTGCAGGTTGGATTAAAAGAGATTTGATTGAATGCTTGTGCTTTCGGCCTTTTTCTCTTCCTTGTGCGTTTGGTACAGGTCAATTAAACTTTTGTTGTTTATTGAGGAAAATGGCTTTAGTTAAAATTTTAATCTTCCAAATAATAATAATAATAATAATAATAATATACGTTCACAAATTCAAAGCCAAAAATGGGGTACTCTAGATCAAATATAAGATATATTATTCGGCAGGAGCGAAGTTAGAAATTTTTTTTTGAGGGGGTCAATCAATTAAATATAATTAATATATAAAAAATAGCATATGAGATATTAATGTTAATTTATTGATGTAATTTTTAAAAAATTAATTGCAAAATTTAAGAAATTAAAGAAAAAAATAAGAAAAATTTTCAAGATAATTATTTTTCTATAAATATTATAATAGTTTAACATTATTAAATTATTTTTACTATCATAAAAAGAAAATACTAGGTAAGATACCATAATTAATATTAAGATTTTTTTTGTTTTGATTGAAAACAAAATTTTTAATTTAAGGAAGTAAATATGATATATAATATTGTTTAATTAAGTAAAAAAATTAAAGAGAATTGAATTAATAATGATAAAGTGTAAGACTAACAAGTTTAACAAATTAATAATATTAATGTAGTATTAATTTTACAAAAAAAAAAAGACTAAAATTAAAACTATTGGGGCCAAATTGAAATTTTTGCTATTTTTTTATCTAAGAAAAGTTTTCTTCTATTGAGTTTGCATGAATTGGAGGGGGGGAATTGAAATTCCTTCCTTTTTTTCTTGACTAGGATTAGGGGTGAGCATAAGTCGGTTTAAACTGACTTAATCGATTTAATCGATGAAATTTGGTTAATTCGGTTCGGTTAAATTGGTTCGACGGTTATGTCGATTTTTTATGTCGGTTTTTTTGGTCAATTCGGTCGGTTATCGGTTAGTAAAATTATAACCGAATTAACCGAACTTTTAATATTTAATATTTAATAATTATATATTTATATATATTAATAGCCCAATTAAATCCATTCCCAAACCAAATATACAATTATTAGCCCAAGACCCAATAAACAGATTAACCGAACTAACCGATCAAATCGATCGAAATTTAGTCGGTCCGGTTAATTCGGTTATGGTTAAAAATGTCGGTCAGTTCGGTCGGTTCCTATAATTAAGTCGATTAATTCAGTTTAAAATTTTTTTTACCGAACCAACCGAATGCTCACTCTTAAGTAAGACTATATTTGCTTTACTGGTTGTTCTTAATATTTGCCAAGTATTGAAAAGCTGGTACTTTTTTTATTATTATTTTAATTTTGATCTGTGAAATTAGCTAAAGCGAAACTCCAAAGATAATAAATATAATACAAATACCGCCCTGTCATAATGATGGTTTTGTTTTACATTTACGATGAAATAGGATGGATAGTTGATTTTTTCGTTTTGTAAATCAAATATTAGTATATTAGTTTAAAATATTTTAATAAAAAATTTATTTTAGTGTCTTCTGACAAAAAAAGAAAAGAAAAAAAACAACGAAAGTAAGCGTTAAATCAAAGAATGGTAAACGTGACTGCGCCTGCGCCACTTTGAGGTCTCAAGGCAAAAGACAAGACAAGGGAAGAGAAGCCATATTAAAATGCATCGCAAGGGGCAAGGGGCAATGGGAAAGGGGCAAGGGGCTACGGGCAACGTGCAAGGGGACTGTATGCAGCCTTTCTTATGTTTTGTAAAAGCGATTGAAAAGATTAGGGCGGCCAGAAGGCAGCAGCCCTTCCGTTCTAGACATTTTTTACAAAGAAAAATCCAATCTGATGTGAAGGAGACCTTAAATCTCATGTTGTTTGTCTTGTATTTGGCGCAGCTTCTTTTAACTCTACTTTAAATATTATAATATATATATATATATATATATCTTCTTGTTTTCTTAAATATTTGACTAGCGAATATAGAGATATGTGACGTGATGCAGCTGAAAGGGACACACAATGCCAATGCCAATGTCAATATGCCAAATTGCCAATTAGGAACTCTTCTAATTTACACAAGTTTCAAATTTAAATTTGGAACTATTTTATGAGAACTGGCATTTTCTTATGCAGTGCAGAGAATCTAGATATACATAAGGCTTTAGCTAGGCCTTGAAGCTGCCATAACACCGGTCAAACTTCAAACCCTCACCTTTCAAAACCCTACAATGAGTTGTAAACCCGTTTCCTCAAATTAAAAGAAAAAAAAAAAAAGAAACGGTGGTAGCACATTTAGTTTCCCATATATAATTATATAATATATGTAGACATCCCATCCCATCTACGACCTATGGTTGAGGGTATGGGCTTAATCAAAATTTAAAATTCTGACAGTCAAATCTTGCTTGCTATGCTGTACAGTTTTGTCAATGAGATGCTAACAAGTTGTAAAACCCATTTATGTCTATACCGAGAGACTGTTGGTGAATGATATCTGCTTAATTTTTTTTCTTCATCTATAAGGTGCAGCCAATGGGTTGGGTACCATCAATTTATACCAATAAGATGATTGGGAACAATATTTAGTCCTAAAGCTAAAACATGATATGATGCACTAGTGTTTGCTGCCCAATTCTTCCTATATCTAATTCCCTTCGATGCATAGTAAGGATTAATTAATTAAAGAACCCATCGATTTTATTATATCATCAATTAGTTAGCTAGCCCTGGTTGATTACTAGTATTATTTCTTGCTTCTGTTCTATTATTCTATATACCATTATTTTCTAGAAACAAGGTAAATTAAAACAATACTGGACAATTAATGTGTTGTCACTAAAGCAAATAGGTGTCCATAAACACCTATGTAATGTATACGTTTAGATATTTCTTAAATAAGAAATTCACAACAAAATCAGACAGAGATCAAAGAGAGAATTTGATAATTGGCTAGGGTAACTATTCCTTTATGGGGTATATATATAATGTATATGTATACGTATACGTATAGCTAGGGTAACTATATGTATATGTATAATGTATGTATGTATATAATTAACAGCGCAATCAAGGGCATCTTACCAGGACCAGTAAGCAA
>JBBYHK010000001.1:93029-111206 GCA_038382065.1 Adansonia grandidieri | reverse complement strand
TATATATATATATATATATATATAATGAATGAATGAACTGTTGTTTGGTATATCATCATTTTCGAGGCCAATATTAAAGGCAAAGTAGAGATGATTAAGAATTAATCTTTCCAGCTTTGATAGTTGATCCAAGTCCACGACGAGATATCCGTGCAAATTTTTAATGCTAAGCTCAGGCTCAGGCTCCCTCCCAATTGCCATGCAGGAAGGCAGGAATTTAGATCTTCAAAGGTCGACGTCGCGGACAACTCAATTAATTTAGGTTTAAATAAAATCATGCAAAAGTTCAAAGATTATCAGCCAATAGCCAGACATTGGTTGTCAACCCTGCCTCTTCAACTACCAATTCCTAAAGTCACAAAGTCAGAACTTAATCATCCATTTACAAGCCGTGTCAAGGGGAAATTCCCGTCTTGTTCCCTGCATGCTGGAACAACCGTAAGCGGACTTTTTTAGTCTGACAACTCAAAACTGGCCGCCACTACTTTGAAAGTGGAATACAACACCAACACAACATAAAAAATTAACTGAATCCAATTGAATATATTGACTTGCAAGCTTGACATATGTTTTTATTCGTTTATAGGGCTAGCTTAGGTTAGTTTTAAATATATACCAAGTTCAGAAAGTTTGGCTGTCATCACATTCCATACGCTTAATCTTTTATTTAAATGACATTGAAATACTGAATCCCTTGGATTAGATTAGTAATTTGGTGGATCAAGGAGGGAGAAGATGCTTGATTTATAGTTTTTTATTAATTTTTTTTCTGTTCTGGTATCTACGGCTGCCAGCTGATCAAGCAAAGTTAGATGTAAAATGTTGAATTTTTAATTGCAGTTGGCAGCCCGCAAAAGCAACTAATAAAGAGAAATTAATGGTAAGATCTAGGTTTGAAAGCTGAAATTGATGAGCCAGGTTCACTAGTGATATGGGCCAGACCATGCTTGAACAGAGTGGGTTCAAATCGAAACTTATGTTAATCGGGTTGTGTTGATATCTATCCATCAAGAAACTTTTAAAACTGCATATTTAAGCTTCATGCTAGACATAGTCCATTAGGCATTAGCCCAGTACAAGTAATAGAGAAAAAGGGGAAATGTTAATGCAACGCTGGAGTAAAAGTACGAAGGAGACACTGACTTTTTTTTTTTTTTCCTTGGAGGTTAAGAGTATGAGATTTTTCCATAATGCTAAATGTATCTTCTCTATTTGTCCACAAAGACAAATTGCAGTGGTCGCTAATCCTGGATTGGCACTGGATAGTTTGCAAATGGTGGGTATTGTTATTTTATGTTTCAACATGAAATTAAAATGAGAACGGAACAAGAAGCTAGCTTTAGAAAATTAACAAAATGCAATTGGAAACTTTTTCGCTTTTCACTTGCCCTCTCACTCTGCGTGCCTGTCGATTATCGACCGTCGACCCTGTACCTGTTGGTTGTTGCATCACATTGATTGCCTTATAAAAACAGAGGCCAGCAGATAAATTAGCAGAGCAGGGACACCTCCAGTGACGTTGCCTGCTGCGAGTGCTACACCTCCGCAGTTGGAAGCAATGGAAAATTTTGTGTGGGGAGAAAACCAGGCTTCTTCTTATATTTGGTGGTTAGCATTTCTTGGGGGCATTAGATGGTAATGACATTGAGAAAATAAATCTTCCTTGCGTAGACAATAATATTGTGAAGGAAAATTCCCTAGTGTTGGAATTGCAGCGGCAGGAAATTAGTTGTAAATTTTGGAAGCCAACTAATTTTTTAGGCGCAAGTGATCAAAATACGTGTTTAGAGGAATGGCTCAAGTTTCCAACCACCGGTCCAAGATCGTTTGTAGTTTGTGAGATGAGATGAGAGGAGAGATGACCATCCCTTGCGACTTGAGAGAACAAATTATTTCTGCTTAAATTAAGTAGCTGAGCAGAGCAGATGCTCCCAATTTATGTTAATAGCTTTTTTGCACACCAATTAATTTTCTCTAAAAGTAACTAAGCTTACATATGCTTTCCCATTTCTATTCTCGCAGGGATTTTATATGTAGTATTATATATTTTTAAATTTAAAAGACCTGCATCTTAATTTATGTTTGATCCATACAATATGTTTTAATTGATAAAAACATTGTAAATAATCGAATTCTCTTTGAAAACGTCATCATTCACTCAATTTGAAACAACTGATGCATACATACATATCATCCATAAACAATGAATTTATTTTATGAAAAATGTCCAAGTAAAAATTGCAATCATAATCAAATACTAACCTTTAATCTACGGGAAAAAAAAAAGATAAAAAAAAAATCAGTCTACAAATTAAACCAACAATTAACTTAATTACACAAAAGTTACAGTTGGTACATAGAATAGAAGTTTTAAAACCTTTTCTTTGTCATTCAATAGGCATTTTCACTCTGCCTTGGAAATCAGTAAGTCTCATCCAGTTGACGTACATTAATTAAGTATAGAAATTTTGTTTTGATCATCATCATCGTCTTCTTAATTTATCTTTTCGATCGGTTTATCATCTATGATCTCAATCTCAAATCATTAAGGATCCGAGCGTATAAACTAATTGCAGCTGTTCATGTATCTAATCTCGATTTATCGTCTGCTCTATCTGCTTGCTGGTAACGTCGATAAGTGCCAACCAACCCAAGACACGGTTTCAGTTCAGGTGGGGATTGGTGACTTGGAAAGCACGAGCGTCACTGCCATCTACATGAATGATGCATGGGATTAGATGGAATTGGGAAAGGATGGCTTTGCCTCTCACAATTTTGCCATGCCCAAGCAAATTAAGGGGGCCGGCCCTCTGTCCCCCGCCATCTGTTCTCTCTCTTTAATTGAATTACCTACCGAAATCCTTTTTGTGATCAGGATGCCCAATCTCAACCTCATCCTCATCTCATCTTTCATTGTTTTTGGTCTTTAATTTAACATACAATATAGAAGAAACTGAAATCAATTTGAGAGGTGAAGTACTGCTCAATCATTAGTCCAGCTCCAGCGTATTATGTATACCTACCCTATTCCTAACATTTTTTTTTCAAGCTAACCCTGACAGCAACAAAATACTGCAACCACATTTTTTGCAGGCCCATTTGTGATTAATGTACTCTCAGCTTTTTATTCACGCACCTATACCTACCCTGTGGACCTGAAAAAAAAATCCCATCGATTCGGTTAAAACATCAGTATCAAGAACCAATTGCACTTTTTGAAAATTATACCACCAGTTTAATTTGTGAGCATAGTGAAATCCCTCCGACCAGAATAATTAGGCTAGAAATTAAGGAATTGCTATGACTTGGAGGGCTATACATATTGTTTGTTGAAGGAGATTACAACTACTATAAATGCAGACGGTCTTGGCTCAATCTAGCTTCTGATAGATGTTTTTCAGCCATATATAAGTACTTTATAATCCTAAATCTTCATCTTGCAAATTCAAATCTGTTGGTCGTATACAGTTGTTTTGTTTATGGGATTTTGAAAGATTGAACAACCTATCAAAACGACACAGGCTAACCAATATGGCGTTTTTCGCTGCTAAAAATGCACAGTATTAGTACCCCGAGTTGAAATTAAACCTCGAGGACTGGGCTTCCAAACCCCTAACCAATAAGGTGTTGACAGAAGAACAAACAAGTCAATCCGTTCTTGACAAGGATCCCTCGCCTACTAACAAGACCCCAACATGGATTTAGTGGTTGATACACGCCAATGGAGTAACACCAACAACCAATGGATGTAGTGGATTAATTAATTAATGCACAAACTGATTCTAGGGATTCTCCAGGAGTCAAGAATACAACAATTAATTTTGGGTGGGGGAAGCCATTATCATGGCTACTTTCAGTTCATTGCACACGAGAGGCTCCTGGTTGGAACCTACCTGCTGCTCATAAATGCAAGACCACGTAACATATTGTCACTGTCTGATTCTATCATTCAAATATTCCATGAATTGAATGAACATTGGCCTTTCAAATTGCAAAGTTTCATGTCGGTAAGTCTAAACCGAACAGTAGTTTGACTTGTTCACCATGCGAATTGCTATCTGGTCACCTGCTTCACAATTTGATGCTTAGGTTTAATGGTATAGGTAAATTTATTCAAGACTTTAATAAGACCATCAAATAATATTGTTTTGATTTGAAAGAACTCTCGGAAAATTTTCAGTTTCTATCAATCAATATTGGCATCCATCTGTTTATTAATTTTCTGCTTGAAAATCGGTGTCTACTGCCATGTCAAAATTCCGAAGCAAAGCTATTTTGTTTACGAATTGTAAGATTAACCTTGGAAAGAGACACCCTAATATTGTAGTCTGTAGCCGCAGGCTGAAAGTGATGGCCTGACAACTCTCATCACTAATCACTATCAAAATGAGTCAGAGTAGTCTGCCGCCAACCTGGCGCCTTTTTTAAGCCTGTTTAACTATGGTATTCCTGACTGACAGAGAGACGAGGAGATCTCTCTCGCTCTCAACTACTTTCAACCCAACCGAACTTTGTTTCCTTACGAAATATTACACAATTTCTCCCTATAACAGCTCATTTATTATAGTTTTGTTTTTGAAATTAGTTATTGCTCACCTTTACCAAAAAGGGTAACTGTTTTCTTAATTTTTGCGGTTTCACGATTTCTGTTTAGGCATTGGCCATTGGCTATAGCTATTGCGAGTTTTGAACTGCAGTGCAGATTGCCATTTTTTTTCTCATGGCTTGACCAAGCCATGAATGTTGGTAGAATCATTCATGGTCCATGAATGTTTTGGGACTTGGGATGGATGCCTTTCCCCATACATATATATATATATATATATAATTACAAAAGTTTGATGTCAACAACACTAAAAACAATGAAAAATTACTAATTGTCAGCCTCATATGCTATAAGTATGGCCAATTTTTTAGCGGAACAACCAATAAAGGAGATGAAAGATGCCAATAAAAAATTTGACCTCATTCCTTCGTAAGATGTCACGCAATCTGGAACCTTGCGAAGCCTCCTCCATTTCTCTACTCCATACTTATTGGCGTCAAAAGTAGAAAACAATAATAATTGTGAATATTCATAGGGTATTTTAAGGCATGTTGTGTTTTCTTTTGTAAATTTTCGTATGAGCAATCAAAAAGAAACCAAAAATCTAAGAACAGCATGCATAGAAAAACCAGAAGGAATAAGAAATATTCTGGGTCTTTGGTTAGGTGCGGTTGGATCCACATTAAGAACGCTGTCATTTTTCGCAGCCAAAAGCAATACAAAACTCATCCTAAATTCTAAAATAATAAAACTTAAAAAAAAAAAAAAGCAGATGTGACAAACTTTCGTCAAGGTAGTTTATTCAGCAAACTAAAGTTTGAATTTAGCAGATTTGTAGCTATGTAGGACAGGTAGTAACTACAAAAAACCACCATTTGTTCCCAGGAAATTAGCATTGGCCATAAACTACTAACTAAGTAATTCATTTTTCGAAGTTATATATATTTAGAGTCATTTAAAAATTTAGATCAATCGCCATGTCATAGCAGCCCTGAAAGGGACAATCGATGTTACACCCATTTTTGCTATAAAAAGGTTGCACCTTAGGACATTGCATTCCGTTCCATGCTCAAATTTTACTTCAAAGCTAGCTAGCATTATGAAATTCTTTCTTATTTAAGCTTTGCTAGCTCAGCCTGTTTATTTATTTTCATTTCCAAAACAGGGAATGGCATTCACCAATGATGAAGTTTTGGTGCCAGAATGGGACTCAGAACCAGAAATGCAAAACAAAGCAATTGTGGAAACACTTTACAAGGCATTGGCACATGGTGAGACCAGCACCATGGTCAAACTGCTAGCAAGTGACCTGGACTGGTGGTTCCATGGGCCTCCCCGGTGCCAGCATATGATGCGGATGCTCACCGGCGAGTCAAGCCACACCGAATTTAGGTTTGAGCCAAGGAGCATCGAGGTCGTGGGTGATTGCGTGATTGCAGAGGGTTGGGAAGGAGCACAAGTGTATTGGGTACATGTATGGAGTTTGAAAGACAGTTTAATTACACAATTTAGGGAGTATTTTAATACATGGCTGACCGTGAAGGATGTGAAGCCACCAGGCTGGCAAATAGGGCAGGACAGCCACACTCTGTGGCAGAGCCAGCCCCGGGACTTGGCACGCCGCTCATTGCCTGGCCTTGTGCTCGCCATATAGAGCTATAGGGAGGTAGTGATTCATGGCTTGGGATGGGACATTGCATGGAAATGGTCGAAATGGACCTGCATTAATCATATATTTATACATGATATCTGTTGAACCGTAAATTATGTAACCGTGTTTGGCATGTGGGCAAGCACACTTATTAAAAAGAAGGTACTATTACCTCATTATTCTATTATTGCTTGATGAAGGAACTCTTAAAGAAAAAAAAAGAAAAGAAAAGTAAAAACCTAAACAAAAGCGTTTGAAGTGATTAAAAGTGACAGAATTCTATGAAATGAATCCCATCCCATGTAACATGTTGGAAAATTGAAAATAAGATCAATGCTGAGACTGAGCGTGAGAAGTAAAAGAAAAAAAATAATGTGGAAGAATACTGCAAAAGCCAAACTAGGCAGAAAATTTAGCACCTGTCGTATATAAATCTACTTTCTTAGAGATGAAATTAAAAGGATTCTGGCATTTGCTTGCTTCTGGGCGCAGGATAGTGCTTCTGGGCTTAGCGTAGGCCACCAGAAGAAGTGTGATTCTGGTTTTTGACACGTATTCTGATTTCCTGCATGTTATAAAAGTCGGAGCAACAATTCAGCAATTTTTAGATTGCAGTGATGATCAATACCACTAGTATTTAAACAATATAAATAAAATAATGTCGGGACTCTCAAAGTATTAAATGGAAAAAGAAACTTGAATTGACAAGCTGTTTCTCCCTCCCAAAAATTAGTGCAATATAACTGTCTTATTCCTTCAATATAAACATACATGTTCCCAATGCCAAGCCTATCCATGTTCCAGCCAAAAACACAAAAGCAACAGAAAATAGAAAGACAATAAGTCCCTCTCCAAACAGATGCATACTCAACAACCCTTCACTTCTCGTTGCAAAAGAGAATCTTTTCTCCAATGATTTCCATCGTTGGCGGGAATAATTAGCGCTATCATTAAGACTGATCCTCCGATTCAATGTCGATTTCAGAGTCTTACGTCATACTCCTTCCCAAGAAGACCAAAAATGGAATAGTACTCCAGCTATTGCTGTGAGCAGCTACTGCAATGGAGAGGCACCTGACATCCTTGGCATTGGGTTCATAATCATCAGGAACCATTCTAGATGGTAACTCTACCTGGACCTCTGATAATTCTGCTGCATTTCTTTTTGAAACCATTTTATCACCCAAATGGTGGCAAAAAGAATATGGAAAGTTATATATCGATACTATGTTACTGCTGCTGTTTTGTTTATACTCTGCAAAGGAACTCCAGAATGATAAAATCTTGAAATAGTCGGCCATAATCTCTTCAAGATCCGTTCATCAGGTTTGATTTGGTTAAATATCTCGCCAGAACCTTTGTTTTCTCCGATCCACTCTCATCTTTTCTTTGTGACAATCAAAAGGCATTTTTCCCATCTCAATCAAAGAAATGTAAAAAGTATAATCACTTGTCAAAGGGGAACTGCCACATATCAACCCAGGTGTTAACTTTACAATTGCTCTGGCAGGTTAAAAACTCGAAATTGTTACATGCACATCACCCAAGACGCTAAAAAATTCCTATGGCTGCTCGAGATACATTCTGAAAGACTAAAAAGGATAAGGAAACCAGAGCTCTTGTGTATTCCTTCTGAAAGTTTGAAAAGAAAAAAAAAAAGGAGGAACATAATCTCAGCTTTTATATAAGTCTCCTTTTAGCCAGATCAAATCTGAGGCAAAACAACAAACTTGGGATATAATAATTCAAACCAAGAAAATTTCCAGTTATGAACAGAAAATTCTACTGAACTTAACTGTATTAGCCTACTTGGTTATATTCATTTTTGACAGAAGCAAATGAAAAATGATAAACAAAAGTCAACATCTTCCATCTGATACATGTTTGGCATCAGATAACAATAAAACAAAGATAAGCATTTACAGACAATTACATGATAATACGATGTTCAGCCTAGAAGAATTAACCCCGAAAGTAATAAGAGGAAATTTAGCCAAGCAGAACTCCAAAGTCCTAAACCGAGGAGGTTGGTTGTTAATCCACTTGTTATCTACTGTCTGCTCATCCTGGACTGAACAACTAGAACATTACCCTTTTCAATGAGGTGAAGGTTCTACAAGCCACAGCTACCGCAAGCCATAGCTACCGATATGGAAATGGAACTACCACTGGGAATCTGGTACTGCCGCCATTTTCTTCAACTTTACCTTCTGTTTTCTTTTCTGTTTCCATGTTTTCAGATAAAAAAAAAATCACACCAGAACCACCTACGAACCACAAAGGAATTTTGTTTCCACTTTTCTTTTCTTTGCTTTTGCCTCACGTAATGGCTCCCAATCCCAATAAACCTCCGCTAAAAAGCAGTTATTCTGTTCAAAATTTCAAATATTGCCAATCTACTTCTACTTCAACTCCAAGCAAGTTTGTCCGGGACAAAAAGCGTAAGAAATGGTCTTCAATTCCCGAGACACAAGGTTGGTAATGGTAGATCTCTCTCTTTAGTAATTACTTGCAAGATTATTCAAAGTGGATTTACCAAATCAATCAAAGTGGTCTTTGCAAAATTAAGCCTGGATTCAGAGCTAAGGAGAAGTGCTTCCCAAACCCTAGCGCCAGGAGAAACATTCCTGTCAACCATTTTCCTGAGCAATTCCAGTGCCTCGCAAATAAACCCTCTTTTGCACAGACCACAGATTACCTCATCAAATGTCAAACTCTGGTGGCAAAAGCACTTGTGCAACACTTCCTCAACCAAACCATAAGCTTCAAGAATTTCACCTTTACTTACCAAACTATCAACTATTACCGTATATGAAACCAAATTCATATCAATGCCCTTATGTTTCATCTCTCTAACAAGCGGCCTTGCTTTACATATCCCACCAACTTTACAAATAGCCTTCAACAACGTATTATAAGTGACAACATTAGGTTTGCACCCTAACTCCTCCATACAGGCTACCATCTTGACACCCTCTTCAATTTTATTTTGCTTGCATAAAAGGTTTATATAGGCATTGTAAGTATGCACATTCGGAACCAAACCCAATATAAGCAATTCATCAAACAGCTCATCCGCCAAAATGTAATCCCCTTCTGCAGTTACCCCCTTTAAGACCATAGTGTAAGAAACAATAGCCGGTTTAATTCCATCGGATTTCATTTGATTTAGAACATCCCAAGCATCCAAGCCTCTCCCTTTTTTCACCAAAAACCTAATCACGCTATTATAGTCACTAATAGCAGGAGAGAACCCAAGCTTTCGCAATTCCCTCCAAAACCCCAAAACGTCTTCACCATCCAAATCCCCTTCAGCACAAATTGATGAGAGTGCAAAAGAGAAAACTCTATCATTAACACCAAGGCCATCGTCTATCATACGTTGTAGAATCTCTATAGCACAAGTAACCTTGTTCATTCTACAAAGAGCGCAAACTAATAGACGGAAAGTTGATTCTTCGAATCTTATGTTCATAAGAAGACTCTTTAAGAGAACCTCAGGGATCAGCTTAAGGCCGTGCTGGTTTCTACAAAGAAGGGCGAGTAAGGAATTGAGAGAACAGGCAGAAGGGACACACCTGAACTCGGGTATTCGGTAGAAAATATCAACAGCATCTTGGATTCTGTCAACGCTGCCACAGGTTTCGATGAGGTCGGCGAAAATGTATTCCGGTGTTTGAAACTTTTCGACGCGTTGAAGGTGACGGAGCACAGAAGGAATGTGGTTGAAGTGGCGATTTTGAAGCAAGCTTTTGATGAGAAAATGATAGGCCTGAGGGGTTGGGTGAAGGTTAAATAGGGTAAAAGAGCGTAGGAGAGAGGGGAGAAAGTTTGGTTGAAGAGGTTTATGCTGGGTAACAGTTACTGCAACGAGTTGTTTGAAGGATTGCATGGCTTGTTTTTGGGTGAAAGTTTGGTGCCATTTGGTTTTGTAAGAGGAAAGCGGCCATCTTCTATGCTTTCTGAGGAACAAGTTGGGAGATCTCTTCGCCATCTCCAACATCAACATGAGTATTCTTCAACTCATATTTTCAACGCACTGAGTAGAGAACTGAATTTACGATCGCAGCCGGCAGAGCAGTTAGGAGTAAAACAGGAAAAACAATGTATCTGCGGTTTGGTTGGGTTGGGTTGAGTTGAGTTGGCACTTGGCAGGCATGGGTCATAGCATTGCTTTTTGATTTTGAATGAAAGAAACGGTCAGGCTCAAGAACAACACAAGCAAGTGTACCCTTTTTCTTTGGGCCTTTCGTTTTAGTTATTATTATTATTTTTTACGGCCTTGGAAAAGGGCTTTGGCATCAAAATCCACAGTCACTTTTAAGAAAGCCCTAATGGCCAAAAGTGGCTTCATCTGATCTGAAGTGATGGAAACAACTAAAGTGGTGCAGTCCAAACTGCATACTGCATTTCTATGTACGGAAAATGCCAATAAACAGTTCTAATATTTGAGATTCAATACAGATGTAGGTAGAACTTTTAGCCTTTAAACAATCTTCACATATATATGTAGTATATGACAACGAAGTCTTTCAAATTATTAGTTAAGCAATTAGCTTAGCAGTTCTACTTTATATATGTATATATCCCAAATCAATCATCAGTACATGTCTAAATCTTATCTGAAAATGCCATGTTTTATTGTTTTTGTTTCTTAACATTACATGGAGACATAAGACACAGACAAATAAATAGATAAGATTGAAATTGGAATATATATGTGCCAAAACACAACAGTGTCTAAGTCAAAGGGAGTGTTTTAGTTCTTAAGCAAGTCCTTCATCAATAATGGCGGAATATATGCACCAACAACACAACAGCAGGTTGCCATTTCTTTAATTTCTTCCTCTTATGATTGTAAAAATTGAAATGCTTGATGCCGATCAATGGTGCAAATTCAGAGCATAGCTCTTTTAACATGGTATCCTCACAATAATTTTATCTTTAAAGTGAGAGGGTGAAAATGTATATCTACTATTATCTAATAGTGTTATATTGCAGATTGTTTTCTAAACTAATAAAATAAAAACTCTATTACACTGATAAGAACAATTAATTTATTCCCCTTTCAGAGTGAGAATGGTGGCTGGCTAGCTGACTAGAAATGATAGAATAAACCTAAAAGCCTCACCATTGGTCATTGAAGTATGAGGAGGGTTCCGACATGAATGCTGCTTCCATGGATTCGATCAATAATTATATATAATGTGAATGAGCTTGCTTCCCCATCTTGAAATGATGGCTCTAGGCAAGCAGGCATTCACATGGGCCGACCAAAAAAATTAAATGGCAGTAGACGCATGGCAGCAATCACATGTTCAAAATATCAACCCCCCCCCGCAAAAAAAAACTATTCACTGATAGAAACATCATTTTGGGTTCATATATATATATATATATATATATATATATCAGATAAAAGTCTGGCGGAGCAATTAAATTCAGTTTCATTTCATACATGATTTCAACGAGTCTTGTTGGGGGTTTGCTTGCTTTGCTAATTTAGTGGCAAATATATATGTTATGTGGTCAGAAGGATAAGTGCAGCACGATTATCATATGGCCGATAGGGGTCGTCTTCAACACTAAATTCCCTATCTAATTAATTAATGCTATCAGAAAAATCGTACAGTAAAGCAGAGGCATCCAAACAAAGAAGAAAACTGAGTGGCATTACAAAGCAAACGATACGGTTAACAAATCTCGAAACTAATCATCAAATCAAAGTCTTACCCCAAATGCATCCCAAGAAAATGGACATGTGGAATTGTCAATGGTTTTGGTTTCCATTATATTAGTACAATTTTAGTATTACTATCCAACTCCAAGTCTAGATTCCAATATTCATCTATACATATACATATATATATATATATGCAGCTCCAAACAAAAGGGACCACCCTATTATAGTATGACTATGGTTATTCACTAAATCAACCGAAATCATTTTTTTTAGGCAGAAAAGTAAATTGTGACTATTTAATAATTGAAGAAATACTTGGTAGATGAAAAGATGATGATTATGCTGGTATATATTATAATATAAAATCTTGTTAATTCTATATAGAATCCAATATATAAATAAATAAATAAAGCATTGAACACCAATACCATAAAAGTTGTTTTGCACAAATATTTTTAGAAAGATTCTGATGTAACAATCACATGCATATAGCAATAATTGAGATATACAAGTAATATATAATATTAGTTAGAAAAAAAATTAGGTCATGATAATATTAGTTAGAGCCAGGGGCAGGCATATATATAGATAACTTATTTTACAAGGAAAAGAGTTGAGACTTGAGACGGTGATAGGTTAGAACACAAATATTGAAGGAAGAGAAGTAAATATATTGGATCTAACACTCGAGAAATTTTGCAAGCAGCCTCAATTAAAATGACGGTGGCTTTTGCTTTGCAATTTAATTAAAGGATTTAAGTACATCAAATGGAAATATATATATATATATATAATATGAAAATAATGAAGGAAGGAACCTTTTTGCTCAATTATTCTAAAAATGCATTCGGAGAAAATTTTTGATTAATTATAAATTATCTCGTGTAAATTAAAATTTTTCTTAATTAAAGAATTGTCAATTAAAGTCTACATTACCATGTAAATTAAATTGCCATGTGAAGTTGATGACATCATAATAATTATTTATCTCTAAGTAAATTAAATTAATTAACAGATAAATAATAAAATTTTATCTTTAATTAAATTAAATTAATTAGAAGATAAATAAATAACATAAATTCTTTTGAAATAAAAATCATATTCTTTAAGAGCTCTCTATTACCTAACTCATTAGCACTATAGAAATAAGTCTCCATCAAAGTCATGAAAGAGATTTAGAAACTAAAGCTTTTAAAAAATTTCTCCGAAGAATTTCAAAAATACAAAGAACATAACTCTTGTTTTTTTAAGAAGTTGTTCTTCAATCCTGTCTTAGTAACAGAAAGGAAGTCAATTCCGTTCATCAAGATCAAGTCGCAAAAACTTTTGAAGCAGATCCTATCAATTTAAGATCAAATCTAAAAAATCTTTGGATCAAATTTTTGTTGAAGAAAAAAAATCAAAAGATATATTCATTTTAAGAATATTCACAAATTATAACTCGAAGTATGATAATTAAAATTTTTATTTGTCTTTAAATTTTTTTATCATTTTCGGCACAAAATTTATATGCACGTCTAGTTCTTTGTGTTTTTAGCAATAATATAGGTTTTTTTGAAGAAATTAATGAAACCATAGGAAATTGAACAGAAAACCAATAAAAATAAGTTTGTAATATATATATATATATATATATATATTTCTAAATCGACGAGATCCATCAAAAAGCAAGGAGGATGTTAAACCAAATCTTAATGCACATTAAATCTTATATATTTCGACCACCTGTTCATTTTTTCTTCTTTCCCAGTTACATATTAGCACTGGCATATGGCATGATCTGATCTTGTGACTCTCTTGCATTTACTAATACTTATGGTTTATTTTGATTTTCAGTTTAGTAATTAAAATTTTTTTTTATTAATTTAGTACTTAAATTTTTATTCTGTCAAGTATGTTAGTACTTGATATTATTATCATTAATCAATTGCTGATTTGATAGTCAACAACTAATGACACATTAACATATGACAAAAATGCTATGTCATTATTAAAATTCAAAAAATAAAAAATAAAAAGATAATGAAATTTCTATGGTGATGTGATAAATAATGACATAATATTTTTTTCACATGTCAATATTTTATTAGCTAAATAACTGTCATATTAATTGTTGACTAACAATATTAATGCTAGTACCAACATGCTTACCGGCCTAATTTAACAAAAAAATATTTTAAGTACTAAATTGAGAATAAAAAAAATATAAAAACCAAATATGTATTTAATGCATATATATATATATATATATATAAAAGAGAAATATTAAGAGTAATAGTTGTTTAGCATATAAGACATTTTTTTATAATTACGAATATAATATTTACTGCAGTTGTTATTAAACAAAAACAAAAAAAGTACGAAACAGTATTATCGGTACCAGTTTCAACATATAATGGTATCGGTGATAGTTAGTTTCGTTTCGGTCTGTACCGGCCGTACCGGTAGGTACGGGCTTGTTTCGGTGGTACAGGTCGAAATTAGCTGTATCAGTCGATACATAATATAAGCTTATAAAAAAAAGTTAAACCAATATTAATCTTAAATCTGACGAATATTATATATAATTACTTATAAATTTGATGAATCTTAAACATCATTACTCATAAATTTAATGATTATTAAAAACTTTCAATATTACTACTTAACTGATGTTGATTTTTTTATATTTGTTAAAGTTTTTTTTATAAAACATTATATATAATTGATGAATATTTAATATATAAAATTTATTTAATTCATCTATTTTATATTTAAAAATATTTTTCATATATATAAATTAAAAATATGTAAATTAAAAATATTCAAACTTCGATAAATCAAAAACGATACATCGAAATATACTGATACCAATATGTACCTATATCAAAATAAAAATAATATAACCATCGATACAATACTGACTATCTTGATATAAAATTGAAACTCATGATATTTTATCACACCAATCAATATCGTAATTTAGATCTGAGTGGCTTAAGTTAAAAAACCCTAAGAGGAAAAAAGGTACCTCTTTCTTAAAAACAAAAAAAAACATTTAGGCGGTAAGTGGCAGCATATAATTGGGATGATCATGTGGAGCAAATTATAATTATGATGTAGATTAGGATGATTTTTATAAGATCGATAATGTTGCGTAGTGAAATTGGTAGAGCATTACAACGAAGGACAATGATGGAATGAATGGCGCCACAGCCGGGCGTAAAGGCATGCATGTATTGATATATATTACCATATGCCATAATTTCATAATATTTTCATCATTATATAGCAATAAATTTATGGATGCAAATATTAGTACCAGCAATGCTTATGCCAGTGTTGAGAAATTAGGAAAGCACCCTACCTGTTATGATCTTTTTTTTTAAAGAATGGATCCCGTACATTTCTGCACTCGTTCTATTATAAGAAATATTGTGCACAAATAAAAATATAGGCGTATAATTAATTTTTAAATTTTAATAGAAGTATTAATTTTTTTATTTAAAAAAATTCTTTCAATATGATTATATTCTTATTTATATATCTAAATTATTATAATTTTTTTAAATAAATTTGATGTCATAAATTAAACTAACAATAGCTTAATCAAAAAAATTATACAAACATTAACCTCAAATTATAATAATAAAATAAATTTAAAATATTTAATTTATTTTTTAAACAATAATTTCACTAAAAACAATTATTTGTTCAAAAACTAATTTTTTATATTTTTAGTTTTAAATTATTTTTATTAAAAATAATAATTTTAAAAATATATATTTTCTTTCTTGTGAGTGTGATAAAATCTAATAAATATATATGCTATTTTACGTGTGTTTATAATATTACTCTTTAATTAAATATGCGCAGGCAGGTGGACAGCTCAGCAAGCAAAGCAGGATGGAATTATTGAGTGATAGAGACAAGTCACGTGGGTTGTTGGCCTTTAATTGTCCTTATCTGGGCCAACCACAGCATCCTACATCGCGTCAAAGGCATGGATATAACATTATATATGCTATGCCTTGAGATGAACATCAATACTTTTTCAATTCGTCTCGTTATCAGACATGGCATCATAGAATAACATGTCGACGTGGATAAGAATGAGTTGGGACCATAATGGCAGGAGAAATTGGTCTAGATCAATTAAATTTATTTATATTATATTTTTTTAATTATTTATAAATATAAATATAAATTTTTTAATTATTATTTTTATGTATTTAATAAAAAATAAAATAATTTAAAATTAAATATAAAATATATTAAAATTTATAAAACATCAGTCGTTAATATATTATAAATTTTATATATACATATATGATATTTAAAAAATATTAGTACGACGCGATCACTCGAATTCTGTCTCTAGTTCTCTGGTTAATAATAGTCCTGAGTTATTGCGAGGCAGGCGGGCTGGTAGTTGTGCAATTTTCCTCCAAAATCAAGATGGTTTGAGTGAAAGCTAAGTCATAATTATTAATTTAATTTAATTTAATACTAATATAATATAATGGTAGAAAATATGAACAAATACCTAATATGTAAATCAAAACCACACAGATGGATGGTGCCTTAATTTTGTCTCTATCGAGAACAGCATAATAATTAAACGATAAAAATTTACTATCAATCTCTATATTATATTAAATAAAATATTTTAATTTTTTATAATATTAAATTAAGTATTTTAATTTTTATGTTTTAAAATTAAAATAAATAAATAAATATTTAATAGTATTAAAAAATTATTTAAATATTAATAAAATATTAATATATTATATGATATAAAATTTTAAATTTTATAAAAAAATAAATTTACGTTTACTCTAATTTAAGATCATTTTTGTATCAAACTTAAAATTTTACATCTTTAAATAATTTTTTAATATCATTTATCACTTTTTTTATTTATTATAATTTTAAAAATACAAAAATTAAAATATTAAATTTAATAATAAAAAATTAAAATTTTTTTTACTATAATACAAAAATTTTTAATAGATTTTGACTTAATTAAACTGATGAATATATTTTTTGATATTAGAATATTTAATTAATTAATCCTAGTAAAAATAATGATGAGACAAATAAATAACTGACGTAAGACACTGTTGCTCTGAATTGTTAAGGTTTTGGTGATCGATGCATGGATTCGATTCCAGTAGACCCAAAACAAGACCACGCAACACAAATTGATTATGTCTTTGATCAAAAGCTCCTTTTGCTCCTTTTGTTAGGACCGGATGTTTTTGGTTTCGGCTCGGCCTGCTGGGCTTAGACTCGGGGATGGCAATATAATTGTTGTTCCATCTATGTAGAGGTGACAAAATGAATCCGAATTAAAAAATTAGTTTAAAAATTTTTGAGTTTGAATCCGAATCAAATCCGATTTGATCAAAAAATAAATGGTTCGAACTCAAAAAAACTTAAACTCGAATAGCTCGAACTCGAAATGACCTGAACTCGAAAAAACCTGAAATGACCCGAACTCGAAATGACTTAAACCGAAAAAACTTAAACCCGAGCCCGACCTAAACTCAAACTCGAATTTAATACTAAAAATAAATATGAAGAGATTATAATTAAATATTTTTTTTTATAAATAAAAAACTTTAATAATGAATTTTGCTTTAATATTCTTTTAATAATTTAATTACATATTGAAAATGTAATTTATATTTTAAATATGATTAAACTTGCTCATGAGTTAAGCTGGGTCGCGGTCTAAATTTTTTTAAAATCCCAATTACAAGCCCTTATTCAACATGCTCAGACATGTTTATTTAGGCTAGAATTACTATTTATCACATTAAAGAATAATTTTTATAAATATTATAATTAAATTTAAATAAAATATCAGGCTAGTCTGATATAAAAATATGAGAAGCTGAGCCAGACCCAATCGGACCGATTGGGTAATCCGACCATTGAATAGGTCTATATATAATAAAATATTAATTTATCAAAAAGTAAATCATATCATGAGTTTTGAAAAACATTGTTAATGAAGTATATTATCCATTTATCACATTTTAATTTTATTAGTTAAACTATTAAATATTGAGAGTTTGTGTTTGTTAGTAGTAAAATTTTAAATTCTTCTTTGAATATTGTTATTATTATTATTATTATTATTAAAACTAACAGTAATTATAATCTTATAATAATATAACAAAGTAATAAGATAAATTAAAAAATATGAAAATCATAATAGATAATACTATATAACAAATGAATTAAATATTAAATATTAATACTATATATAACTTAATTAAATATTAAAAATTTAATTTATATTTTATATAT
>JBBYHK010000001.1:55525-92929 GCA_038382065.1 Adansonia grandidieri | reverse complement strand
AAAGTACATCATATTATGAGCTTTGAAAATGTTGTCGATAAAGTATATTATTGATTTATCACATTTTTTAATTTAATTAGTTAAACTCATTAACTAATGAGAGTTTATATATATATATTAGCCATAAAATTTTAAATACTTCTTTGATTATTATTATTATTATTATTATTATTATTTCAAGTAACGATAATTAGAATCTGATAATTGTATAATAAAATAATAAGATAAATTAAAAAATATGAAAGCCATAGTAGATAATACAATATCAAAAGAATCAAATATTAAATATTGAATATTAATACTATATATAATTTAATTAAATATTAAAAATTTAATATATATTTTATATATGATTAAAAGGACCTGCTTAGATTTTAAGTTTTAAGTATGCTCGACCTGAAATAGTATTTTTTAAATAAAATAATATATTTTATTTTAATTTAATTATAAAATATATAAATATTAATATAAAAATAATTTTTTAATATTATGAACAATGATTTGTACTTAAACAGGTCGGCCAAGATAAATTCGGCCCTGAGCTTAGAATTCAAAAAATTTTCGGGCCATGGATAGGGAACTTAACTAAGATTATTTCGAGCTAGAGAGGGCCAAATTTGTGCCTAGGCTTAGAATTCAAAATTACGTAAAAGTGATTACATTTAACATCAAATAAAAAATGATGTAAAATATACTCGAACCCGAATTGACCTGAACCCGCCCAATTGTCACCTCTACATCTATGTCGGGAACATACACCGCATAAAATTCTTAATCTTTATTATTAATAATTTTTTTAATTAGATTTAGTATATGAATCAAGTCAGATAAATTTAATTAAAGAAGTATATAAATATGAAAATAAAAAATATATAGTCATAAGATTGTATTGGTAATTTAATTTTTTTTAAAGGTAAATTTTGATTTATTTATTTATTAATCAACTTCTCCCTTATTCACTCCTCTAAAAATTGTCAAGATAATTATTTTAAAATATTTTCACTATTTTATTTTTTAATTATTTCACGTTTTTATATATTATTTAATTATTTATTAATTTAACTCACACAATAAATTTACATAAAATTAGTTAAATTGATGTAACGAGTAAAATAACATAATTAAATTAAAAAAATTGAATTATAATAAAAACAATATATTTATAAAATTATGTCAATAATTTCATTTTAAAAAACGTTAAAACTATATTTATTTATTTTTATCTAACCCTAAAAATGATTATAAGTAATTATTAACTTTTTTTTTTTTCAAAATTTTAATTTATTTAATGAATCTTGCTGTTCACCTCTGGAATGAGTGTGGTTGTCTGGTTATTTATTACAAAGATGAGACACAATGATATAGTCATTTATGTGGATGATGGGAAAAGTCAAAAGTGGACAAAGTTTGATGGGTCCAAATTTGAATGAATGGATATGATGAACACACATGGTGGGGGCCCTCCCTCTCTTCCAGTTCCGTCGTTTCCTTTCCATTCCCGTATGTCATATTCCCCTGGCTCCCCTATTCTTCTTCTGTCACTCTCTGATCTGCTGATCTGCTCCACCACCACTATCCACCGCTCCGCTACAGCTGTCACCACTCATCACTTACCACACACGTCACGTTACGTAACTCCCTTTTATACCACAATACTATCATCATCATCATCATGATCTCACTTTAACATCCATCATACAGACACACATACATTCCCCTTTTAACAATATTATTATTTTATTAATTCATACAATGATTATCTTTCCATTTTTTTTTGTTTTATTATAATGGTAGTAATAATTTAAAATAAATAAATAAATTTAAAAAGAGAAAGGGCGCAAATCTTGGTTTGCTTGCAGACAGCATCGCCTTTTATTTATAAGCAGGCACTTAGGCGCTTGGATTTGCGTATAGAGCTGAAAGTCGCCCCAACTAAACTAAACAAAACCAAACAAAACAAACACTGAGAAAATTATTGTCAGAGAAGGAAAATTTGTAACAACATGGTAGGATTTTCATCTCAAACAGAATCACGGGTTTCCATCACAAACTCGATCTACGATTCCCAAGAAGAGGAAGGAACTACGACAACCGCGGATAGCTTCGATCAAAAGCGTCTAGATTTCATGAAGATCGATCAAGAAGACGACGATGACAATAATAACAACCAAGATAAGATTAGCGAAAAAAATAAGCCCAAGAAGAAGAAGAAGAATCAGGTGTTGCTAGAGGGGTGCGTGGAGCCGCTGGATAAGGAGGATGAACTGAGGAGGACAAAGAGCTTGACTGATGAAGACCTAGATGAACTGAAAGGGTGTTTAGATCTTGGGTTTGGCTTCAGCTACGAGGAAATTCCTGAGCTGTGCAACACCTTGCCTGCGCTTGAGCTATGTTACTCTATGTCTCAGAAGTATTTGGATGATCAGCACCACAAGTCTCCTGATACATCTCCACACGCCAACACCACTGCCAACGAACCCGTCGCCAATTGGAAGATCTCTAGTCCTGGTCAGTCATTTCTATTACTTTCTTTTGTTGTTTTAATTTTCCATGTTATGTTTCATTCCATTTGCCATCAGATCTTATTGTGCTCCATTGTTTTTAACGGGTTGATGATGAGATGGGTTTTCTTGCTTTTCTTTCCCCGTTTTTGAAGTGGGATATGGCATACTTTTTGCTAGATGAAATGGAGATTTGGTGTTGGAGTAGTTTCCTTGTTCTTTCGGGTCACCGCATAGGGATTTGTTTGCTTCGGTTTACTTCAAATCGTAACTTGGTGTCTTACGCAAACGCAATCAAGGTTGATTTTCATTGATTTTGAGAAATCTGTGAAACTAATTTTTTCGACATCTGCTTAAAGTTTACATATCTTTTCTCCCAAAAAAAAAAAAAAAGTAAGAACTTGATGCAACTTGTTCCACTACTCAAAAGTTTCATGCATCTAGGCGGTGCAAGTCATGTCTAGATAAATTCTCTTGGGACTGAAATGGAGAACAGGTTTTAACCTTTGTTGCCATTCTTGTGCATACAGGTGACCATCCAGAAGATGTTAAAGCAAGGCTTAAATTCTGGGCACAGGCTGTTGCCTGCACTGTCAAACTATGCAGCTAAAAGATTCATCAACAATAATTGGAAAAAAGGATCAGCATTTCTCAATGATGAGCATCAGCTGCCTGAACCCTTCACGTAGAGCTTACGCTCTGCTGATCCGTGCCAGGACTTCCTCTGGCGGGGATGAAATTTCGTGCAATCGTTGGGAATGGACCAGCCAAAAATTTTAGTATGGATCAGCTGCAAGGAGTAGGAAAAGAAGATGATGTTTCAGGTTTGAGATTAACCGAATGCTCGAATGAGTCTGACATAATACTGCGGATGTATAATTAAATTATATCATTGGATCCAGTGTGCTATGAATAAAATATTCTTACATTAGATTCTTCTGATGCTTAGTGTTTTGTTTGATATGGCAATGAAATCCAACCATCTGTTGGTTTGTATGCAGTGGTGAGAGCCTCCCGTAGAGCTTCACCAGCTAGTTGCGGACCTCTGCATTTGCTGAGGTAACTAATCTAATTGCGTTGATTAACTATACGTGTTTCCTGACTCTCACCTATCCCATTGTTGCTATGGTGGTACCTAATGAATCTCGGTGCCAATGCCAATGATGCTTCAGCTTTGCTGACAATAAACTGATTTTGAGTTTTTACCGTTTATCCATTTCATGGATAGATGGATGCTCATATTATATTTACCATTATTGCGGAAGCAGTTGAGAATAAGGAAGAAAAAAGAAAGCGGAGGAGACGAAGGGCGAGCATGTATCTCTTTCAAATTTTAAATCGATCACAAAAATTTCTCCCATGTTCATCGCTTCTATTCTATTCTATTCTGTTCAATGCCTTGAATTTTGGGCATGGCTTTTGACATTTGTTACCGGTAATGATTGGGAAAAAAAAGGGGGGGATTTTGTTCCGTTTTGTTGAGGATTTAATGGTCAAATTCCCTTCTTATGGAACATGTCCCCTGGTTAGGCTAAAAATGAGGCATTCAAATTTGAATGGAGTCCCGAGTTCCCTGATCTTTCTTTGCGTATGCTACGTGTTGAAGTTGAAGGTTCCGTTTTCAAACCACTTACTATTTCAGTTTCATTTTGACGTGACGAAAATCCCGGTTGTCCTTGTCAGAATCAGAGCAGATTAGATGGGATGATCGCAGCCTACTTTGAAACTTACCTCTTTTTTTTCTTTTAAAAAAAATTCATCATCCCAACAAAAGTTGACCGTTCACTGTTGGAATAGAAGCTGTTGCGTGTCGAAGTCAAACTATAGATTTAATCAACGTTTTTCAGAATTATGTAAGCAATCGGTACACGTATAATAGGAATAGGATGATTTTGGTGTGAGCAAACTTATTAAAAGGCAAGCAAAATTGAGCAACAAGAAAATGAGGGAGGGCTTGGATTTCTATTGGAGGCGTTGAAGTATCCGATGGATACATATATTACCGTCATTTTTCTTAGGTGATTTGTTCATTCAACACATTATTCTACTGAATTAATAACTTTGATGTTGAACAAACACGTGGAAGTTGCAAGACGATTAGATAAAGCATTTTGTGAGCTGTGTATGTACGTATGTAATGGAAATTGGTGGAGGATGCAAATTAAAAACAAATCGCCAAAATGCAATTCATCAAATAGCAGTAGAAACAAAACTGCCCACGTTTGCTTTGAACATGATAGGCCGTAGGCAACTGCAAAATGCCGACAGACATCCAACGCTGTGTGCAAGTAGACATGAGGTCCTCTCCAATCTCCTTAAATCCTCTTTGCCGCTGTGAATGCCTTCTTTGCTCTTCTCCATATATTTTCTCCTACGCCAAAAACCGCCAAATCCCAATTTCCACTCCACTTAAGCACGCAATTTGGCCTTAAATTTCGACTTCAAAAGCTTTCAACTTCTTCTTCTGCTGTTAATTCCATTTCTTCTTTGCTCTCGGCTCAGACCGTTCAATGCAATGATTTTGATGACTTGTTGAAGCAATTATAAGAAGTTCAGTTCAAAACTCTGCGCACCTAATTCTGATGATGACGAAGTTAAATTCAAAACCTCGGAGTTCTTTTCGTGGGCTGGGCCTGGAATCCATATGGGTTTTCCTGTCGTTGAAGTTGAACACATAACGTTGCTGATCTCTTGGGTATCCACACTCTCTCATCGCTAGCTCTCGCTACCTTGTCTCGTAATAAGGGAGGGCTCTCATGATTTCCAGGTTTTTGAGTAGGAAGGGGCCGGCTTGTATACCAAAATATTTTTTTTGTTCATGTCCTCTGAAAGTTCATTTTTATATGTATACAAAAATTTAAAATGAAAAAAAAATTACATTAGTGTTTATGCACTTTAAATTTAAATTTAAATAATTTTTTATTACTTAAAATAATAATCCAAAAAATTTAGATTGAAAACAATTCTATATTAAACCCAATTTTAATTTAGGTATGTAAGGTAAGCGTATAGTCTTACCCAATAGATCCAGCAAAAACTACCAGTGTATGCTTATTATTATTATTAGTTCTTTTTGTTAATCTCTCCTATCTATTTTCATTGATTGTCTTGATTGGTTTGTCATAGTTTCATTGATCTTGCTCTTCATATTAATTTTTATCTTTTTAAAATATACTTTTTTATTCTTAATGAATCAATATCAAAATTATTATTTTTTTAGAATTGTAAAATATTATTCAATTTATTTTTTTTATGTGCCTTCCTTCTTTCACTTGACCGAAGTTTACTACTTTATTTTATTTTTATTGTTTTTAGTTAACTCACGATTTCCTTTTTTGTCTTCCATCGACTTTTTGAGTAGAAATTCAAAAACAAATTTAAAAAAGTATAAATATGACTAAAAAAATAGAGAAAAGTTTTTAAATTTTATCACTCCATAAACTTTTATATTTTTATTATATCTAAATAAGTATTTAATTTTTAATTTACAACTACATAAGTTATTAACTTAAATAGTTAAGCTTAATTTATACTTAAATGAATCTTAAGATAACTTAATAATTTATTTACAATAAGTACTAGTTTAAAAATAAAATTAAAAGATAAAAACTTACTTGGATATAATTCAAAAATACATAATTTAAAACTTTTTTATTTTTTAAAATCCTTATAAATCATTAAATTAAACCTTTTAGTATTAAAGACAGTTTGACAATTTTAATATATAAAATAAATAAATTTATTAATATTATGACCCTAAACTTTTCAAAATAAACTGAGGGTTGTTTGCCCTTTTTTTTTTCCTTCCTCATTAACTGCTAGTACCCTATTAGCAAATCCTCCGCCTCCAGCCTCCCCAATAAGAAAAAAAAAAAAAAAAAACTCCCTGAGAAGAAGAAGAAGAAAAAGAACCAAATGGAGGAGGTGTGCGAGGGAAAGGACTTCTCCTTCCCTTCCCAGGAGGAGTACATCCTCTCCTACTGGTCCCAAATCGATGCTTTCAAGGGTCAGCTGGCTCGCACCCAAAACTTGCCCGAATACATTTTCTACGACGGTCCTCCTTTCGCCACTGGCCTCCCTCATTATGGCCACATCCTCGCCGGCACCATTAAAGATATCGTCACTCGCTACCAGTCCATGACTGGCCATCACGTCACCCGCCGCTTCGGTTGGGACTGCCATGGCCTCCCCGTTGAGAATGAGATCGACCGCAAGCTGGGAATCAAGCGCCGCGATCAAATTCTCGAGATGGGCATCGATAAGTACAACGAGGAGTGCAGGAGTATTGTCACTAGGTATGTCGAGGAGTGGGAGAAGATCATTACTAGGACTGGGCGTTGGATAGATTTCAAAAATGATTATAAAACTATGGACTTGAAGTTTATGGAGACTGTATGGTGGGTTTTTGCCCAGCTTTACCAGAAGGGACTTATCTATAAAGGCTTTAAGGTCTGTTTGCAATTGCACTCCGTTTTCTTGCTATTACTTCCTTCAAATTTTCTGCCCTAAATGTTTGTTTGTTTTGTTGTAGGTCATGCCATACAGCACCGGGTGCAAGACCCCGCTATCCAATTTTGAAGCCGGTGAGAACTACAAGGTATTTTTGTTCTCCTTTGTAATTCCCCTCTAGTTATTTTTTTACTCAATTTCCTCTAATAATTTCGTCTTCTTAGTTCTCTGATGACCTTTTAAAAGTGTTCCAAGTTCAATTCGAATGTCGTTTTTTTCGTTTTACCCCAACCATTTCTAACAGCACTTACGTCAATGTGCAGTCTGTGCCTGATCCTGAAATAATGGTCGCTTTCCCCATAGTTGGTGATCCAGATAATGCTGCTTTCGTGGCTTGGACAACAACACCATGGACCCTTCCTAGTAATCTTGCACTTTGTGTCAACGCAAATTTTGTCTATGTGAAGGTCTGTTGCTTTTAATTTATTTAGGTCACCAGCACAAAATGAGCGACTTGTTTATCCTGTCATATCTACTGCATGTTGGGTTGAAGCAATACATAATCTTGGTTTTAGCTGATACATGATACTGTACTACTTGTTAGTTGATCCCCATCCAACAAATTTGCTTCTCCATCATGGTTCCCGTAGTTATTTTACTTTGTTCATAATTGCTTAATTTATATTTTATCTCTTAACCTGTTACAAATGAATGAGATCATAATATCGAACTGCATGATTTTTTTTGCCTTATCCCTAGTACTCTCTTTGTTGATGCATGGGCCATAAATAGTTGCATCTTTTATTTTTAAGGCAAATAACTCGTGTGTATGAAAATTTTATGTTGGCATGCCTGCCTGCATAATGTAGATATTAGTAACTTTCTCCCTAAAGAAAACATGGGTTTTGTAATTAATTTTCAGGTTCGCAATAAGTACTCTGGAAAAATCTATGTGGTTGCTGAGTCAAGGTTGTCTGAGCTTCCAACCGAGAAACCAAAATCGAATGCTGTTGCTGGGCCTTCTGGTGATTCCAAGAAATCTAAGAGCAAAGGAACTTCTGGTGAAAAGACCAAAGATTCTGCAGCAGATTCTTTTCAAGTCTTAGACAAATTTTCGGGGGCTTCACTAGTAGGGAAAAAGTGAGTATTCATGCTTATAGTTATTTGTTCTTGGTCCTAGCTGACTTTATAATAGAACTATATATGGGCTGCATCTTACCAGTTCTTTCTGGGAAGTGCATTGGTAATATCAAATTTATGCTTGGAATGATGATGTAGATTTCACCTTCAAATGTATCCTGGATTTCTTTGTCTTAAGGACATCAAATAATTTGGAAATTTAAGGGGAGATTTCTAGTTTTAGGCAATTTGGTCCATGCTTCATGGATCCCCATCTTGGTGATTTATAGTATGCTATATGGCAAAGCTACCGGTCTTTATTAGTAGGAATGAAATGCAGTGTGTGAGTTCTATCTACAGCTCTATGTGAAGTATATGTAAGCACTGCATGCTGACAATCGGTATTAGGCTGCCTGTTATGATGTGTCTAGAGAACATGAAAATTTTTTACTATGGCTCTTAAGATATTTAAAAATGGTTTTGAGCCGAGACCAGCTTCTTTGTAGTAGGATTCTAAGAGGAAGCATATGTTGCAGATATGAACCAGTGTTCAACTACTTCTTGGAGTTCTCAGATACCGCTTTTAGGGTAATAGCTGACAATTATGTGACAGATGACAATGGCACTGGAATTGTGCACTGTGCTCCTGCATTTGGTGAAGATGATTACCGAGTTTGCATTGGGAATCAAATAATCAATAAGGTTTGCCCTCGATACTTTCTCCACATATATTATTCTCTAAGTATTATGTTCTTTTATCCTTGATATTATGATGTATGGGTTCTGTCGCATGTTGCATATTTTTCATTTTCATTTGGTGCTCATGCCTTAGTAATGATCTTGATTGATGGTTTTTGCATGATTAATACTTTTTCTGACAAACTTTATGCTCTGGTTTCCCATGGAACATGAGAAGCTGATGAATGACATTTGCTTCTGGAAGAAATAGAAGAATTTCTTAGGAATCCTACAATATTCATTCATTCTTTTTTCTTTTATAGATGGTCTGAACTTTATCTGGTTTGAAATCCTACTGAGAGGTTCAGTAGAGATCGAAAAAGATGTTTTTTGCCCCTTTCAGTCGAATGGTTAATACATTCAAGATAATTACGTTTTTACAAAATACCTTTCACAATTCATCCTATTTCATCAGATATAGGATGTGATATGGTTCCGAAGGATGAACAGGGCAGTCCCAGTAAGATTTCATTCTTAAACAAAACCCCATTTTCATGGATTCTAAACGTATTGTATCCCTTCTTTGACTACATTTTGATGTTGAAATATAGGATTAGCTCATGTCTTAATCAGTTTCTATGTTGAATGCCTAAAAAAGGTTTAGTTCTAGATGAAATTGAGGGACAGAGCTGCTGCTTACCCATTCTGTCTATCACAGACGTAATTTAACTTTCAGGGAATTGAGGTCCTTGAGGCAGGAATGCTACTTAAATTTCCCTCATGAATTTGATTATATTTGCTGATACTGTCACCTGTTGGTTTCCTTTTGTTGTAAATGCATCTAGTTAAATACTTTGTTTTTGAAAATTTAGTGGATAAAATAAAACATTAGTTTAATTTCTTTATTCACTATCCTTGTTTGAACTTCTATGTTAATTGAACTAATTTCCATGCTTTTATTGAGTTTTATCCCTCATTCTTTGTACTCATTTTACCGTTAACTTATATATTTTTGGCATGTAGGGAGAGAATTTGATTGTAGCAGTTGATGATGATGGTTGCTTTACTGGGAAAATTACTGACTTTAGTGGACGCTATGTTAAGGATGCTGATAAGGATATTATTGAAGCACTGAAGGTCAGATTGACGCAAAATTTTTGTTTTTGTTTGGCTAACTATTAATTCCAAGCCTTAATTATAGAAAGAAAAGAGGAAAATCGTTGAGCATCTATGTTTATTACCACTTTGGGAGCTTCTGTGCTTTGTTCACAGTTCCCTTGTAGTTATTATTACCATCATGAGCGCAAAAAAAAAAAATAAAAAAATCTTGTTTACATTTCTTAAGATTTGTTTCTTACTAGGTTTTATGCTTTCTTTTCTCCCCCCCCCCTCAACTTTATTGATCCTCCTCAATTTCTCAGGCAAAAGGCAGGCTTGTTAAGCTTGGAACCTTCACACATTCTTATCCTTTTTGTTGGAGATCTGATACTCCTCTGATTTATAGAGCTGTTCCTAGCTGGTATGTCTGATTCTATCATTATTATTCAGAAAGAATAGGAATCTGAACGTTTTTAATCTTACCCTCTTTAATGACTGTTATACCTTTTCTTTAATATTTTTGCCAAAATCAACTCATTTATTAATTTCAGTTATTGGCTTATTTAATTATCAATCCTTCCGATTGTAATATTGTCAAATACATTGAGAGGAAATGCTCCTTATATTGTTCAAATTTGAACATTCCATTTTCTGGTTATTTTGTTGTGAGAATGTAGCTGTACAGATTTGCTTTTGATTGTCTTGGTTCTTCTGGAATCATTAAAGACAAGCCATGTGCTTGAAAATTACTGGACTGCATTAGTTGACCAAGGTTGTTTCATGGAAAAAACCATTTATCAAGTTAAGCTCATGAAAGTTGAATTGTGTCTGTGCTGTGCAAGTTATTTTTTAGGCAATGATGCTTAATTGGCCATTAAAAGTGCTTTTAAGTTTAAAAGAATCGTTAGTTTCAGTAAATGGAAGTTTTTCTTATGAATGGTTTGTAAGTTCCATGTCAGTTTGTGCAGAAATGAGCAACTTTGAGTTGGTATAAGCATTTTACTTCTGTATGGGATGGATGAGTAGGCTGCAGACATTGATTGTTTATGGATGCTACATTTTTTGCTTTGCCTTCCTGTGACAATGTTTGATGTTGAACGGGAAAGATGCTCTGATAGTGCTGGTATTGTCTGTTAGAGTCAGTTGCAATGAATAGTTATTTCCAGATAGTGAATGGGGGTTATAGCTTACTCGAAAAGTTGGTTGGAATATGCAAAAGAAGGGAAGATGGTCTAAATTGAGACGTGTGAAGGTTTTAATGAGCAAAGAAATCAATTAAAAGTTAATCCCTGATTAGGAAAAAGTTCTGTAGACATTGAAGGATTTATAATTTTGGTTGTGGAAGTTTGCCATACTCCACTTTGTAGATCTGGGCATTTCAAAATTGCTTTGCACTAGAGAACTCATGCTTTTAATCCTCATATCATCTGTATATTTATCCATTAACTAACTAGTTTATTTAATGCTCTTTATTTTCTTATTTTCCTATTGCTCCTGCATTGCTGTTTCTTTCTATATGCTTTTTTCGACATTGTGTATTTTTACCTATAAAGAACTTTTGATATCTGTAGGTACAACGACTCTGGAAATCATGCTTTTGCTTCTTGGCTTTCATTTTCTACTCTATTCTAGTTGTGTTAAGTCCTGTATCATATGTTTTAGGTTTGTGCGGGTGGAACAACTGAAAGAGCAATTATTAGAGAACAACAAGCAGACCTACTGGGTACCTGATTATGTGAAGGTTAGATAGATGACTTTCTTCACTGCCTGTTGATATTTAACTTTTTTTCTTTTTTAAAAAAACTTGTATTCACAAGCTCAATTCAATTCAATTTGTCTGGTGTATTGATTCTGTTTACATGGCCTGAACTTTAGCTCAATGAAAATCTTGAACAATGCCTCAGAGGTGGATGAAAATAATTTTATCTTGTATTCATTTTTTTTTAAGATTCTCATCTTCTCAGTGCTTTTTTTTTTTTTTTTCTTTTTTCATTTTTACAGGATAAACGTTTTCACAATTGGCTGGAAAATGCAAGAGACTGGGCTATTAGTCGAAGTAGATTTTGGGGCACTCCAATTCCTGTGTGGATCAGTGAAGACGGTGAGGAAGTGATAGTCATGGATTCTGTTGAAAAACTTGAAAGGCTTTCTGGTGCTAAGGTTTGACTTTTTTTCTCTTCTCTCTTTTCCCATGGCTAAGATGTTACTCTCTTTAAGAAGGTAGGTTTCTTTGGCCTCTATCTATTTATTTTTGTTACTTTCATCTCCACCCTCCACATTTGGTCCTCCTTTTCTCCTTGGCTGGGGATGTCATGATAGATTTAAAACTTTCCTTCTTCTATTTCACGTATTTGACATACAATGGGTAGTGGGTTTATATAGTGCAGTCTTGGCCAGTTAAGAATTTAACTAAATCCTCCTATAGAAAGTGAAACTATATATTATTTTTTAATTGATCTCTGTGCTTTCAGCTGTATATATGTGCCAAATCATCTGGTGCCTCATTATGTTGTTAATTTCAAGCTTTGTCTGAAATTCTAATTGGATGACAGTTCCACAGTTTGTTCCACTTTGTATCGTTCAGCTTTAGAAGTGGGGTCCAGTGAATTTCCTTTTTTATTGAATTTTTTTTATTACATTTCCAATTTTCTCTATTTAGGTCTCTTGGAAATATTAATTTGTCTAGTTTTATACTGCTATTGAAAATATTTGGGCTCAGCAATTTGTGTGAGTTTGTGTGTAATTTATTTTATAATTTCAGGTCTTTGATCTCCATCGTCACAATATTGATCATATCACTGTACCTTCTACCCGTGGTCCAGAGTTCGGTGTGCTACGACGTATAGATGATGTAAGGCTACTGAGTTTGGGTTGTTTTTATGGAAAGAGCTTTTATTATTATTTGTAACTAATCAAATTCTGTTTTGCTGATCTACTGTCCCCACCCCATCTTTAAATTTGATTAATGTTAATTTTGAGCTGATTGCACATTGGAGTTCTAAACTTTTAGACGTAGCTTCTGCAAAACATCTTCATTAGTCAGTTCCTAGTACTTTTTTTGTCTTTAACCTGTATCATCAGTCTCTTGCACAGTTTAATTATGTTTAATTATTTTGGCAGGTGTTTGATTGTTGGTTTGAGAGTGGATCAATGCCTTACGCTTACATCCATTATCCATTTGAGAATGTTGAACTTTTTGAGAAAAATTTTCCTGGGCATTTTGTGGCTGAGGGGCTAGATCAAACTCGTGGATGGTTTGTTCCCTACTTTTAGATCTGTTATTCATGATAATTACCAGTATTAGAGTACATGTGGCTCAAGCCAATCCTTGCACTTTGACTGTTTGCAAACCAAATGAGCAAGCCTCTAGATGCTGAATTTTCTTGATGCTTGTACACTTTTCCAGCAGTGCTGTCAAATTTCTAATTTTCATTTCTTGTGGATTGCATTTAGGAGGGTACATTTGTTTATTATTTGTTTCATATTTTGGTTTTTAAAGGACTAGTCATTATTAGGTAATGATTTGATTAAAAGTTTATGTGAATCAGTTTTGCCTTTGTTTAACCCTCAAAGAAGTTTTGTGAATGAAGTTTGGTTCTGGTTCTGGTTCTGAAACTTTATTTCTTCTGTTACACTTTGCAGGTTTTACACTCTTATGGTGTTGTCAACTGCATTATTTGGGAAACCTGCATTTAGAAATCTCATTTGCAATGGGCTTGTCCTTGCTGAAGATGGAAAGAAGATGAGTAAAAGATTGAAAAATTATCCTTCACCTATTGAAGTCATTAATGACTATGGGGCTGTAAGTCATTTTCAGTATATCTTTATTTTAATTTTTTTTTGTTACATGAATTTTATTTCATTTATCAGTTCTTAAATCTTGTCTTAATTTTACAGGATGCTTTACGATTGTACCTTATAAACTCCCCGGTTGTTCGGGCTGAGACCTTACGTTTTAAAAAGGATGGAGTCTTTGGTGTTGTGAGTATTTGCTTGCTGTATATCAGCTTTTGCTTCTGAGGTTTTTTTTTTATCATCTTATCATTTTGTATTTTAATTTGGTGTTCTATTTCATTTTTCTAGCTGCATTTTCTTAATCCCTTATCTTGATCTCTACCAGGTCAAAGATGTCTTCCTTCCATGGTACAATGCATATAGGTTCCTTGTTCAGAATGCAAAAAGACTTGAGTATGAGGGTTCTGCCCCATTTGTTCCTATTGCTGTCACTGTTCTTCAGAAGTCATCTAATGTGCTTGACCAATGGATAAACTCTGCAACTCAAAGTCTTGTTCACTTTGTTCGAGAGGAAATGGATGCATATCGACTTTACACGGTTTTGTCTATAAACTAACATAACCTTTTTGAATTTCCTTACACACACACACACACACACACACACACACATATATAAAGATAGAGAAACCTTAAATATAATACTAAAGTCAGTTTGGAAAAAAATTGGCAACATTTTTCTAGGTTTTGACATAGATTTCACCCTTCAGTCGTTGTTTGAGCATATAGAATTGGCATCAACTTAGCAACTTTGACAAGCCAACCAGCTTTTTAAGGTGCAAGAATTATGTCTATCACAATAGTTGATGAGATTAATGCTATTAAGTAGACCTGATATTTGATTCTTTAATACTCTGAAACTGATTAAGTTGCTTTCAGAAATTGTTGCTATACCGTACTTGTTTTTGGGAATACCACTACATTTGTTTGAGATACCTACTTTTGATAGATGCTATGCATTAGTTTGTTGTACATCTGTTTCATCACTCTGTACTGGAACTAAAAGAATATATGTGTTTATGCTTTGTTAGGTGGTTCCATATCTACTGAAGTTTCTTGACAACCTCACGAATATATATGTGAGATTCAACCGTAAGAGGCTAAAAGGCCGTACCGAGGAGGAAGACTGCCGCATGGCCCTCTCTACTCTTTATAATGTACATATTATTGTCCCATTTTCTTGCTGGCAACTCATTGTTTCTGATCTGCTGTCATGTGTTAAGCAACAGTCGTCAGTATTTACGTACTTAGAAATTTGTACTATGATTTTAGGTGCTACTAACTTCATGTAAGGTTATGGCCCCCTTTACACCATTCTTCACTGAGGTTCTTTATCAAAACATGCGAAAAGTCTGTGATGGAGCGGAGGAAAGCATTCATCATTGTAGTTTTCCCCAAGAAGAAGGAAAGGTATTTTTCATTTTTGTTGTAATTATGCATATAATTTAATGGTTTATTGATCAATGGCTTCATGGACTATTTGCTCCCAAGTCTTTTGTAGTTGTCTGAGTAGTATACACATTTTATTTTCTTGATCATAAGGCTGTATTATACTACCCTAAATTAATCATTCGGCTTCTTTGCTAAATTAAATGCCATTGCTGTCTTAGAGGGGGGAGCGAATTGAAGAAAGTGTGACAAGGATGATGAAGATAATTGATCTTGCGCGCAACATTCGTGAGCGTCACAACAAGCCTCTCAAAACACCTCTCAGGTCTGCTTGTATGCTGTCTCTTGCCTCATATTTCTATTATGTGTTTCTTCTCTTTCTTTACTCTCTTGCCTATCCGTTCTTTGTAATTTAGGGAGATGGTAGTTGTTCATCCAGATGAAGACTTTCTTGATGACATAGCTGGCAAATTAAGAGAGGTTCGTAGCAGTGGGAAATCTTTAGTTTAGTCCTTTTTCCACTCTTAGTTTAATACATGCCCTTTTTGTGGTGGTCATTATCTATACTAGAAATTCTTCAAGTTTTCAAGGAGGCATTGGAAGTCAATTCCATGTTAATTTTTTGGGAGAAAAGAGAAGGAAAAAATAAAAAACAAAGAAGCTTTCAGTTGTTGATTGCAAGTTGGTGAATTTCATTTTAGCTGTGGATTTCTTTTTTTTTTTTTGTTTTTCATCTCTAATTATATACATCCTTCGGATATTGGGGCATCATCAGTTACTTTTTTCATTATTACATTGAATTTTTGGAAACTTGCTGAATCGAAACCTATTTTGATTCCTCTAGATTCTTGAAATCTGAGTTTCATTTTCCAAATTGTTTGGATTTCTAAAGGTTGATATAGGATGATCCTTTAAGTAGGAACTAGTTAGTGAGTCAAAATATTTACGAAGTTTTCCTGTTGGCAGTTAGAATTGGAATTGTTGCAATTTTATGGTTAATATTATTTTAAATGTTCTCCACTTAGTTTGACTCCCTTCCCGAATTGCTTCTTTCTCCTTCTTTCTCCTTTGGGTGGTTCATTGATCTTGAAATAAAAGCTTAGTGGTTGGGCAATATTTTCCATGTTTTCCTTCTATCTGATTTTCCTCTTCATTTTTTCCCCATGTTCTCTTACTGTAGTATGTATTGGAGGAGCTCAATATAAGGTCTCTTGTTACATGCAAAGACACTTTAAAGTATGCATCTATACGTGCAGAGCCTGATTTTAGGTGTGCAATTATTTACTTTATCAGCTCCTTTATTCTCCTCCACCTGTTCCCTTCAATTTGGAGGGGGGGGGTACAGAACTACATTAATCTAATATTATTTGCTTGTTCTATAATTTCTTGTAGTGTATTAGGTAAGCGACTAGGGAAATCTATGGGAGCTGTTGCCAAGGAAGTCAAAGCCATGTCTCAGGAAGATATCTTAGCCCTTGAGAAAGCTGGAGAGGTGACTATTGCTACACACTGTTTGAAGCTGACTGATATTAAGGTATGCTAACTAATGCTGGTAGGCGTAGGTTAGTTTAGCATAGCTTTTTATTAAATTTCATTTACTGTATTTTTTTAAAAATGTTTTGCTCTATATCTTTTGTTTAGTCTTTTTGGTGATGGCATCATTTGAACCCTGTGAAGATATCGATGTTTTCCAAAGTGGACAGACAAATAGATTGTAGAATTTTAATGGAAATAAGTGATGTGCTGCTTTTTAAACTTCTGGGCTTTTGTCTCTGCTTCTATACATTCTTGAAATAAGAGGCGGAGGCTACTTCCTCCAGGATTGCTTAAAGTTTCTACACTAATTTGATGTGCTTCACTAACAATGGTGTTTGATATAAGATATGCTGTGTAAATAAATGTTTTATTTGTTTCGAAATTTTTCAGCTTGTTCGAGAATTTAAACATCCCGATGGCATGACAGAAAAAGATATGGATGCAGCTGGAGATGGTGAGGATTATTAAAATGGAAAAGTATCTGTCCTTCCCATAAAGTGACGTGATGAATAAAAATAAATTTGTTTTACTCATATTTCTGTCATAGGTGATGTTTTGGTGGTTTTGGATTTACGCCCTGATGAGTCATTGTTTGAAGCTGGTGTTGCACGTGAGGTAAATAAATCATCATACTAATAACACCAGATATTCTACTTTATGTGCTGTTGTTTCCTCTTCTCTCAGTTCCTTTTAATTACCAATTTCATTTGTGGAAATATGATGACCTATTTTGGTTAACTAAATTTGTTCTTTATTATTGGGAAAGCCAGGGAGAAGTTTTTGGTACTATTTCTGATGCATTGGAGGTTTTTAACTTAATTCATTGTAGGTTGTTAATAGAATCCAAAAATCACGAAAGAAAGCTGGCCTTGAACCGACGGATATGGTGGAGGTCTACTTTGAGTCATTGGATGAAGACAAGTCAGTCATCCAACGAGTTTTGAACTCACAGGTAAGTTTTGAATCCCCCCCCCCCTCCCCAAAAAAAAAAATCCAGCAATGGTTTAGTTAATCATTAATTACCAATTACAGCTAAATCTCACTGCTTGACTGGGATTTAGCCAAACAGTGTTCGAATGGAGCTCTGTGCATCCATTTACTTATGCATGATGGGGAGTGATTCTGTGCACTTGTATCATTTCTTTGTGAAAGATTTTATCTGACGGACAGTGCAAGTCCTTCACACGGAGGCTACTTGATTTGCATTGTTTGACCGGTGTTGCAATGCCAACTTTTTATAAATCTTAATTTGCAGTGTTCTGTATATAATAGATTGTAGTTTTATCTTATGGCAGGAAAACTACATTAGGGATGCAATTGGATCTCCATTACTTTCCTCTAACATGATGCCACTCCATGCAGTTAAGTTTGAAATACCCTAATCGTGAATTATCATCTTGGAATTTTGTTGATCTACAAAGTATATTGGCAAACCAATGTACTCATTATTTTTACTTTTTGGAGATTGATGTGCAATGTGTCTGTCTGTAAGATAGTGTTATCTAATGCGGTTATATGCTGTATGCATATTCTGGAGGACTAAATTTCTTAATCCTGCCTTTGCTGCTCAATCATCTCAAATCCTATGTTGTCAATAAACATTATTATCAGATGTGTGGTAAAAACTGAAAATTGAGTGTCATATTCTCATTGATAGGGTCCAAACTTTCCTGCATTGCCAGTATGTCTCCCTTCTGTGGCTTTATGCTTGCAGTTTTGTAGGCAGAATTTTGTTATTTGTTGTTTCAACTGAGGTCAATTCTGTATTAGTTAATGCACCTTATAATGTAATTTTAGAATGATATTAGCATGTTAACACCCCCCCCCCCCCCAAATAAAAAAAAAAAAAAAATCCCCTTTTCCATTTGCATGGTAGCAGCTCTTTGTCAGTGATTGTGCTTGCAAAATATCTGGGGTTCTTATTTTATTTTATTACTTTTTTTTTTTTACATAACAAATATTGCAGGTTGTCCTTTGTGAAGAGATTTTCCAAGGCATCTATAACATGTCATTTAAAATAAGCCTGGTTAGACCAGCCTTAGTTTTCAAGGAAAATGCTATTCTTGCATTATATGCAGGTTAGTCTGTGTTTTGATCAATATCATCTCCATATATTCTATACTAGAACTGAATACATTGCAACTCATACCCACTCAGAACTCGCTGTTCTGACAATAGTATCAGATTATTTGGCTGTGTTACAATTTTGATGTCTTTTTGACCTGTTTTTCCATCTGTCTTATTGCATTCTTGATGGGGTTGCAGGAAATGCTAAATTTGCGCAAAGTCTGCAGATTTACCTTGTGTCGAGGGAACATTCTAGTTTGAGGTCGGAGTTTCAAGTTGGAAATGGCAAGGTAAGGATTGAGTTGGTTTGGTTATGATAGATTGGTATTGGTAGAGCATGGTTGGGTTGGGCTGGGCTGGGCTGAATTGATCGTGTAATGTTGTGGTTATGGTTGCAGATAAAGGTTGATTGCATTGAAGAGGTGCCTGCAGTGGAAGTGATGGTGGGAGAACACGTCTTCTTGACAGTTGGTGATTACTACTTGAGAGAAGGAAAGAGCAGCAGCTGTTGAATGTTGATGGATAGATATAAATTCTTTCCTTTCACTTTTCTATCTGTGCCTCCGACTCTCTGATAGAGGGACGGAGAGACAGTCAAGTAGACGATAATAATATAATTTACAGAAACCTGAGAGCAGCATGGGAGGGAGTGGATGATATTTACAGATAATTGAGACAATGTTCCATATTTTGAAAAACTATATGCATTTTTATTTTATTTATCGGGACTGTTGTGAAGATTGTTGTAGATTTTGTGTTTCCGCTTGGATGATGGTTGGTTTTTCTTTTCTTTTAAAGTGTGTAGAAAAATTTTGTTTACATTATGGTCTTATGTTGAGTAAGTTCCAGTGGATTGGCATTCCCATTTTTCAATGTATTTGCATTTAATTTAACTAGTTTTTCACACCTACAGCCCCCTTCCGTCTCTTTTTTTCTTTTTTTTTCTTAATTTTTTTTTATTTTAGTAATAATAATGATATTGAAATTAAATCTATGGGAACGAGAAGTAATCCCCAAATATCTCTTGCGAAGTGTGGTTTGGGGGAGGTCGAAGAATGCGATTTTTTAAGGAAGAGTTTTGGATCATTTCATTTCATTCCAGCACCGACTGGCTTCTTGTCTGATCTGTTTGCAGACCCTCCTACAGCCGAAAGGGTTGTCTAAAGAAAACTTAACGTAATTGCATAATAATATTATAAAATTTTATTTTCTCTGATGTGCAATGTGAAATAAAATAAATATAGATTTAATAAAAAAGAGTAGAAATATATATATATATATATATATATATGTATCGTAAACAAAACTAAAAACACCAAAATCTTATAATACATATATGTATATATATTTATTCTGATTGTCTTACAAATGTCAATGTTGTAATTCTAATCAACCACTAATAACTAAATAAAAAGTATGAAATTAATGGAATGTAATATTATGAACAACATTATACCCTTGCTCGATGGGCGAGTACTAAATGAACGCACCATTTGATTAACCCATGTTTCATCATGTAATAAGTTGGCACACTTGTGCGTTAACACCTAAAATTTGGTTTAATATAATTTATTTTTTTTTTAATTTTTTTAAGATTAATGAAAAATTACAGCATTAAAATAAATGTAGAGGTTAACATAACACCAAACAAAAAAAAAAAAAAAGCCCCAATTTTGCTACGTTACTCAGGTAACTCCTTGTACTTTTATTACATTCAAATTAAATTTTTAACTTTTAATTTGCATTTAAAAAAACCTTAACATTTCATTTGTATCGAAATGAAAACATAAATTAAATATTCATTAGAAATAAAAATCTATTATCACAAATTAAAGAATAAAGACTATAGAAACTTAATTTTAAAAACAAAATGAAATAGTTTTAAAACTTTCTTTTTTTTTTAATAAGCATTTTAGTCAAATGCAAACCTTAAAATTTTTCTTTTATTATCCAATAAATCAATTTAACAAAAAAGTCTTTTATTGAACTAGATAACCCTTGGAGGCCTTTAAGGGAGCAGTCTCAATCCCAGCGAAGAAGAGAGCTAATGGCCATTTATTGCGCAGGAATTCCTTACAGCTAATGACTAAGCTAACCAAACAAAAATTAAAAAAAAAAAAAAAAAAAACGAAAAACAAAGCTAGAACTAAATTAAAGGCACTGCTTTGATTCAGGAGCCTTAACCTGAAGCTGAAACAGCTTCCGAAGTCTTTGCCTCTTCCTCAGAAAAACTGGGAGCTTTCGGAATCAATCCAAGTATTTTGAACATGAGCTGATCGGCATCAAAATCATTGTTAGGAGTTGTCAACAGCTTCTCACCAGTGAAGATAGAATTTGCGCCAGCAAGAAAACATAATGCCTGCTCAGGCATAGAGAATCGAACTCTTCCAGCTGACAACCTCACCATTGATTTTGGCATCACTATACGAGCTGTGGCAATCATCCGAATCATCTCCCATATTTCAACAGGCTGACAAGTGATGAGAAAATATTAGCAATAGCCACTCGATTCTCAAAACTCAATAACATGCTAATGCATTGATGACAAGTCATGAAAAAACACCAAGGATATGTAACCCAAAAGCTTAAGGATTTTTAATCTATTTCAATTTCAGCATATCTACAATCCACATGAGATGAAGTATTGAACAACTTAAGATGCATAGAGACTTGCACTTATCTTTACAACTAGACTGGTAGCTTATGTTGCTCTAGCTCTTCATTGTCTATGAAGTTGTCCAGCACATGCCTAACGGACAAGGGTGAGAGAAGTCCAACCGTCCAAATATATGAAAACACTTGAGAAACTTTGAATATAATTGGGTCAGACGCATTACCTAATCCAACACTCAACCCTTTCAGTCTAGGTAACACAAGTGCTAGCATATCCAAAACCACGAGAAAATGATGCCTTTTAGAAGTAAGACGTCAAACTGGTGATGGTGCATGCCTATAACTAAACGTATCCAATATTCTTTATAAATGAGAAAAAACTTCAAGTTGTAGTAATGAAGTAAACGAAAATAAGGGAAGAAACAACTAAACGACAGAGCAGCAGCTGTAGCACTCATAGCTAATCATGAGGCAGAGCTTTAGAGTGAGCAAGACAATGATTAGAGATGCAATCTAGAAATGTCCTAGTGTAATGCATAGGATCTGCACTAGCAGAAACATTATAGCAATAAAGAGGAAATCAAGGGGAAAAAAAAAAGAAGGAAGAATCAGACAACTGCCGACGCTAGTGTAATGCATTATTTCTCAGAGTTAGAACCACCTTTTGATCTTGAAGAGGCGTGCCTTTCACTGCAACCAAGGCATTAATGGGAACACTCTCTGGGTGAGCGGGAAGTGTTGCCAATGCATGCAATAAACCAACGCGGTCCTCTGCAGCTTCTCCGAGTCCTATAATTCCACCTGTTAACAGAGAAGTAAATTGGCATTATTTTGCTTTGAAGAAATTAAAAACTAATATTTATTAGATAAAACTCGGGATATATACAGAAGCTTAATGACAGAAATCATCCAGAGGTTAACTTAACATTGTTAAAATTACTCAAAAAGATCTTTCAGAATTGACCTCATCCACATTAGAATACGACAGCTTCAAAACAAAACCTTTCATTGATCAAAAGTTTTCCAGCAAGACTGAACTTTATCTTTTAAATGGTGAGAAGACAAAATTGCAGCCAAACCAGAAACCCACTTGATCTTTTCTCGCCAACTCCACAGAAATAACCAACTAAAACAGTTTTTCTCCTTTCTACATCACTTCAACTTTCTCAAGAGGAAGATAATAATTGGATATCATTAACTTATAGGTCTAGATGACTAGATAACAAATCATATAGTGAGTGAATGCTTTGAGTTATAATATGTTATAAAAGTTTAACCAATCACCTGAACAGACATTAATTCCTGCTTCACGGACATGTTGGAGGGTTTCCAACCGCTCATCATAAGTTCTTGTTGTAATAATGTTGGGATAATATTCTCTTGAAGTATCAAGATTATGGTTGTAAGCTGTAAGACCTGCCTTCTTGAGTTCAAGTGCCTGCTGCTTCTCTAGCATGCCCAAAGTGCAACATACCTCCATCCCCATATCCCTGGTAAACGACAGACATTCGAATATCGTTAGACTTTTGATGGAAAAATGAAAACACCTTAGAAATAAAACGTTAATTAGAAAAACAGCATGATCAAAACATTTCAAAATGGCAGAAACACAGAAGAAAATCCTTAAAGAATGCCGTTCACAACAAACTAACCTCAGCATTCTATGAGAAGTATATATACTATATTGGCAAAAGAAAACTAAAATTTCCAGAGATGTTTTTTTTGCTGAAAATTATTTGCTCTTTTTTTTTTTTTTTAATTTTTTCATTTTGAGAAGATTTACATAACAAAAGGAAATTATGTTCAGGTATTGCAAAGCGTAAATTCAAACATGGACTTAACTTCACATTAATACTCAGAGGCCAGGAATCATGAATTTTATGGCAAGAACGAACAGGAATTAAGCAGTTTAAACAAAACAAGGAAATCAAATCAATCAGTAGCAGAAGATCAAATAGAAGTCAACTTTCATTAGGAACATGAGCATCTTACGAATTGTTTCAATAACTTTTCAGAATCAAGTTCACTTGAAATTTACAATACAAGCTAGGTAACAAATATCATATCATAAAAATCAATTACCAAGCTCTGACTTTCTCCCATAAGCAATCTGATATCAATGACGCTTCATTACCTAATTTCTTTTACATATTCAAGAATTTGGTTGAAGTTAGTTTTCCTTCCTACAGTGTCTCTCCATGCTGCACCCATGCAAAAGCGTGTACTACCAGCCTCTTTTGCCTGCCAAAAACATACAAATAACTGTAAATCTTACTACAAGAAGCATAACATACAAATCATGGCTGAAAGTACATTAGATAGCAGTTATACATATTCTATCAGTAGCAGTGGAAGAAAGTAAGCAACTAACCTGATGCAGGTATGAGAATGCTATTATGTCCTCCATATAATAAGTTTCCTATTATATCAGTTAATAACTTGACTAAATACAAATGAAACAACACGAAAGTGGAAGGTAGTGGTTTCGCCTCAAAAGAAGAAAAAAAGAAAAGAAGCTCCCTCAGTGACTCAAATTTTGCCTGCAAGCAATTAACCAGAAAAGAATATACTTTGGCAGTTTGGGCGCAAGATATAAGCATTAAATTAGGAGGAAGCATCTAAAGTGAAGCAGATGAATTCTCCAAGGTAAACAGTAGAGATAGAATCCTTCCTTTGCAAAGTTAAAATGCAATAGTAAAGCATCATTTATGCAAAAAGGGGAAACAAAGCAAGCAGCACGAGAAGTTTGGTTTGCGATTAGCAAGACATGAAGCAGAGATGAGTAAGATTAGAACGGTGAAAGAGAATAGAAAAAGCTACCAACCTGTTTAGCAGCGAGCATAACGGCTTCCGTGGTCATAAGCTTTTGGGGCTTTAGGCCAGTATGGTAACTTGAGGATTGAGGACAATAGGAACAATCCTCGCTACATCCACCAGTTTTGATTGAGAGGAGGGTACACTGCTGCACCTCTCTAAAGTTATGAGCATATCTGTGAACTTGAGCCTGAAATAGCAAAAAAAAAAAAAAATTCCTCTGGTCAAAGAGATTAGATTAGATTAGATTAGATTTAATAGCATTTGATGATATATAAAATAAAGAAACAGAAAGAGTAAATGTAAGTGTAGTAGTAGAAATTAAAGCATCAATCCGGATACAAATAAAGCTATTGTGCTCCTGAAATTGGATGGAGTGATAATAAGATAGCAAAGGAGAGAAGAAGGGGGGGGGGGAAGAGAAACAAACTAACCCCGTGGAAGAGCAGATCAAGAAGAGGAGAATCGTAGATGGAGTTGATCTGTTGGCGCGTCCAGTCGTTTCTAGAACCTTCACGGAGAGTTCTCTCAGCTTCTACAGCCGCAGCCGATGCAGAGGAAATACAAGAGGAGGAGGAGTAGTAACTACAACTTCTAAGCAGCAGTTGAGTTTGAGTAGTAGTAGGGGTAGGGAATCGAATGGAAAACATTTTTCTCTTCTCCTCTCTTCTCTTGTTTTTTTTTTCTGTTGTTTTTTGGGCTAAGCACTCTGTTGAGTATTATAGAGTATGGAGGATAGATTTCCCTTCCCCTTCCCCTTTCCCTTCCCCTAACCTTTCCAGCTATACTCTTGGTGGGAGAAAATGAATTGGAGGCCCAAATAAAATAATAAACTAAGCAACCAAAGGCCTTGTGTTGTTTGCTGTCCCTTTTCTTCTTGTCTTGCAATTGCAATTTGCAAGGGCCGAAGTGTCCTTCGGACAGACGGGGATGAGGTCAGTTCGGTGACCTAACTTCACTTGGGTGGTTAATCTCACATTTACATGTTGGGACTTCCGCCTCTCTGGGGGACCCACCAATCCAACTACCCCTATCATATCGTGTAATACCTTAATCAACCATCTGCCATTAAACTTTTCTAATTTTTGCACACCTATCTTATAACTTTCGTAAAAGTAAATATAAATTATTAAATTTTAAAATATAATAAATAATATTATTAAATATAAAAAAATTATTGTATATACTATTAATAAAATTTTTAATATTTAAATAATTTTAAAATAATAGCATATATATCTTAAATATAATAAAAATTAATTTAAAATAAAAATAAAATACATAATAAATTTTTAATTATTTATATTTATTATATTATTTTTATTTATCAATTATATCATATTTTATCAAATTCAAAATTATCCATCTCAATATCAATAATTACCCATTTCTAATTTGAATATTGAAAATTTTTAGGAAAATAAATTTAATTATTTGGTAGGCTTAGGACTTACTGGTAGAAAACATTCCCAATATTTTCAGTGACCTTCCCACTTATACTCACACTTGGCAAAAACTGCAAAACTGCAACTAGGGGTGAGCAGCAGCAACAACAACAATAACAATAAACTCCAACCATCCCATTGAGGCAGGCAGCATCTACGGCACCAACGTCCTCCCCCACGATAATGCCGTTTATCGAGCTATTATATGCTCCGGTGTTGCCCTTTGTATTTCTCTCAATTTTCCCAGTCTTTTTATTCCTTCTTCAATTTTTTTTTATATTCATTTATAAATCGCATCTGACACCGTGGGACGAGTGACTCGTAACTCATTGGTGATCTTTGTCGGTCGGCTCTCTTGCCTACCCAAGAACATGACAAGGTCCCAAAACACTTTCCCTCTTCCCCTCTTTTTTCTTTTTTGGTTTTCGCGATTCAACTGATAAACTTCATTTCTTTTTGTTTCTTGTGATTGCATTGCTGTATGTGTTTTGAGTGTTTCACGATATTTGATATAACAATTTGTAGTGACACGTGAAAAGTCAAAAGACACTTAGTTGATGAATCTGTAATATAAGAAAGGTTAGAAGGCATTGGAATGGATATTTCGAAGTGCACTCCAATGCTTAACTCAGTAAGACAGGTAAAAAAAGAAACGGAGTCAAAAGTATGTAGGTTGTGTATACTTACCTCCAAGTGGACTATGGTACCTTTTATAGTAGCTTGCTAGGCATTCATCATTATCTAGAACTTTATGAAGATAGAATTTGCTGATGTAAGGATTGATATGCTACCAAGGTACCTACAAAACGTGAGAGAGGCTCATAATTGCACTCCGGAGGATATTACGATGCTTAAGTTAATAAAGGATACCATGGATGGAGAATAAAGAGAGAATGAAAGAATTTTGATAGCGTATACCTTAGAAATGCTGATGCTACCTCATTATATAGGCCTTGATAGAAGTTTCACTTGATCTGGGACTCTTAGGTGAGTAGAGGTTCAATGGCAATCAAACTTGCCAAGTAGTGTAGAGATGAAAGTTATCCAACTATCCTCCAATGCTTATCCCTTGATCTGAATCACGATTTCTAACTAGGTAATGAGAGGATATAACAATTGCCCCCCAAGGATATGGATAGTTATAAAGTGACCATTCACAGACCAATTATGTTTATGGTGATTTGAGAGGATTTAGGTCTGCAAAGGGTTTAGGTCGCCTTAAGAATTTCGAGCAGAAACAAATTGGCGGGATGAACAAAATTTTCTTTTTTTTTTTTTTTTGTGAATTTTAAAAATTGAATTCAGTACCTAATGAGGGAATCAGCTCATTAAATGAATTCGACATACGTTTGCAATAAGAACATGACACGTGGCGGTGTCTACGAACCATACGCGATGATTCATGAAACGGCAGGAGTAATCTTATAACTAGCCCTCAGACCATTTCGCCACACACCAGTGAAGTCAGAACCCTTTGTTTCGAGTCATCTATGCTACGTCGTCTTACCTTTTGGGTAAAAATCTATTTTATCACCTTTCTAGTAGTTAGATTTTCGATTTGTCATGGGTTAGTTATATGGTTTTGCAACAAACTTGATTTTTTTTAAATTGATGGGGAAAAAGGGAAATTTGGAGATAAACGGCAGGGAGGTTATGAGACAGTTGTTCGTAATGGAAAACATACATTTTGATGAAAGCAACGATCATCTCTACATCATTGTCGAAGAAAAGGTAGGGACTTTGATGGCAGAGGGTGAGGTCTAAAGGACTGAACAAACACAAGGAAAGGGTACAAGTGTAAAGCAGGGCTAGAGCCCAACCGAGAGAGGCTAAACTGAAAAAGGCGAGGGAGTGCCAGCTAGCTTAATACAGATAGACACCAGTATAACATATGCTTTTGAGGGGGCGATCAATATGGCTACTGTGAGGAAGATACTAATAGAACGTGGATTCAATTATGGCCAGTTCGAGATATTGAACCCTATATTTGGGTGACCTATTACAAGAATCTAGGGGAACGATACGTCTTTCTATTTGCACATTTTCAAGCATCTTTCACTGAAACTATTCTTCTGCAAGGTACTGAATCGATATGGGATGTCGCCAAACTAGCTCAAACCAAATGCATAGGCAATGCTAATGACTTATTTCATTGTATGCGAGGAGAAAGGTTGGGAGCCATCGGTTTAAATGACAAGGCACTTGTTCTCCTTAAAGAGACAAGATAAATGTTGGTATTACCTACAGTCCACCACTAAGAAGATGATTACGGATATCTCATCGAATGCCCACATCACCGGCAAACAATTTTTTTTGGTACAGAAGCGATCTAACGAGAAATGGGGCTCCCATGCAGAATATAGTTTATGCTCGCCTATGAGCAATCTAAAGGTAAAACTAAGTGCAGTTGAGTTAGAATAGAAAGATTATTTTTGTGGTCGCTAATTCAGGTGTAGGGAGCATTTAACTCCAAGAAAGATTCATGCACACTATCCAGGTGTTAATCCTACCAATTTATTGGAAGAAGGTGATCGCCCCGTCAATCGCAGAAGCCAAAAGCTCTTGGTGTCACATGGTAAGCCTTATTATTATTATTATTTTTATATGTGTATATATATACCTTATGTTCTAACATGACTTTTTTCTACAGAGCCTCAAACTTTATCTGAATCGCCCCAGCAGGTAGTTATGACTCCTGTATCACCCCAATAGGCAAATAGCGCTGCTAGATCACCTATAGTTGATGAGGAAGTTACAAATGGGTCGAATGTTGAGAAGTAGCTGGTGTTGGGGAGAAGTATGGAAGTGCCAACAAGGACTTTAATTGCCATGATTGTGGAGGGTATATATTGACAACACCTTCTTTGAAAAAACTTTGTATTTGCTAACTTCAATTGCTTATTTTTCATTGTAGGTATGGATCCTGCTATTCGTGATATGTTGGCCGCTCATGAAACTAGTCGAGCTGCAACTTCAAAGGCAAAGGGCAAAGAAAAAAAGAAAGTCAGAGATATTCAAGGTGAATGACCTAAGTTAAAGAGGGTTACCTTCAAGCCTCCAACTATCAGTTCAACTGCGGCTGAAGGCATTTTTATTGGTTTTTCTACTATGAAAGCCACTACTATCACAACTACTTGGGTAGAGGTTTCTTTTGGTGTTGGGGTGTCTGCTGGTCCTATGCCCACAGCCTTTTTGCCCTTCAAGTCTTCGGCATCTTCAGCAAGGGGAAGTGGATCTGCCTCAGGAAGCATTGATTTATATCTTTAGAGAAATAACCCTGAACTGAATGCTAGGTATTGAGTAATGGTGAAGTTGCTTGCAGGTGGGGGAATAGAGCCGTTTGCCCCACAGACATGAAGTTTTTGGTGACAAGAAACCCAACTGCCAATGTCAAATCAACCCTAGCATGCATCGTCAAGGTAAATTTACTATTAAGTTTACGATTATTTTACCAAGCTCATTGATTTCTTCGTGTCCTTAACAGGCTCTGCATAGTCAAGTGGCCCTTATTCGCTAAATAAGGGATATGGCGACTGCAAATGATAACATGAGAAAAGAAGCAGCTATGAACAAGATGAAGATAAGTATGTTTCAAACACAGGTTGACAAGCTGACCCTGGAGAAGAATACGTCTGATGAGCACGCCAAAAAACTTGAAGAGGAAAAAACGAGCTTAAGATCTGATTCTGAGGAGATGAAGACGAGGCTTAAGTAAGCCAATGCTAAAATTAAAAAGTTGGTGAAAAAACTAGAGGAATCGTAATAAGCTTATGCAGCGCATGATTATGAACTAATGTCTGCCATGGCTAAAATCTTTGAGCTTGAGATGCAGTAGGTAGGCATGGAAACTCGTATTAAAATGAACTAACTTCACAAAAGGTTGCGTTTCTTGACCAAATGATGGCGTGTGGACTCGAATATCGACAGAGCGTCCTTTATTGAGTACAGCTTCTTCGGGGTCCATTGGATCTGAGAGACATCAAATTTTCTTAGCTCGTCGCCTCTTGTTTAGATTTTGATGTATTGATGCCATCTCAACAGTAAGTTGAAGAGATGCATGCTAAGGAGTCCACATTCATTACTCCTATACCGGAGGAGAAGACCAAAGTGTCGGGAGAGGATGAGGGCGAGAAAGTATATTGAGCTCTTTAAGATTCTTGTAAAAAATTATGACACCTTGTAACCTTTCGATTTTTTGAAATAAAGTTTATCTTTATTTGGTTATTTTATCATATGTGCGCAAAATCTTATTACTGTTTGTTAAACCACATGGTCGTATTGTATTTTAGACCATTACAAGTCTTTGTTACGTTTAGACAATATAAAGTCTTATTTTTCATTGGACCATGTGAGGTCTTGCCTTACATTGGACTGTGTAAGGTTTTGCTTTTGTTTGGACCGTGAGAGGTCATTATTTGTTAAGACCGTGTGAGACCATGTAAGGTCTTTGTCTTTGTTTAGACCATAAGAGGCCATGATTTGTTGAGACCATGTAAGGTCTTTGTTTTTGCTTAGACTGTGAGAGGTCATGTGGGGTCTCATTTTGTTTGGGCTTTTAACCTTCAGTAATTTTGGGGGATTTGTAAAGTAACCGTTTGGCAAGTGAATGCTTATTCACAAAATCTTAAAAAAATTTATTGCGTGGAGCTTATTTATACATATTACTTTTTTAAATAAATGGCATTCCATGTGTTAAGCAAATGCTTCCCTATGATGTCCATTAACTGTAAGCTCTAAACCCTATCACTTTTGCAATTTGATAGGGACCTTCCTAGTTTGAGGATTACTTTTTTCTTTTGCCTGCCAGTCGGCTTGCCTCGTAATTTTTTAGGACCAGATCACCAACTTGAAACTATCTGTGTTTCACTCTTTTATTGTAATACCTTGACACTTGATGTGCTCTTATCACCATATGTGCTGCGACATCCTTTCTACTTTCTTTAAGTACATCCAGTTTTGCCTTGAGATGTGATTCATTTAATGTTGGGTTGATAAAAGCTGTCCAAATGCTGCAAACCTGATCTCCACTGGAATAACAGCCTCATGACCATACACAAGGCTGAATGGTGTGGCTTTAGTCGCCTAACATTCGGTGGTTCTTATGGCCCATAATATTCCAAGTGTCTCCTCTGCCCATGCACCTTTTGCATCGTCTAATTTCTTTTTAAGTAGTTGAAGTATATTTTTATTCATGGCCTCCACTTGGCCATTAGATTATAGGTGTGCTATCGAACTACATACTAAGTTAATCAACCTTACGCAAAAATTCTTTAATTTATCAGTAGACAGTATTTCCTATTATCTGCTACGATAACGTCGAGAATTCGAAATTGGCACGTAATAAATTTTCAGATAAAGCTTTCCATGGTTCGAGCTGTTATTATGGCCACAGGTTCTGCTTCAACCCATTTTGTGAAGTAATCACATGTGACAACCAAAAATTTATACTGTCTGGTGGTTGGTGGGAATTTGCCCAATATGTCAATGCCTTATATGCAGAAAAGCTAAAGGCTGAAAATTTGTTTGAGTGCCTCTGTAGGTTGTCTTGGAATTTTGGCGAAGCACTGGCACTTGTCGCATCTTCAGACTATATTGGTTGTGTCCTTCCTTATTGTTGGCCAAAAAAACCCTTGCCTAAGAGCTTTTTGTGTGAGTGCTCTTTCACCTAAGTGATTTGCACAAACACCTTTGTGGATTTCCCTTAACACGTAATCCACTTCGCTTGGGTCGAGGCACCTGAGTAAGGGGTAACTGAAGGACTCTTTGTAACAGGTGTCCGATATGATTTTTTTTGGAGAAAAGCCTTTAGTTCTCTCATCCAGTTTTTTCCATCATTCATGTTTATTTCAAAAATATGTCGATCATAGGCTGGCAATCTGACAGATTCAAGAAAAATTCTTCCTTTATGATCGATTTCCAGACTGTCTGCCATTTTAGATATCGCATCAACCCTGTTATTTTGTTCATGGGGTATCCTTTCGAAGGTGATGTAATCAAAGGTTTTGATGAGCTTTGAGACCATTTAATGATATTTGGCTAAGGTTTGGTCTTTAACTTCAAATTTTTTTTAATCTAATTTACCACTAACTGGAAGTCATTATAAACTTCTAGGCAGGTGGCGCTCAAACTTTTAGCCAACTTGATCCGTACTATTAATGCTTCATACTCTGCTGTATTGTTTGAAGCTGCGAATTGAAAGGACAAGGCATAATGACATTCATGGCCGCTGAGGTCAACAAGGAGTACATTTACTCTTGATTTTTCTTTCCCCGATGATCCATCGGTATAAAGTTTCCATACGCCTTTGCTCGATTGTGATGATGTTTCTTCGGTGATGTTTGAAGGTTTAGCGGGGTGTGAGAAAAGAATTCAGTGATGAAATTTGCTAATGCTTGTGCTTTGATTGCCCTCCTGAGGCTATAAGTTAATTCGATCTCATTCAATTCTATGCCCCATCATATCATTCTTCCGGCAGAATTAACTTTTTATAGCATGTCTTTTATAGGATAACATGTCAGTACCATGATAGGATGCGTCTGAAAGTATTGTCATAGCCTTCTGGTGGTTATAACAAGTGCATAGATGAGTTTTTTGGTCTTTGTGTAATTGAACTCGCCAGCTTGAAGTGTCCTGTTGATGTAGTAGAATTGCCATTGAGTTCCTTCTTCTTCTGTTACTAAGACGGCTGCCATTTTTTCGTCCGACGTGGCTAAATACAAGAATAGGCATAAGCTAGGTTGAGGGCTAGCTAACAATGGTGGCGAGCATAGGTAACATTTCAATTCGTCGAATGCCCTTTGGCATTCCTCTATCCATTTATTATGAGCAACCACTTTTAGCAGCTTGAAAAAAGGGAGACACTTGTCGGCTAACTTTGAAACAAAACGATTAAGTGTGGTGACTCTTCCCATCAATTGTTGTACTTTCTTTGTCTACTTGAGAGGTGTCATCTCTAATATAGCTTTTATTTTCTTGAGGTTTGCTTCGATTCCCCTAGAAGATACCATGAAGCCTAAAAACTTTCCTGCAGCTATTCCAAATGTGCATTTTGCCGGATTCAATTTCATCATATTATATCTTCATAAGATTTTGAAGGTTTCTTTCACATCAGCTATATTCTATTCAATCGATGCGTTTTTTACAAGCATGTCATCGACATAGACTTCTATGGATCGCCTAATCTGACCCAATCTGATTTTTAAGAATCTTATTCACCAAACGCTGATATGTGGCTCTCGCATTTTTAAACCTTAAATTCATGACTTTATAGCAGAAAATCCCATCTTCCATAACAAAAGATGTTTTGGCTTTATCTTGTGGGTTCATTCTTATTTGATTGTATCTAGAGAAGGCATCCATGAAGGAAAGGAATTGATGACCCGCTGAAGAATTAACAGGCGGTCTATTATAGGTAAAGGGAAATAATCTTGGCATGCCTTATTGAGGTCAGTAAAATCGATGCACGTCCTTCAGTTTTCATTTGACTTTTTTTGTTTAACTAGTTTGGCTCGGGGATCAACATTTTATGTGTGCATGATCATGTTCATGTCAATGCCTGAGATATCTGCAACTGACCAGGTGAAAATGTTTACATGTAGTCATAGGAAATTAGTCAGGTTATTCTTAGCCTTTAGTTCCAGTGAACTTTCGATTGTTGTAGACAATCGAGGTCTGGAGGGTACAATGATATCGCTGTTATTTTCTCAGCTAGTGAGGTTTTTTATGGTAGAAATCATCTTTAATGTCCAGACACTTGAGAGTCAAGGCATTCAGATTAGTTACCATTTCATATTTACCGTTAATTTGTTTCCTCCAGAGCTTCTGGATGTTCGACATTGGCATTATAAGTTTTCTAGATCATTTCTATGGACATCAAATGACAGCACCGATCGATCGCCTAGTCGACTTTCGTGTATCCCACTCCTATTGGTGTAGGGAATTTGATCGTGAGACAGTACACAGCTATAATCAATTTTGCTTTCTTCATGGCGGGTCGTCTGAGTATGACATTATATGCCAATGGCTGATCAACCACTAGAAAGTCAACTACCACCATGGTAGTATGTTCTCTATTGCCAAGAGTGACTGGTAAGGTGATGGAGCCTTTTACTGGTATAGGTTAGTTGGTGAATTCGTACATTGGCAGTGAGGAATGTAGGTCACTGTCTCTGTATCCCATTTTCTGAAATGCATCCCATTGGAGAATCTTTACTGCGCTACCATTGTCAATCAAGACTTGGTCTACACGATAATTTCCCATGATGGCTGACACGAGTATCGGGTTATTCCCATTATCAGCAACCAACTTATTGTCATCATCACTGAACATTACCCTTTAGTTATCTTGTTTTATCATTTTTGAATATGCATCTACTGCCATTACAGATCGAATGTGTGACTTTCTTTTGGACTTACTGGTCATCCAACTTTCATTGCCCCCAATAATCACATCAATTGTTCCCATAATTAGTCGTTTCCTGTTGCTTTATCCTGACATCGGTCAGGTTGCTAAGATGGCTCCCCGTTATCTTTCTTCACAAACTGCTTGATTTCTCCTTTTTGGTTCAATGCCTCAATAGTATTTTTCAAACTAATACATTCTTCTGTTGTATGGCCAACATCATCATGGAACTCACAATGTTTTCGCGGGTTCCTATGGCTCTTATCTTATCTACCCTCATAGGTGAGGGCAACTCTACTAGGCCATCTTTCATTATGGTGTGTAGAACCTGCATCCTATTGGTATTAAAAGGCGTCTAGGACTCATATTTATTGTATGGCGATGCCCATTCTCGCTTCTTACCTGTTTGGGCTTGATTTGTTGCTGAACCAGGCTTACTATCCTGGCGACTATTCGTTTTACCTTTTTGAAAAAATTATTCTTTTTTTTTTCAAGTTTCACCCAAAGCGATCTCCTCGTCGGTCTCGGTCAGGGCGTTCAAATTTGTGATTTGCATTTTCAATATCTTTGGCATTAGCATACTTTTGTGCTTTCTCATACAGTTGATATAGCTTTACTGGCTAGGCGTCCGTCAAGGCATACTTTAGATGCTTATGATGAACTCCTAAGATAAATGCTTGGGTAACCCATTTATCATTAAGATCTTTGACCTCAAGTGTAGCTGCGTTAAAGCGCTTGACATATTCTCGAAGAGTTTCATCTCGATTTTGCTTAATAGCCATAAGACTAGCTACTGTTCTGGTTGCTGTTCTACAGCTGCTAAAATGGGCTACAAATTATTGTCCCAACTGATCGAAATTTATGATAGACCCTAGTTTTAAAGAATACCACCAAGTTCGGGCAGGCCCACATAAGGTTGTCGAGAATATCCTGCATTAAACGGCATCGTGACATCTCAGTGAAAGTGATTCAAATGATCTGTCGAGTCTGCCTTAGCATTATACGTGTCTGATACGAGCTTGATCTTTTTAAGAACTGGTACCTAGTAGACGACCAAGGATAGGGGATTGTGCTCAGTTTCTAACCATTCCCAATCATCATTCTTCGGCTGTCTTAATTTTTAACTTCTTGTCAGAGAGCTGCCACTTGATCAACCAACAAGGAATCTTGAGTATGGCAATCTGTATCTTATTGCTTTCTGTATGGATCGCCATCAAGAGTAGAATATGAACTCTTTTGGACTTCATCACTTTTCTGATTTGTCTGCTGGTTTCTTGTGATCAGGCTATGGTGGCTGGTGCTCGGACTACAGTTTCTAGTGTTAGACCTGCCAGGCAACTGATTTTGATGATCAATCTATGCTTGTAAAAGCTGATTAATTTGTTGCCATTGTTGTTGGATGATGGCCTGTTGGGCTGCTAATTTTTTCTGATGTTGTTGTTAGATGAGGGCCTGTTGGGTTACCATCTGACTAGCCAATGCTTAGAATTGAGCGAGATAATGGCCCTGCAAATCGGCCTGAGACACAATTGTCACTGCTGGGTGTGGCGGTAACGATATGCTTGCTACAGATCGGTTCGCCAAATCAACCATTAGCGAGTTGATAGTAGATACTTTGGGAAACACTAGAGGATGACAGGCTCCCCGGAGCAAAAGTATTTGGATCAAGCGCGATGAGCTTTTGTTGCGGTAATGGCAAATGATGAGGTTAGGAGATTCTAGAAGTAGTTCGTAGGTTGAGGCCAAGGATTTGGTGTGAAGGCTGTTTGCAAATAAGGGAGGACATATGGGAAGTTAGGTAAAATAGGTATTGTGGTCACAATTATAGAGAGATGTCCCTTTCTTATCATAGAACAAGGCATCGTAGGGTTGGGCAAATATCCCATAGGTACTTGATTCGTTGTTGAAGTGGTTTAAATGATAGGAGCGGTGTCAGCTGCTTGAGTCACCGTAGGCTCTTCCTTATATTAACAAAAAGGTCGCAATTATTGCTAAGCCATGAGAGCATTTCGTTCCTACAGATGGCTTCAATTGTTGACGCAAAGATTAAGATGCTACCAAGCTACCTGTAAAACAACAAAGGTGAGAGAGGCCCAGAGTTGGATTCTAAGGGGACACTTTGATGCTTAAGTTGGTAACGGATACTATAGACGGAGAACAAAGAGAGAATGAAGGAATTCTGATAGCTCATACCTCAGAAGTGCTGATGCTACCTCATTATATAGCCTTGATAGAAGTTCCACTTGATCTGGGACTCTTGGGCGAGTAGAGGTTCAATGGCAATCAAACTTGCCAAGTAGTGTAAAGATGAAAGTTATCCAACTATCCTCCAATGCTTATCCCTTGAAGGAGATCACGATTTTTGACTAAGTAATAAGGGATATAACAGAATTTATTATTGACTAGATCTCCTTGGATAAATATGAAAATTGATAACATCCTGAAGTATTATCATAAGAGATTATTATCTCTTATCTAATAAGTGTAGACACCTTATCTTGTCCGGGCTAATTTTTAGCGATCTGGGGCACGGACGTGAGAGGGGGTGACCGGCGAAAAAGTATTTTGAGGAGGTCAAGAAGGCCTATGGATCATATCAAAGGTAAATGCAAAGATTTGGCATCAAAGGACATAGTTTAAGGTGTCCGAGGACAAAAGATATGAGAAAATTCACAAATTTGCTTGATTGTATCGATGCATGGTTATCATGCATCGATACAATGCTCCAATGTGCCAAAATTTGAAATGTCCCTATTTGAATCAATACAACATGTAAATGTATCGATACAGGAGCTTATGCATCGATACTAGGCCATGCCAAGACCAAAACGTCCATTCTGTAAAGAAATGTATCGATACATATTAACATGTATTGATACAAATGGTTCATAGTATCGATACAATGGTTCATAGTATTGATACACTCAAGGTTTTTGGACCAAATGTTACAAGCCATTTTCCACGATCCGGGCATTTTTTACTCATCCATCATTGATTAAAAACTCAATTTTAACTCGTTTATTTGCATTAAAAAATATCAAAACCCATATCAGATTACGAATTTAGACTTTTGAATTAATTAAAACATTTTTTTGAAGTCTAAATTAGGTAAAAAAATGTCAATGTCACATGATCACCCTGCTCTTCCTTAGTTTGTTGACCAAGATCACCATCAGCCACCCTATTTGCTAAAAAATCATTTCAGCATTTAAACCAGCCACCCTATGTCCATCACATCAGCAGCAAGTTGCTCTCTACAGTGTTGACACCTTATTTTGTCTGGGCTAATTTTTAGTAATCTAGAGCATGGACGTGAGACGAGGCGATGAACGTCGCTCGACGAAAAAGTATTTTGAGGAGGTCAAGAAGGCTTAGGGATCATATCAAAGGTAAATGCAAAGATATGGCATCAAATGATGTAGTTCAAGGTATCCGAGGATAAAAGATATGAGAAAATTCATAATTTTACTTGAATGTATCGATACATGGTTCTCATGTATCG
>JBBYHK010000001.1:10091-55425 GCA_038382065.1 Adansonia grandidieri | reverse complement strand
GGATTTGTATTTCTATAAGATTCATGCATTAAAAGAGGGTTATATCGAAATAGTGATGAGGTAAGATCGAAAGAATCGAAACCAAGATAAGATATAGCTAGCAAGGTACCAATTTTGGGCGTCGCTAAGAGGTTCGTACCTCATCCTGCGTAACCAACTCCCAAACCCAAATGACAAATCTTTGTACTATGTAGACCACGGGATGTTTTGAGTTTCGTAACTCAAAACATAGCTTTCAATAGGCATCCAGTCATGCCTAGCCCGAAATGATTGGTGGCGACTCCATGCGTTGGCCATTTCTTGATGGTTATCTGAGATCAATAAGATGAGCGATTCGTCTTATGGTCCCCTCCACTGTATCAGAAGTCGAGAATCCGTACATTCTTGTTCTCATCACATCGCGAAAGAAAAGTCTCGGTCAAGAAGATATTTCCAAGTTAGAAAAATATTTTAAGTTGTATGTACCCATAGATCTGTAAGGATCCACCCAGGGGCACGTTGCGATAATAGGTCTAACACGGGGATACACAAATATGGCCCAGTCAAAAACGTATGCCTGGTCCGCCACATCGCTAACATTTTCGGATATACATATATAGATATATATATATATATATATATTGTCTTCGCATGGTTCTAATTTAATTACTTCTATTTGTACTTGATCATTCTTTTTGCTAAACATCACATGAAATGGAAGTTACATTTTTTGTGGAATCCGTGTTTATTACCCCAGTTTTTGCGTATAAGATAATGGTTCAATAACAGTAACACAACAATTTTTTTTTTAAATAAATACTCTGTTTCATGCAATTGGCATCTCTGTCCTTTAACTAGTTTGATAGATGCATTGGCATTTATTATTATTATTATTATTTTGGCTCTTTCATTGAAAAACTGGTGCCTTCAGGGGTTATGCTTTTGTTGAATTCGAAACTGAGAGGGAAATGCGTAGTGCATATCAAGTACTCAATATTCATGCTTAGTTTCCGGGGATGTAATTTTGCCTCTATCTTGTCGTACTTAAATTTTGCCTTAATGTTTCAGATCGTGCTTCAAGTTCTTTTATATGCTATAGTAGATAACCACCATAATATAGTACACGCAGCCTAATTTGTACACCCAAAACATATCTCATCATTATTTTTAGGTTAGTCAGGGAGATTTACCATCCTTAACATCTTTGATGCCCATTTTATAGATTTAAAATGTTGCCCAAGTATGAAGGTCATCTTAACTGCCACTGTTTGATTTTCTACTATGGAAACCCATTGCAGGATGCTCACCATTCAATTATTATTGATGACGCTGAAATTATACTTGATTATAACAGGCAACAGTTGATGCGTGGTTGGATTCCTAGAAGATTAATTCAGTCCATTTCTCTTCTTTTTCATTTAGAGCTCCCTTCTAGGCACCATTCTTTCCATGTTTTCTGTGCATATTTTGATGTGTTAAGTTATGTGATAGACTTTGCACTGTATGTTTCTTGTACCTTTCTGAATTTTCATCATCAGAACTGCTTCCTTTATTATATCTTCATTTATTTACTCTGTGTTTCTCGATTTCAATTATATAAGTAAATGGTTCTGATGACGTTCTATTCAAAAGTTTCAGTCCTTGTATGAAGCTTTCAGGTTCATTAAGGTGCTAGAGTAAAGACTAAATCCGTTGCGACTGTACTACTGAGAGCTGCTGCTTTCTGTTTGCGATGACACTGCTCATTCTCTCTCCCTCCTTGAAAAACCAGGCGACTAATTCCCCATGAAGAATTGAAAAAAACTTGGCATTCGTCCTTCACCTCAAGGAATATACATGCCTCGTTTTCTGATATAGTCCCTTTCACCTTACTATTCTACAAATTTTCATTCACTTGTGCAGTGGACATATATTTGCATTTGCGTTTGCATATGCCCAACCCAAATAAGTATTGGATATACATTGTTTCACAAGTCTTGCTACTATATATGCATGATTTTGTTACTTGTAAATTCTATTTGCTTCCTGAATTTGTTAGAGTCATTGATGTCACTAACTTTTACTGTATTTTCTTTGTTACTCTCAAATTTCAAATTGTATTTTAAGGTCATGAATCTTCCCCAACAGGTTTACGGCCTTCTATTTCAATGTTTATTATTATTATTATTATTATTATTTTAGCGTTTGCAATCCCAGTTCTTGTAGGAGTTGAGTGGAGAAAGAATGTGAACTTGGAAAAAGCTCGTGGATAGGTCAGGATGTTGTCAGAAACGGATTCCTGTAGAATGGGAGGATCACCATCATAAGTGGAGAGATGAGCACTGTCAGTCCACTACTGCAGAGGGGAGGAAAAAAACTCTTGGAAAAGGAGCTGTAGGGAAGAAAGGTATAGCCAGCGGCACGGACATCATAGCTGGTCCGATCACTTTTGCATATCAGCTGCAGCTGCGGGCTAATTGGTCCTGTTGACATGAGATAGGGTACCCATACAACGAGCATTCTTGCGTTTATTAACTTGAACTGCTAATGAGGTATTTCTATTGTTTTCTAATCAGTAGCAGAAGTATGAGAGTTGCTCTGTTTTTGTATTAAGATGATTGTCGCAGCATTGGATCTCCAGGTCAAAGCCGACTAGTATTATTATTGTTTTTGTTGTTAAAGAATTGTTGGGGATTGTTATAGGGGTGCTACTGCTAGACTTGTTATTAAGAAGATCCTAATAGTTAATTAGGTACTGTTGGTTATTGTGTTTGAAGTTGTTGGGCTTGAAAGTGATATAGCCAGCCAGAAAAAAAAAATATTATAGTAAGTATTAGATGATCTATTCATGCTCCTCAATTAATTTTCTTTGTTAGCTTACAATTACAAGAAGGAAAAAAAAGTTGCACTTTAGCTGCCCCGCCAAGCCGTCAAAATCCAACTTCTGCAAATCATCAAACCCTTTTTAATTATTATTAATTATCTATATAAAGGGTTTCAATTAAGTTAACCATTTTTATAGGAATTTTGAGCAATGTTTAAGATATTAATTTCGATAAAATTTTCTTTTACTATATTTAAAGTAAAAAGACACATTAATCATAGGTTTGTGATAAAAAAGTGAATAATTTTATCAATTAATTATCTAGTGCCCTAATCTATGTTTCTAAAAATAAAAAATATAGATATTTAATATTCTATTTGTTAGGTTGTGTTTTCTTTTCTAAAATTTTATTTACGTCTTTTTGAGTTAGATTAATTGCTTTTTTGGCAAATTTTTTTTTTAATACAGCTTTTTGCTTCTTATTTTATTAAATTTGTTTTGGTCTGGATATACTTAGATATATTACAAATTAAATAAATTTTAAAAAATCATCACAAAGGTTTATGGATATTACTTAAATTGTTTTTTTAAATTTTTATCAATTAATTTATTATTATATGAAGTAAAAGAATATTATTTAATAAATTTAAAATTTAATGCGAAAAATCATATGTAATGCATGAAAATTTACAAATTAATTTTTTATAAAGTTATATATTTATGAGTAAAAGTACAATTGTAAAAAAATTATAACTTATTTCAATAGATTTAACACACAAAAGGCATGCAAGAAAAGAACTAAAACAAACAAATTAAACCAAAATAAAGTTGAAGCAAATGAATGTATAAATGACAAAACTTTGTCTTAGGATTTTAAAAATTTTATAACTTGTTTCTTAATCAGTATCGAGGCAAAACCTCGCCAAAGTAGAAGTAGTATCCTTGATATATGTATATATATATATATATATATATATGTGTGTGCGCGCGCGCTTATGTGAAGGAGGGAGAGAAGCACTTTTTGTTTATTATATGTATAAATAAATTGAATTCGGTAAGTTTAAAATTATTGTAATATTTCAACCCATATAATAATATATTAAAAATCGTGAAAAAAATTATTATTATAATAAATAATGTAGTGATTAATTTTTGATATAAAAGCAAATCTTATTAAATACATAATAATATTGATTTAGTTTAAATGAATAAAGAAGTGACGTAAGGTGATATCTATTATTAATAAATAATAATGTAAGTGATTTATGATCTATAATTTCGTCTGATGATCTTCGTTCATGCATCCGTGCATATGACCGAACTAAGTATTAGTTATAAATTTAAGTATATTAATATATTTATTTATTTATTTTTGATTAAAGACATACATACTTAAATGAATAAACCGATGGATGGATCATACGCCTCAGCCGTAGCCTACGCCTAAGCCTATGCCTAAGCCTAAGTCTAAGTCTGCGGGTTTTCTTTCTTTATTTTGTGTTATATGTAAAATATATATATATATATATATTGATCAAAATGATTACCGCTTATATTAGCTTATCACATGCCTCCGTACATATCATATGTACATTGTCGCTATATGCCAATTGCAAAGCCAATACCGCAAAGCACAAACCATGGACGTGCAAATTAATTAAACCAGTTTGACCCAAGGTCACCCACCCCCACACTCAACGTACAAATACATTAATATATATATATATAGTAGTAAAATTATTTGTTAATATATATATATATATATTATTTTATATATGAGCAATTAAATAACATGCAAAATCGTTCCTTCCATCCTTGCACCCGTATAAATGGCTCAACTGCCATTGTTGCTTTCATCAACTGCCTCTGATCTCTAGCTAGCGCCATCATATAAAATTTTCATATATTTTGCATCCTCTTATAAATATAATTCAAATGCCGACTAATCTTGTTGTTTCTTGTGCAATATTATTATTCTACCTCCTCTTAATTTGCAGCTCCTCCTTGTTTGGAACATCATACGCAGCGGCAGCAGCAGCATACATGAATGTTTTCAACTACGGTGCAAAAGCAGATGGTAAAACTGATTCAACCAAGCCGTTCCTCAGGGCATGGGCAGCAGCATGCAACTCAGCTACAGAAGCCACAATTTACATTCCAAAAGGCCGCTATGTGCTCAAGGCCGTAGAATTTAGAGGTCCTTGCAGTAACAGAATTACAATTCGAATAGATGGAACAATTGTTGCTCCTGCCGACTATCGTGCACTAGGGAACTCCGGATACTGGATTTTGTTCATTAAGGTCAACAGAGTATCGGTTTTCGGTGGTACTCTTGACGCAAAGGGAGCTGCCTTTTGGGCTTGCAGGAGATCAGGAAAGAGATGCCCGGTTGGAGCGAGGGTATATATTTATATTTATATTTACATAAATGAGTTTATATAAATACATTGGCAACCGTCACTAAAGTACTAATTATTTGTAATTATACTGATCAATTACCAATTAGCTAATTCAATTTGCTTCTTCATACATATGGCGCTCAGTCCATAACATTCAATTGGGCTAACAACATTTTGGTGAGCGGCTTAACGTCGATCAACAGTCAGATCAGTCACTTTGTGATCAACGGTTGCAACAATGTAATCGTTCAAAACGTGAAGCTTTTGGCTCCGGCCCAGAGCCCGAACACCGATGGCATCCACGTCCAGTTCTCAACGGGTGTGACAATTACAGGAAGCTCTCTTCAAACTGGAGATGATTGCATATCAATTGGTCCAGGCACCAAGAACCTAGTGATGACCAAAATCAAGTGTGGCCCTGGACATGGCGTAAGGTATGTATAATAGATGCAGCCTCCTTCTATCACAGCATGGATATATATATATATATAATGTAATATTAATCATTAACATATAAATATAAGTATACATATATATATATATATAGATTTAACATGCATAACATGACATGACAGCATCGGCAGTCTTGGACGGGATTTGGAAGAAGACGGTGTTCAAAACGTAACATTAACAAATGCAGTGTTTAGTGGATCAGATAACGGGGTAAGGATTAAGACATGGGCGAGGGCAAGCAATGGGTTTGTGAGAGATGTTGTCTTCCAAAACATCATCATGAACAATGTAAAAAACCCCATCATTATTGATCAAAATTACTGTCCGAACAATCGAGGTTGTCCTGGTCAGGTGATAATTAATACTCCATCAAATGTAATTACATTTTTTTTATTATTACGTAATTAATTATAACGTATGTATTATATATTCATAGATCGATAGATTAGATATATATATATATATATATATATACTTGTAAAGAACCAATTGTTAATTAATTAATTACTCCGATTAACTAAATTAAAGTAAAGTAAACTAAAAGTATAAGAATAATAATAACGACAATTATTATTAGAAATCTGAAGATATACATGGATGGTTAGTTCAATTGAAGTAGTGCAAGTTTGGCTATTCATTATTTTTTAATGATTTTTTTCATGCCCTCCTGAACTTGACTAACAAACAGAGTTCAGGAGTGAAGATTAGCGGAGTGACATACAAAAATATACGAGGAACATCTGCAACACAGGAAGCAATGACGTTTGAGTGCAGCCGTAGCAGTCCATGCAGAGGGATTAAGTTACAAGACATAAAGCTCACATTCATGAATAAAGCTGCTACCTCGTCCTGCAAAAATATAGTGGGAACCAGCTCCGGAGTACTTTTACCCAAGAGTTGCTTATAAATCTAATCTAATTAAGAACAATTTCATTTTTGTGAAAAAAAGCCAAAGTGGCAATGGTTATGTAAGCAAAATATTAATAAATCTATTATAAGGTTGATAGATTTATTTTATTTTATTTTATTTAACTTTTGAGTTTTGTATTTATATTTTTTTATGTACAAATAATCTATTGTGTAAATTATAATGGAGTTATTTCCATTTTCTTGAAAGAAGAAAAAAAAAATGGAGTTATTGGTGAGCGAATAGGCCGAAATTGAAAGAAGAATGGGCTTAAAGTTTTTTGTGGATAGGCCAAAATTGAAAAATAAGCCAAGTTTACAGTCAGATAAGATGCGGCTGCCTCTGTCTCTAGCAGTGGCTGGGTTAGGTGTTAATGACTTCATACAGTATTTATCATGTATACTTTGTCCTATGGGCCACAACGAAAACGTTGAGACCTAAAGAAAAAAAAAAAAAGTCACTAGTTTTCATTGCTTTAGGATTGACTTATCCTTTCATAATTTTTTATATAATTTTTATTTGTTCCATACTTATATGTCAATTTTAAATTAATTAAAAATATTTAGTTATTTATTTATAAAAAATTTTAGTTATTAAATATATATTAAAAATAAAATTTTTATTAATATAATAAAGATATAGTGTTAATTTAAAAACTTTAAATATATATATGATAAATATAATTATATTATAAAATTTAAAAATTAATTTATTAAAATATTAATCATATATTAAAATTTTAAAGAATATAAATCTATACGTTAAAGTTTTAAATTTAGGGAAAGTAGGCAATGTACAAAACCTAACTAGATGCAAGAAAAGACACAAGCATGTTTCGATTTGGGAATGGCTGCCTCAAAGTTGGACGTACAGTTAATTAATAATAGAATAGACATAATTAGGAATAACATTATAACTAATCTTATAATAATATGTATAGAGAGTTTGCTATATTGACAAGGAAATTCTTTTTAAGTCCATGAATAAATTGAAAAGACAATTAGAATTCACATATATTAATTTTTTAATTTAATTTTTTATTTTTCACTATATTAATATGTGCATGTATCACTTTTTTAACTTATAAAATTTAAAATTTTCACTAATAATATATAAAATAATTTCTTATACATGTACGTATGATATTAGTATTTAGATTGGATGGGTAAATGTAAATCATGAACGATTGAACCGATATGTCGTGCCACTTACGTAGATAGTAAGTAAGAAATAACAGAGGAGGACTGTGAACGGGTGATGAGCCATGAGCCAGACAATAATATTATATTCTCAATTACTCGTATATATACTTAATTATCAATTAATATATTAATTTAAGGCAAGAGAAGTGGGGCTTGTTTCCGGAATTTTATGACCCCTGGTTTCAACTGGCTTTTCAATATATATATATATATATATATATATATATATATAAGCTCTGAATAGATGTTGTAGAAGATGATTGTTATTTATTACATCATAAAAAATAAAATACGACGCATGAGACGAGATCATAGTCAAAATTTAACTTTGTTACGCAATTAACCACTATATGTCACATTTTACATTCACATTCACATGTGCATCATCAATCATTTCTTCTGGTTTCAGATGTGCAGCATACTCTTGTCAATTCTCATAGGACACATGCATAGATACATACATACATACATGCATATATATGTATATAGAAGAAACAAAGAAAGAACTTGGCTGCTAACTAACCACTACTACTATTCTATTGTACTTCTCTATTTCTACATATAAATCATTTGGGCGGTCAACAACTACTCAATCAAAATTAGGACGTCTGAATGATTTCTCTCTCCAATTATTTAAGGGAATATATTATATACATCTATTTTTTTTTCCAACAAGAGAAAATACAAAAAAGCGCATAGAGCTAGGTGTGAATAATTCATCACACGGTAATTTGTAATTGCTATCTACATATATGCTACTAATTCTTTAACAAATATATATTTATAATTTATCAAACACGTAATACTTGAAATTGAGGAAGAAAATACCCTTTCTCTCTCTCTCTCTCTCTCTCTCTCTCTCTCTCTTTTTTCTTTCCCCCCCCCCCACTTTTTGATGATTGATATGTACAAGGAGAAGAATATAAACTTAATGAAGTGGTGGATGTTAGTTTCATTGTTTCAAAACTTTGATTCTTCCATAGGTTTTTGGCCATATATATTATTATATATCTAAGAATAAATACTCACATGGTCACATTACATGGCCAACCGAAAGAAATATCTAAGATTGTGATAAAATTATCAGTTTCGTATAAAGAATCAACTCATATGCCCATTGGAGAATCATAATTTTATAATAATAATATTTTAAAAGGAAAAAGGAAACAAAAAGCTCTGATGTGTCAAGGAATCTTTTCTGAATGGTGCTGGAGACGTTCTCTTTCAAGTTTAGATTCTTGTCCTAAAGCTAGACTTGTCTGCCATGCATAAACAACTCCTATTCTTTACATACATACATATTGATATAAGAAAGATTTAGTGTAGGCAAACAAGAACAGTAGGAAGTTAATTGTAGCAGATGATAAATTTCAAAATCATTAAAAATGGGCATATTATGAGGTCAGGTGATATTCCGTCTGGCAAGCACTTTGGGTTATTATTGTAATCCGCTGGTGCTGGTGCTAGTGCTAGTGCTACAGCCGGGTCTCAGGGATGGGTGGGGTGGGGTGGGGTATGAGATGGGGATCCATAATTGTTTTTTTTTTGCCTTTTTTTTTTTTTTGTCATGGACGTTTTAAAAAGCATATATATATACATACATATATACATGTGTGTGTTTGTGTGTGTGTTCTATTATATAAGGACATTGTGGATGTGGGGGCACCAATTGCTGTTATCTTACTCATATAATATTAATGGGCTCTGTCTGTCCATACGACCAGACAATATTGGCGGCTAAATCTAACTACTGTACAGGCAAGGGGATTGGGTTCATCCAATCCCCTTCCCTTACAACATGTTTTTTTGGCCTTGCATCATTGCGTGTTGTTTTTTTTCCCTGTCTGACCATTTGTAATTAAATATCAGTAATAAATCCAGGTATTAGTAACTGCGATAGTAAATTTTTATTAAATAGGAAAAAAGAAAAAGAAATAAATATATATGTATGGAATTTGAATGAAATGGAAGGTGTAGGTGAAGATATTCACATAGAGTAAAAGCAAAGCAGAGAGGAAGAGAAGAGAAGGAGATTAATTTCCAAAGGAAAAGCCAAAGATTTTTATGTATCTTTGTGAGAAATAAGTTTTAGGAAGTTGAGATTTTACCTGAAGCATATGTTATTCTGAGTTCAGCGCAGCAGCCAGCCAGGCCAGCACAGCACAACAGCTTCAAAAACACTCACAAATTGCTTTTAAGTACAACTTCTACAACTCAACTGCGGTTATATTTTTAAGTTACCGGTTTTTTTTTTTTTTTTTTTTTTAAAAAGCAAAAAAATAACATGCTACTACTAGAATAGTATGCCATAGTAAGTTAGTAGTTGGTTACAGCAGCAATATTCTTTTCTTTTTTGTTCTCACTCTTACCTTTCTGGTGGCTGTTTCTCTGCTCTGCTCTGGTTTGGTTTGGTTTGGTACAATAATACAAGTTTGATCTGCTGATTTTCTCTGGGAAATCAAATCAGTTTCCATAGGGGATATCAACTTTGGGGTTTCATGTACTTACTTGCATCTATATTCACGCTCTTCAGCTTCAAATCAAAGGTATTGAGCTTCATTCTCCATCATATCTTTTTTTTTTTAATGAAACCGTGTTTCGTTGATCATCAAAACCGCACTGTTTCTACCTTCTTTTCAGTTTGGCTTAGAATAAACCTTCCGCTTAAAGAATCGACTTTTTTACCACCAGATTCTCCCCTTTTTCTGGTTGGATATTACTGCTTAAGCTGGTTTTCATCTTTCACAAGCCTGAGAACTGGGTTTCTTCTGGCTAGAGGAAAGGAAAAGGAAAGCGGTCTTCTATTGGGGAATTTTGGGCTATCAATTTGCTATCAATCATAAACAATAGAGATAGTTTTGTGTGATATGAGTTCCGAGAAATAGACCAAAAACAAAAAGGTTGAGATTCGCCAATCTGATCATGGAGAAAAGTTCATAATTTGTGCTTCTGAATTTCCCGAGGTTTTCAAGTAGCATACTCTTTGTTGAGAATTGTTGATAAATCCTTGAGATTGTGCATTTCATCATGGAGAAACAGCAGAGTTTTCACGGTCTAACGACAGAAAAACAACCACCTACTCAAGCACTCCTGGAGAAGCAACAAAGTTTTAAACAATCCGAAAAGCAACAGATTTTTCGTGGTGTTACAACGGAGAAACAGCCTGGTGGTCGAGGAATGATGGAAAAACAGAAGAGTTTTCGGGGCTTTATGGAGAAGCAGAAGAGCTTTCGTGTAGTAATGGAGAGGCAGCTGAGCTTTATTGGCGCAGGTGAACGCAGGAAGAATAGGGAGTCTCCAGGAAAACGAGGTGATTCTCCTCTTCATTTGGCAGCAAGGACAGGGAATTTGACTAGAGTTAGGGAGATTCTTCAGAACTCTGACAGTCCTGAGGCCAAGGAATTTTTGGCCAAGCAAAACCTAGAAGGGGAAACTCCCCTCTATGTTGCAGCAGAGAATGGTCAAGCTGGGGTTGTTGCAGAGATGTTGAAATATGTGGATCTTGAGACTGCATCTATCACTGCCCGCAATGGCTATGATCCGTTCCATGTTGCAGCAAAGCAGGGTCATGTTGGTAAGAATTCATTCATCTGACGTTTTGTTGCATATTGCTCATTCATTTAGAAGTAACATTTGAAGAATGCGGCCATCAGTATTTGTGATAGAACTCCTAAATTGTTCATATGATTGCAAATAACTTCTATATATATATATATATATATATTGCAATGTCTTTATTTTTTGAGATATTTATTGAGATACTAACCTATTAACCTTATTTATGACATGTATTTGGTTTCTCTAACACTATAGCTTGCTGATCATGCCTATTGTAGTCTTGTCCAGAGGCTTGGTTCTTCCTTTGCGAGTCCATTTCCATTCTGGTAATTTGCTTGTGAGAGTAGGGTACCTGAAATATAACTTTTGACATTTCGTACACTTTCAAAGCACAAGCAAATGATGGGTGCGTGCATGTTTTGTGTGAATGTGCTTTTGCGTTTCTTTATTTCATCTTGAGCGTGAGTTTTTATCACTCTTTTGTATAAGTTACTTGTTTATAATGCCTGAAACTACTTTTCCTATTAATTATTGTTTTCTTATCAATTTAACTCCAAGTAAGATTTGCTTTGCCCCTTCTTATAATCCTTAAATTCTATTAATATGAGGGAGTTACTTTATGTTGCTGATCACTTGGCTTTGAACTCAGTAATTTGGTAAGAAGCATGAAGGGGAAATGTTTATATATTCCCTCTTCCAACTTGCAGCGTCTTAAATGGCGTTCTCTTCCAAAAAAAAAAGTTGTTTGATGCTCTTATAATTCTCACCCTGTCTTTCTCCAAACAATCTTATTTTTTTTCCTTTGTCTGTTTCTGAAATTGTTTTGACCAAAACATTCTTGCAGAAGTGCTAAAGGAACTTTTGGATACCTTTCCCAACTCAGTCATGACTACAGATTTATCTTGTACAACTGCCTTACATACAGCAGCTGCACAAGGGCATATTGATGTAGTCAATCTTCTTCTAGAAACGGACTCAGAACTTGCTAAGATAGCAAGGAACAACGGTAAAACTGTCCTCCATTCAGCAGCAAGAATGGGGCACTTGGAAGTAGTGAAATCTTTGCTCGGCAAGGATCCAAGCACTGGTTTTCGGACAGACAAAAAGGGCCAAACTGCACTACATATGGCTGTGAAAGGTCAGAATGAGGAGATAGTGCTGGAATTATTGAAACCTGACCCCTCAGTTTTGCTCTTGGAAGACAATAAAGGAAATACTCCGTTGCATGTTGCAATAAATAAGGGCCGGACTCAGGTGCTTTCTTATTCACTATCATTTATTTAGATAGTTTTCAAAATTATCAATTTATAACTGCTATGGTTAAATGGAAGCAACTCTTGGTTTTTTCAGTCCCTACTTTCAATTTGTCTGAAATTGTACCACGAAAATGTAATTCAGGTTTTGACTAACCGGAGTAAGTATCTTGATTGATTTTTGTATTTCATACCCTACTTGGCAAACCTTCTCTGCTTGATTATGGAATCTTTTTCAGTTGTAACATGTAATTGTGTATTCCCAAAACATGATCTTCCATTGGTTGGTTATAAAGTTAGGATCACTTGCTGTGCAGATTGTACGTTGTTTGCTATCAGTTGGGAGCATAAACGTCAACTCAACAAACAAGGCAGGAGAAAGCCCGCTTGACATTGCAGAAAAAATTGGTACACCAGAACTTGTCTCGATTTTGAAGGAAGCAGGAGCAACCAATTCTAAGGACCATGGAAAGCCCCCAAATGCGGCAAAACAACTAAAGCAAACTGTCAGTGACATAAAACATGATGTCCAGTCCCAGCTACAACAAACTCGCCAGACTGGTTTCAGGGTGCAAAAAATTGCAAAGAGACTAAAGAAACTCCACATTAGCGGCCTAAACAATGCTATAAACTCTGCAACTGTTGTTGCTGTTCTCATTGCCACCGTTGCTTTTGCTGCCATCTTCACTGTCCCTGGACAGTATGTTGAGGGTAAAATAAAGGGGTTTTCTCTTGGGCAAGCTTATATAGCTAACAAGGCACCGTTTATTGTCTTCTTTGTATTTGACAGCCTTGCATTGTTCATCTCGTTGGCAGTTGTCGTTGTCCAGACATCAGTGGTAGTGATTGAACCAAAGGCAAAGAAGCAACTTGTCTTTGTAATTAACAAGCTCATGTGGCTGGCATGCATTTTCATTTCAGTTGCATTTATTTCGCTGACTTACGTGGTGGTGGGAAAAGAGTCTAGATGGCTTGCCGTGTGTGCAACTGTAATTGGCAGCACAATCATGCTGACTACAATAGGCTCGATGTGCTATTTTGTCATCTTACATAGAATGGAGGAATCAAAGTTGAGGAGTATAAGGAAAGCTGAGAGTCGTTCCCGTTCTTTCTCTCTGTCTATGGCTTCGGATACTGAGATCCTGAATAATGAATATAAAAGGATGTATGCGCTTTAAGCTATGAAGGTAGAGAATGGCCACTGTAATTTGAATTTGAAGGGAACATCTGCAGCTTCATCTCTATTAGTTAGTATATTTATATAAATATATATAATTATGTACTTGAGCTGGAATAAGTATTCCACATTCTAGTGAGAGCAGGAAGAGATGAAACAAAATAGTTGATTGATCAATCCAAGGAAGATGATATTTGAACTGCCATCTTGTGGCTGCTGGTGTTGGCTGAAATGTTCTTTCCCATGAAGGCTGCTTTCTATCCAGCGAGCGGCGCTTTGGCTGGCTTTACTAATTTTCATATTTTTAGCACAGCTCAGCTCAGCCCAGCCATGAGCTTGGATCTAGTCTAGAGGTGATTTTACATTTTAGACCTTTAGCAGGGATTTGGCTGAAGCTCAACTTAAGAATTTGAAACAGAGATCATGTATTCCTGAGCTTGGTTTCCAAGTTCATAAAATATTATCCCCATTTTCTCAACTATGTTAGAAGTACGTATGTTGTTGGATTTATCAGTTATCAGCTTGTTGTACCTTTTGAAATAGAAATTATTATAACTTCTGAATATATAATGTCTAAGTACCTTGTTAGACGGACTTTTTGTTTTTTATTTTTAAGTGTCAAAAGCACTGACCAACAAAACAGTGCGACGATGATAAAGAAAAGGAATATCAGAACCTACCTCCTGGCTAGCCAGCCTCTTCACAAATTAAATTCCATACTTCTTCCGGCCTTCGTTCAAATATTGGAGGATCACATACCCAAAACAACATGCATCTATTTCATCGTATAAAAAGGCCATATCTATAAGATGTTTGTTTTTTCCCAACACCTTCACCTGCGGCTTACTACTACCCCACCAAGTCAGGTCTTTCAGGCTCGACATTATGACACTTTCTTTTAGAACCTACCTCGGTTTGTATTATACCTCACTTTTTCCCTTTCTTTTTGTTCAATGAGAAAATGGAACTGCGAATCATGGCCTTTACTAAGCTCCTTAAGAGCATCTACTGTCAAAGGTCCAAGCCCTTGATAGATCCAAGAAATGCATTATCATATCATTTTAGTAATCCTGTAAAAGTTGCCAACCACTGTTGTCTCGACTCCAATGTAAACAAATAGGCAACCAAACTAAAACGCCTATATATTTTATATAGAGAAAAGCAAAAAAATTATTCAAACCAAAAGCATTATTGCTTATTCACACACACACACACACACACACACACATATATATATATATATATATTAAATCTGGTCTTTCTAATCACTACATCAATCAAAGCTAGAATCCAAAAACAAAAGAGAAAAAAAAACAACTGAAAGATATGCATATATTTTCGCATCCTCCATACCCACATACAAAATCATAGGAAAATGGTCACTCCCACTCACTAATTATATAATTTTACTCTTCCAACTACAACTAAAGCTAATAACCATAAAATGACAGCCCCTGCCTGCCAACCAACACCACTTCAAACACGCATCTCCCTACCCCCCTTTATAACATTGCACACAGTTGCACGATTGTGTAGCAGAAATATAAATCATGCATTATTAACAGCAACTGGCTTCCCCCGACCCATAGCAAATCCTCTTGTGCCATCTGGCATACGAGGACCCGGGGGCTGCTTTGCTACAGTTGCTTGCTCATTACCGACCAAATTACTTGAAGCTGAGGGGGGAGTGCCCACATGATTTCCACGACTATTATGATGGTTATTATGGTATTGAGCCCGCCCACGTCCTTTGCCCCGGCTCCTGTTTCTCACTTTTTTATGCCCACCCTCTTTGCCGTTAGAATGCTCCTCTCCCTGCACAAGAAAAAAAAAAAATCATGGTCTGACGTTTACATTCAGGAAATTGGGATAAAAAAAAAAGGAACTACCATAGCAGGCAAATGACCAAAGAGCCAAGCCTGCTTTCCAGCTCCAAAAAATTACTAGTATCAGAATGTACATCGCATTCACTGTTATGATCTTAAAAAATCCACCTTAATTATGGTACAGTAAAACACTGCCATAACTAAGGTGGGTTACCCCTTTGATAATGAGCATAATAATAATTGTTAATGAGCATCATAATAATATTATTATGATGCTCATTAACAATTATTATTATGCTCATTATCAAAGGGGTAACCCACCTTAGTTATGGCAGTGTTTTACTGTACCATAATTAAGGTGGATTTTAGTAACAATAAAACAGCATGTGGAACAAGCCCATTATTTAAAAAGCAGCGCTCTAAAGTCCCAATTCCAATTATATCAATAAGTTTAGCAAATTAGCCACTCTAAAATGGCACAATATGTTCTTAATTGTCAGGGGGCCATTTCCAGTATTTCATTGTCTTAGCATTATCCCTTTTTTTCTTTTTTTTTTTTTTTCATAGTTAAATTTTTGGTAGAGTGGATCTTTGTCCAGAACAGGGAGAGCCTATGTCAAAGTAAATACTTATAAGAATTGGATTGACACTTACAGGATAATCATGTGAATGAATATCAGATAATTGAGAAGGATCTTCTGGTTGTTTCTCATTTGAATGCTGCTCAGAAGTAGAAGCATCATCTTCCTCACAGTGACCTTCCCCATCATGGCCCTTTTTTCCTCTCGCTTGAGCAGGTTTTGACTAAGAATGAGAGAATACAGATATGGATCAATGGTCTAGTGAATCAACTGAAATTACCCAAACATAAAGAATTTTCTCCATCAAACCAAGATTTCAACTGAAATTATTGAAATACATGATATAAAGGACACAAGTTCATAAAAAATTATAATAATTGGATTTCTTCTGGCATTGTGTATGTGGTGATGGGACTGTATAATCCACTAAATATTCACTTATTTATTATTAAATTTCAGTTATGCTGGAAAACATGTCGTATGTTTCACATTACAAACCATCTGTTGATATGAGAAGCTAAAAAGATCAACCTATAAACATACTATCGTTCACCCAATGTTCTCAGCAAATAGAACAAAAATTTTTATCCTTTTTTATGTTTTTTTTTTCCACAGAATTCATAATACATTGGATCTCACAAAAAATAATTGGAAGGAGAAGAGAAAGGAAGCAAAGAGAAGAAGAAATAATTGAAGCAAAAAGCTTAAATATCACAACTACATACTGCTTGTTTAAGCATTAGACGAACCCTAAGGCCACTCCTCCAATTGCCCTCATCATTCAGCTCAGCTACCTGCAAAATTTTATCAATTTGTTTATAACAACAAAAGGTAAAAAGGGCCATTCCATGGAAAATAGGAGTACTTACTGCTTTCTCAGCCAACTCAACAGATTCATATTCCACAAATGCATGCAACTACAAAAAAAAAAAAAAAAGAAAAAATCCAAAATTAAAGCAGCCTGCCCAATGGTTAATACTTGTTAATCAGGATAAATACCAAGAGAATTTGATATCTTTCCATAGAATTTGACCAAATAAAATAAAATAGCTAGCACATCTATGATGTGAAAATGTACCTTGTTACTAAAATGCATGCCATCGCTTTTTGCTGACCTAGATGCTGAAGACACGCCACCACCAGTGGGTTGAGGCTGGCAGGTACGGATAGTTTTCACACTAAGAATGAAAACATCAAGAGATTTTGGTCCACAGAGACACGATAAACATACTTAAAAGTAAAACTCACAACCTAGAGTTTATAATTTCTTTGGCAAAGTAAAAGTCTTGGTACCTCCCAACAGCAGAGAAAATCTTCATAAGGTTCTGGTGGCAGTGATCCTCGGGCAAATTTTCAGCAACAATTATACGAGACTACAAATCACAACGAATCGAAACCCGTATGTAAGAGATTAGCATACTTGATTTGATGAATATAATATAAGGTACTAAACAATACAAGTTTCTCATACAATATTTTATGAAACTGCCTGACTACGAAGACAAACATGACGTTTACAGAAAAGTCACATTAGCATAAGAAATAGAAGGGGGGAAAAAAGAACAAAAACCTCACTTGCAACTCTTCCATATATGATTCAGTAAGGGGATGCTGGCGTCTTACTTTCTTTCCATCTTCACTAACTGCCTGTAAATCATGGAATCAAGAAGATATACGCAAGGTCATTGAAGAGATACGAAGCAACTTAATGTAGAAATACAACATAGCAGAAAATATAAGTGCATGAAACATGGATACAAGGAAAATACTCACAAGCTTTGATGAGTTCCGCAAAACAGTAGCTAGCTGGGAATGTGTAGTTACGAGGGCTTTAATCTTCTTAAAAGATGCAACAACAGATATTGGCACTATATTGGAAGCAAAGAAAATACTAGTCTGAATGCATATTAGTCAATACAAAAGGAAATTCGAAATCTTCAAATGTGAGAACAAGTCAACAATCTTTAGGATTAAGTGAACTCATATCAGTAAATTAACAAAGAAGATTGAAGAGGTGAAAGAAAAGCACTCATAAAACAGTAATGAACAACTAGATCATATAATAGCAACGCTAATCATCTGTATAGTACAAAGAACACTAATGTGCATGAACACTTTTAAATGGTAGGAATTTGCGTAAACTAGAGTTCCAGTCCAAAACTTTTTGCTCCCAAACGGACAGAAATCATACCATATCCTTCAGGATCCTTGTTGATGAACCTTATAAGATGATCGGTGGTGGCCAAGTTCAAATCACCAAAATAGTACTCAACCTGTGAAATAGATTTTTGTGTTTTACATTAAGGGAAAATTAGCGGAGCAAGACAGAAGAAAAGGCCATGTTCAGAACATTGGTAATAACGATGATTAAAATAAATTCCTGAATAAGCTGGCAACATTAGTCCAGCATTTGATAATTTGGAACTACAAGCATCCGGCAATGATTAGCTAATCTCAGAATCAAATTCAAGAATAAAGCACACAGAAATTTAAGCAGAATATCAAAGAAAGAAATAACAAAGGTAATTGAAAGATCAAATAAAGAGCACAAACAGTAGTAAACGTTGCAAAATGAAGCAGCGGGAACATTGATTCAATGATGCTAGTTATATTATGAATGGTAAACTGACCTGGTTCAAAATCTTTAACGTAGCTTCCTCTGATAGTCCGTTTTTGGAGGAAGTAGCACCATGATCCTTGTGCTCCTTCTGCTGATCCTTCTTCACAACAGCCTCAGCTTCTTGCTCTCGATGATGATTCTGGTAAGGATGATGATGATGATTCCGCACGGACACATGATGATGGACCGGAACCATGTGAGGCGGCATAGGCACGGGGCTATGGATGGGGAGGTGAAAAGCCGCCGCCGCTGGCGGAGGAGGGTAGACGTGCAGCATCCCAGGGGGCGGAGGAGGAGGGATCATCATCCTCTGACTTTGCTGCTGCTGAGGCGTACAGCGAGTCGGCACAAACTCCGGCGCCTGGGCGTTGAGTCGACTGGAGGACAAGTTCCGCGACAGTTGTGGATCTGAGAAAGAAGAAGAGGATGATTGCGGAGAATCTAGGGTTTCCGGCTGGGCCATGATTTGGGGATATACAGATTTTAGAATTTGGCACTTTTTTTTTTGTTTTTATTTTAACTTTCCTTTTCTGAAAATAAATATAGTAATCAAAATTTGGGGAGATAAGGCGGAGAGGGATCTATCTATATATGAGTATGTAGCGTTTAAAGGCTGCGGTGACTGAGAGTGAGAGGGCCCTGCCTGCGGAGCGAAGGGCAAGGGCGAAGGCAAATCTGAGGGAGACACTGGAGAGGCTTTCTCGCCCATCTTTCAACCTTGATCCTGCCCTATTTATAGTAATCCTCACTCTCTACTAGCTGCCACCAGCGAGGGAGGATATTTATTTTTAAAATTATTTAACATTTATAAAAATAATGTAAAATTTTAAATTTTTATATAATTTTTAATTATAATTAAATAATTATAATATTATAATAAAAAAATTACAGATACAATGCTCTCTTATAAATAATTGATTTTTAACGCTTTATTTATAGGATAATTATAAGAAACTAATACAAAATGTGGTGTAAAATATAATATAATACAAAAAATAATATAAATATGATATAAATATATAAATATTTTAAAATTAATATTACAAATATTATTAATGTATAAATATTTATATGACACGATAAAATATAAAAGCACAATATGTATATATAAATATTATTTGTTCGACAAATAATTTTTTTTAAAAATTTTTTTTATAAAAAATAATTTAATTACTGAAAATATTTTCAGATCAACAAAAAAAAAAATTGATGCTCTACGGGTAAAGATGTATTCCCAAAAAATAATAACTAAAGCAAAATAAAAAAAAATTCAATCCAATCGAATATATAGCAATGTTAATAAAAAAAATTGTAAATCAAACCAGAATTTCAATTTTCAATTCAGTTGGTTTAATATGTCAATTTGATCAAAACTTTTTTTAATATTTAAAAAATGTTTTTAATTTTAATATTAATAAATAGTAAATATAATTTGTAATTAATAACAATATGTGTTTAAATTTAATAATATAATCTTTAATATAAAATTAATAAATTTAAATTTAAATCTTTTCAATTACAAACAAAATTAAAAAAAAAAGTATAAAATCAAATTCTTATCAATTTTATTCAGTTTTTTACCAATTAAATTAGTTCTATACCAGTTTAACATCTCTCCTAATTAATATACTATACCAAATCCTAATTCTTGATTCGATTCTTGATTCAATCTACCATTCTGGTTTTTTAATCAGCGGTTACCAGAAAAAAAATTTATATCAATAACGGCTTTTCAGCAAAAGCATCAAAATAATAAAAATATCAACTAAAACCAAAAAATAATTTTTCAAAAACAACAAACAGACTACATTCCCTTAGAAAAAAAATTTAAAAATAAAAAAAAGCATGTTTATGGCAAATCAATTTGGTGCAGATGAATGGATCCACCCCACCCTACATTCTCGCAATGAACTGAACTCTGAAAGTCACGGATGACAATGCTGAGGATAGGCAGATTACAATAACAGTAGCAAGGCACCACACTCCACAAAGCAGATACACAAAAGTAAATTTTCACAAATAAAATAAAATGAACATCATAACATAAATTCAATTACTTAAAGCATTACCAAAAAAAAAAAGGGAAAAGAAAATTGCATTGTATTGTATTGTATTATTTCGGCAGGTCACAGGGAGGCAATGAAGGAAGAAGCCAAGCAAAAAAGCCAACGTTTGTTTCTCCCCTCAATTTCTGAGACGAGTATTCTATCAACATGTTCCAAAGGTCTCCAACATTCCATTTGTGCAATATAATCCATTGACTCACCTGCCATGTAATGCCAGAATATGAAACCACAAAATATTGAACAAAATTGACACGGCTCAGAGATAGAAACAGCAGAGCAACAATAACGAAGGAACATAAGCAATCAAAAAGAAATTACATGAAAATTTTTAAGAATGAACATTGATTGTTCAATTCACCAAAGTAGAGCACTTTCAACCCAGGACTGAAATTTTTCAAGAAAAAAAATGCAGTCTCTATATGGAAAGAATAACTTGTGACGGGTGCACTTCACATAGCAAGCACAAAGCAGAATTGAAGGTACCAATACAACATATTAAATATCCATATCAATGAAACATAGCAATGCCTTACGAGAAATCTTATCTACCATGAAGCTTCTATACTAGCAAGATCAAGCAATACCTGAGCAACACTTTGCAGTGACTCCAGACCTAAAGTGTAGTATGAAATGAAAGGTCTTAAAGCCTGAAACAAACGTAATCAGGAAGAAAGATCAATTTCAAGCAACAATAGAAAAACAAAAGGAAATGTAAAATTTCCATTTTTATATCAGAGGCAGTAAAATATTTAGCTATTCGCAAGAGCCTTACACCTTTGAGGACCATCGCATCTAATATGAAAGCTCTAGGGACGTACTAACTACCTGAGAAGCAGCAAGCCATTGAATTATGGTCTTTAGTTCAGGATCTCCTCCAAATGCACCACATCCCCAATTTCCCGTTGCTATCCCAATATAATTTTCGGGGTCTATAAATTGACCACCTTTCTCATCAGACTTTCCGACCTCTGCTGTCATAGATCCTCCTTCATTTGTTTTAGTAGGCAGATGGGGAGCTTCATTTAACTGCAAAGCAGAAGAGAAATGATCAACATCCAACTTGATATAAGAGCAAATCCAAATTATTCCAGAGAAACCATATAAGGGCAATTCAATGATGAATTGAGTTTTTTTAGTCCAGGTTTTGTCAATTAGGGAAGATGATAAAACAGTCACACCATCGTGTTTATTATCTAGATCAAGCTGACCTGCACTGAATTCATTATCTTGAACAGTCTCTTGTACCGGCTATACTTAGATTGATCCAAAAAGCCACAGAATGCCTTATTAGTCTCCCTACAAACACAAGTTGAAATGATATAGGCTACAAGATACAAATTAAATAGGAAGCAAGATACACGAACAAAATCTAATTTAATACACTTACAGAAACAAATCTCAGTAGTTTCACAGTATATATCATTAAAGCCGTTATCTAGCACATTGCATGGGTACATGGAAATCCATTAATGTGATGCGCACATGACATGACATAAAATAGACATTTTTCCTTCATAACAGTTATTTATTAAGATCTTATACGTAATTGCAACTCACAAAACTTATTGACAAGATAAGTGCAAAATTTTCCTAAAGCTCTTTACTTCAAGCATATTTGCAGCAAAAGATTTTCAGTCTAGAGGGACAAAATTTCTTGGAAACTGGTTTAGTTTCTTAATTTTTGAGTGAAGGCTGTGAAACATCAATGCCGTGTTCTTAAAGCACCAGCAGTCCCAGCTGGTAACTTAATAGTAATATTTAGTCCTTCTGGCTGTCATCAGCTCTATTATTTTTTTCTTTCCCTATAAACCTGTTCTGCACATTTATGTGGTCCAAACACCAAAAGTTACATACCGAAGAAGGTATTTAAGTTTGTACTGTTTCATTCTTGGATTGCATAAAGCATCTATAGCAACAATTCTGGTTTTACGCCTTCCCAGGAGGTCAACACTCCTTTTGTCCACATGGTTGCCAGAAAACCGAAAGGAAGAGGCGTATCTGTGCTAGTTAAAAAAATGATATTATTACCATAAGTCAACTGCAAAGGATGGAAAAGTAAAGGCAGATAGTCATCAAACCCTTGTTTATGGAACTTCTTATTTAAGTTATATCTAAGCTGGGGTGGAAAAGAAAAGAAGGGAAAGTAGAAGCACTGCCAAAACACAGTTTCTCTAAGCAAAAAACAGATAGAGAACCCATGCAACATTGATTTGTACGACTTTTGCAGTATGATACATTTATATGAAAATTATATGTAAGTTATTATATTTCAGGCACTGACTAAATCTGTGTGATTCATCAATGATTATATGTAAGATACTATGGTACATGCATACCTTATAAAATGTAATAACTAAATAGTAGCACACCCGTTTACAAGCTTAAGGTTTATAATCCAGCAATGGTACTTACTACTTACCCCGTATAATCAGAGAACCTCTCTGCTCCAACAATCTCTATAGCTTCATTGTCTGCCATGGAAGGCAAGAAAAGCATGCCAGCAATTAATTCGGGATTGATCATGAAGCGAATTTCTTCCTATTAAAAAGTTACAAAAATTCCAGTCAACAAGGCCTCTGGGAATAATGGCTCTAGTACAAGGTGAGAAAAATCAGAAGGCATATACCAAAAAAAAAAAAAAAAACAAAGAAATAGCAGCACATTGTCACTACCAGTGTCAATGAAACAGGAAAAGAAAAGTCAGACCTGCACACAGCCCCATTGGAGAGCACCACCTCCGAGATATTTATTTGCAAAATCCACTTCAAGAGCCCCAGTAGCGTGATCTTCTACTAAGCCTGAGCTGTGAACCTGCACAGTTATAGACAGATAATAGAAGGATTGGCTCTCTGCAAAAGTAAGATGTTTTAGTAAAGAAAAAGATAAGAGGAAGCAATTGCTCAGTATTGAAATTTAAGTTTAGAAATAAATTCTATATGCGGAATTGTTACCTGAAAAGGGCAAAGGGGGATAGTTGATTTAGTCCAAAAATCAGTATTTGGATAAGAAATGCATGATTGCCAACGATGATGTTCTAAAGGGAGAACCTTGCGCTCAAATGAGACAAATCCTCGAGGCATTTGTAAACATATCCTTTGGAAATAGTGCACGATGCACCTCACTTTGTTTTCCTGGCTCTCACTGTAACTGTCATAGAGACTCCTGAGGATACAATTACAACATATATATTATACATAAGGCTCATTTAGTGTTTCAACTTTCAATAAAAAAAAAGGGGGGGAAACTTTGAAAGTAAAATTCCCAAGTGGCAAGGTGCAGGCTAAGTCAGATTGAAGAAGAGGAAGCAAAGATGCAGAACAACACAAGTAGAAAGTAACAAGGAAGGAGAGAGATGATTGATAGCAAGACAAGATGCAGAAGAGAGTCGACATACGCAAACAATTGATCAAAGTTGATGGTTGGAAGATGTTTCAGACCTCTATTAGAGACTGGAAACAAACAAAATAAAGAGCATGCAAGTAGAGCGCCAATCAACTCCTGAGATGTAGATTAGATATGCATCAAATTCAAGCATGATACTTTTGAGTAAGCAGGGGAGTAAGTAGAAGAAATATAGTACTAATATTAGAAGTGACGAATATGAAAATACACCTGGGAGAGCAGCACCGTGCCAGGTTGCTGCGGACCCAAGATGCGGAGACCATTTCCATTAGTGTGCTTATTCTGATAGTGAGAGTCTACAAGGGAAGGCAACCGCAATAGCAAATTGGCTAGTTTTGGAATATCCTCCGCAAACCATTTTGTGGAGTCTGCCCCGGACATGAGCTGCACCACAAAATCATTCCACAAAAGTAGCCAAAATTGAAAGTCCAAACAAACCCCAAAACAAATAGCCACTTCCATACCTCATCGAAGAAGAGGGCGTAGCCTTGCGGGGCAAAGGGAGAAAGAGGTTCAGGGAGGGAAAGAGCAGCTCTCATGTCGGAAATGGCGATGGAGAGAACTTCGCCACAGTTAAGTCGGCTGTGATCAGGACCTTTGGACATCGCCTCCAAAGCCTCAACCACTTTCGACGGCCATAACAGACGCCTCGAAGATCCAATCATTAATGGTAGATAGGGCAGGATCGACTCTGATTCCGTCCTGTCTTCCATATTTTTCTTCTAATTTTTGTACGGCTAGGAGTTTGGGAATTTAGCTTTTATATATAGTTTTTATTTTGAAAAAGAAATTCGAAAGAATTTTTATTATAATTACTTTTTAAATGTAAAATATAGCTGCGAAAATTCAGAACCACCCTTCAACTTGCCGCTCACCGTGAAATTTTTTAGAAGTATTCTATTTATGATGACAAAATAGGTTAAAGAAATAATTTTTAAATAAATAGTTACTTTTTAGTATTTTTTTTAAATTAAAAAAATTTATAAACCCTTAAGTTTATTTTTGTTGTTATAATTATATTTTAATTTTTTATTTTTTTAACTGAGTTGGTGTTAACACCAATTATTATTGTATGTCCTCAAAGTCAATTGGATTAGATGAGACATGTATATAAGTTAATAATGTAAACAAATCACTTTAGTAGTGACTTCTTTAACTTGCTATCAACTAAGTGTATGTCCTTGAAAACTTCAGCTTACTAGACTTCTTGCTACTATACTGGTTCGCTTGGAATGAACCCTTCTCGAACACTAAGAATTCTAGACGATCAAGGGATGAATAGTCTTGGACTAGTGGGATCCTAAGAGTTCGACTTCTTTTTATTCCCTTAGAGATGAAAGAGCCATCGAGGTTTAGCCCTTTTATCAGCTTCTCTTGGAGGAGTCATAGTCCCATTCATACGATCCTAAAGTTGGGGGAGTTAGACTTACTATCCCACTTTCACTTGGTTTCGCTTTTGAGATGTCCTACTGTTAGGAGCCTGTTTCCATCGAAGAGTCCGGTATCATGGTCTATCAAGCTTTTCCTTTATGTTAGTGGCGTGATTGACACTTATACAAACACTAATTAGATGAAGTGCATGAAAATAATAGCCTTGCAAAGTTAGTAAGGAGTTATGAAGATAAGATCCTTATGCATCAAAACCGTATTTTTAAAAATGTTCCTAGTCATCGTATTGCCAAGACAGGGCGTTGTCTATAAAGATTGACATATGCTAAGCCTTCATGCATTTGATGCATGCAACTTTGTGATCTCGTAATAGTTAAAGTATAAAGATACTTGGGAATAGCACATGGGCACTTGTTTTATGAAAACAAGTTCACTAAACATAGCCAATATGAGAACTCCATTTGGAATAAGTCACTCAAATGTCTATGGAATATGTTCTCATGTGCTAGTAGTATATATGAGTCCTCAGACTTGTGATATCAGGTCATCTCGTGTGGGGAGTGTCATCCTTTGATTCCATCACGAACGGGTCCACAATAGATGGATGCTTATGGCAGGGTAGTTTTGGGTATGGCATGAACCATACAAAGGAAGATGAGTGATCCAAAGAGGATTCACTACTTCAAATGACATTTGAGACATATCTCATATGTTTCTAGCTTTGGTTAACTTGTTTAAGCCATTAGCTAACATACGATAAATTTAGGAAAAATTATTTCTCTAAATTCATGAGGTTAACCGAAAGTTGCAAAAACTAATATGGATTGATACATAAGTAGACACTGCACCATGCTCATGGTCTTTCTGAGATATTTGGTGAAAGGACCAAAGCACACTGAGAGGCTGGTTATTGAAAGGTTTCTTAAGGAGGTCATATTGACTCTTCCTTCATATTGGGTGGCCATAATGCCTTACTAGAGGCCAATCTTAGTCTTTAAATATAAATACACTTAATTGAATAATTATGTTTATTGCCGTTATGATGGAAGCCTAATGGGTTACATACTCTAAGATGATCTTTTGGATTATAACCAAGATTTAATTATGTGTGACTTAATTAAATAAAAGCTATAGTGAGGAGGACTTAATTAAATTAGTTCAATTAAGTATTATTAAAGACATAAATTAGATTTATGAAATCTAATTAGAGATGTCTTAATATGCAATAAAGATTATAATGTCTTATCAAGATCATGTCTATTTATAGACGTGGTTTTATGGATATTATTAAATAAAGCCAAATAATTATATTTAAAAATTTAAATAATTATTTAGTTAATTACTTAATATTATTTACATAAAGTAAAATTGTTTTACTTAAGTTAGACAATTTAATCATAAATTAAATTATTTAACATGTAAATTTAAGGTTTAGGCGAAAAGCTTTAGTTATCAAATCAAGAAAATTTAGTTATGAACTATTACAAGTTAGGCTAATGGGCTAGGTGAATTGAATAGCTATTTTTGGAGTCTTATTGGGCTGAAATATTAATAAGTTAATACTAAGGCTCAATCATGAATAAACTAATTAAAATAGTTTTAATTGGGCTTTGAAAACACTCAAAAATGGAGCCACCTTCTGAGCATATTAGTAATAGGCTCAGTTGATCCACTAGTCAAGACTAACCTAGCCTAAGTTGTATTTAAATACATGATTAAGGCTTTTTCTTATAAGGAACACAAGGAAACCCTAAGTGCCATCTTGTTGTCTTTCTTAAAGAGGTATGGCGCAACATTTGTCTTTCCTAAGCTTTCTTTTTGCTTCATGCTTTTTCTAAATGTTCTTGAATCATTTTTATCACAATGAAAATAAAAAAATAGCTGTCTAGCATTCAAAGATTAATTTTTTACAAAACTTGTGAAATTGGCCAAATCTTAAAATCCTTGCTTCCCTAAACCTTATTTATGTCAATTGGTATTCTAAGTGATCTCAAAGTGTTTTTGATCACTACGAAAGTAGAAAATCAATTTTCTATCCTAATGGAATCAACCGAAATAAAAAATTATAGTTTTTGGATTTGTTTATTAGCATCTACAAAAAGATAGCTACTTTCTTACAGAGCTATTTCTCCTTTTTGGCGCAATAGGTAAAGGAACCATTCTTGGATCATATCGAATCCGTCTTTTGGTTGAGGCTTGAGAAGCCTTCTGGCTAGCACTAGAGAACCACCAGACCTCATAAAGGCTATAATAGGCATCTTTATGGATCACCGTTAGAGGCAGAATACTTGGACTGCTTTTGGCCTCAGAAGGAGATCGTAGTAATCAACCCATGGTGCATTCATGTAGGGATTGACATGCTTAGAGTTACGTGTCTCTAAGCAGGTATGATTTCAAATAGATCAATGTTTTAAATTGTGGTATGATCACATGTACATTTCTTCCTAAAATCCTGAGAATATCTAAGTGTTTCTTTGTTTAATTTCACTATGTATGCTTATTTCTGATTAAATTTTTATGTCTATATTGATATGCATGAGCCCAGGATTTCCGTTCACCAACTCAATCAAGGATTTTATATATAACTTGATTTTGGCATATTCATTAGTATATGAAAGAAAAAAAAAAAAGAAGTTATTTAAAATAGTGGTGGTTATTTTTTGTCTAAATATTTTTAAAAATTAAATTAATTAAAATTATTAAATTTTATATAAAAAATATTTTCATCCTTTATTTTATAAGTTTTTCATATTCTGTTTCGAAATTTTATATTATTTTACTTTAATAACTAAAAATTCATGTATTTGTATCATATTCGTATATTTTTTATATTATTAGTACTTAAGATGTTATATATTTATATAAATTTTGATATGTTAATAATTAATATTATATAAATTTGACATATTTGTGTATTCGTTTTATTTTGCATGTCATGTAGCGTTTTACAACATATTTTAATTTTTTTTGTATCGTGTTCGCATCATGTCTAATATTGCGAGGTTGGAAAAAAATGGTAAGAGTTACCAAATAAACTCATAAATAAAAAAATTTATTATTTACTATTATCATAATAAATAATGAGTTGAATACAATTCATTCATGATACAAAAAAATTTTTTTATTAACTTGGTATCTATAGTTTCATTCCCTCTAGTTGCACCAAAGTTAAATTCCTAAAGAAAAAAGGACGTGGCTTTTATTATTGATAAGACATGTCTATTTGACAAAAAAACCCATGTCAGCTTGTTTAAGTTTAAGCTGCATCATATTTTCTTGTTGTTAATAAAAAAATTATAGTGTTACAAAAACCATAAATGAAGTTGGAAAAAAATTTAGGGTTTATGAACTTCAAGAAGAATATGAATAGTGAAAAGTATTCACCAGATTTCTTCAAAAGCTGTTGATGCATCCAAAAAATGCAATGATCCCAATCTACCAAGCATTTTAAATTGCCATGATACATTATCATCGTCAAGAATAACATTAGCTTTTTTAGCAAGAACACCTCAAAAAACTTTTCAAATCATTTCTTGATTAATCCTCATAGGTATTGAAGCCCTAAGATTAGGCATTTCAACTTGAAGAAAGAAAAAGAAACAAAAAATTCCATTACAGGCATGGAAATAGATTAAAATTGACCATCTTTTAATATGATTAGAGGTAGAAAAAGGAACAAAAAAGAATCCAATTTTACGTAGCAAAATAGATGTCCTTATCTAAAATAATGTCAAAATGAATTCTGCGACTGGCTCAGAATAGAGAAAACAGAGAATATAGATAAGGAAAAAAAAGGAAAAGAGAGAAAATAGAAAAAGAAAAAAGAGGAAGAATTTTTACTAGATTCATTCATGAAAATCATGTGGTACATTTGGCATAATATATAACAAATACCTTAACAGATTCCTGGATTCTAGAATTCTCATAACAGACTTGACAGTTGTACAATTTATTTGATAGCTAATAGATACCCTCCAGCTCATGCTTCCAGCTTATGATTTCCAGCTCCTGCTTCTATTTTAGCTTCAGAGCTGAGCTCCCAACTTCTTTAACTCCAGCTTTCAACTCTTGTACTGGCTTTTGCGTATTAGCTCTCAGCTTTTGCATTTTAGCTTTCAGCTCCTATCTCAGCTGTGGACTGCTCTTCTTGTTCTCCTTACTTTGATTAACTTGCCATTCCATGGTATTCATCACAATACCCTCTTTTCAGCTGATCCTTGTTCCCAAGGATCAAAAGATGGAAATTGAGACTTGAAGACACTATAGTCTTCCCATGTAGCACTTTTAGGTCCAAGGTTAGACCAAAAAACCAGTAACTGAGTGACATCCTGGTTATTTTGTTTCACCATTCTTTTGTTAATCACTTACACTGGAAAAACCAGTGGTTGACCATTTTCTCCCATTATAGAAGGGTCTATACTAGCCACTATCTTAAATCTATTTTTTTTCAAAAGGATGACATGAAAAACAAGATGAATCTTTTGGTGATCAGGTAGTTGAAGTTTATAAGCAACCTGGCCAACTTTGGCCACCATTGGTAAAGGCCATAGTAACGCGATGAGAGCTTAAGGTTCTTCCTTACAGCTAATAAAGTTTGTTTGTAAGGTTGAAGCTTAAGGTAGACTAAATCTTCTACTTCAAAATTTCTCTTTATCCTTTGCTAAGCCTTCTGCAATTAATCAGTTATCAATTTGCTTAATTGTTTCCTTTCTTTTAATATCTACTTCACCGTTCCCACTTTAGTATTAACAGACCAAGATAATCCTGGTGGTTCATAGACATATAAAAGCTTGAAATAGAGCTATTCCTAATGCTGTGTGGTAATTTGTGTTGTACCATCACTCTACAAGGGGTAGCCATTGCATCCACGTTTTTGGTTGTAAGAAACACATGCTCCTTAGATATTGCTCTAAGCATTGGTTAAGCCTATGTGATGGCCCATCTAACTCTGGGTGATAGGTTGTGCTGAGCTGAACATTAGTGCCAAGTTTCTTCATTAATTCCTACCAGAACAAACTTGTGAATACTTTATCCCTATCAAAGATAATTGCCTTGGGCATTCCATACAGTTTATGAACCTGAAAAAAATAAACTTTAGCCATATCTTTAGCTGTGTAGGGGTGAGTTAATACTAGAAAATAAACATACTTAGTCAATTTATTAATAACGATTAAGATGATGTTAAATCTAGCATAATGAGGCAAGCCTTCAATAAAGTCCATCGAAATAACTTCTCAAGCTTGATTGGGAATGAGGATTGGTTGTAAGAATCCAAGCAGGGAAACATGCTCATCTTTATCCCTCTGACAGTTATCACACTGCTTAACATAATCCTGCACCTATTTCTTGAGACCAGGCCAATAGAAATGTAGCCTTGTCCTATAGTAAGTGGCTTGTATACCAGAATATCCACCTTGAGGAGAGTCGTGAAGCAACTATAGTAACTTGTTTCTTAACTGCCCACAATTACCTACATAAACTTTTCCCTTATACCTAAGAATTCCATAACTGAATGTAAAATGAAGAATAGGTGTGGAAGCTACTGCCAATGCTGAAATCATATTCTGAAAACTCATCTTCTACATAACTTTGTTCAATATCCTTCACCCATTTTGGAATAATAGTAGTGGAGGTTAAATTGTTAAGTTGAACCTTATCCTCAAATTGCCTAGACAAGGCGTCTGCTACAACATTGTTTTTACCTTTTCTGTGCTGAATAGAGTAATCCAACCATAGCAGCTTAGTTAAGCCCCTTTTCTGAATTGTATTCATCAATTTTTGTTCTAGCAGGTGCTTAAGTGCCTCATGATCAGTCTTAATTATCAAGGGACCGCCTTCAAGGTAGTGTCTCCACTTGGGAACAGCCATTAGTATGGCTAGATACTTATTTTCGTAGATAGGAAGACCAATATGCTTAGAGCTTAAAGCTTTACTGAGATAAGCAATAAGCCTCCTTTCTTGCGATAGCACGGCTCTTATGCTAGTTGAACATGCATCAATTTTAAGAATAAAAGGCTTGGCAAAGTTTGGTAAAGCTAACACCGGAGCTGAACTCATAGCTTCCTTAAGCTTGGTGAATGCAGTTATAGCATCTGGTTTCCAGTAGAAGCTGTTGTTCTTTAGCATTTCAGTTAGAGGTTTGCTGATGACTCCATACCATTTTACAAACTTTCTATAATATCCTACTAAACCCAAAAACCCCCTCAAAGACTTCAAAAATTTTGGTAACGGCCAGTTTCTCATTACCTCTACCTTAGATGGATCCGTAGCTTTTCCTTTTGTGAATATGATATGACCAAGGAATTCCACATGTTTCTATCCAAAATAACATTTGCTTTTCTTGGCAAACAATTTGTTTGTCCTCAAAGCCTCAAAGACAGTTTGTAAGTGCTGTACATGTTTTTATAATGTGGCAATATAAACAAGTATATCATAAAAAAAAGTATAAACTTTCTTAAATAAGGTGCAAAACACTATTCATTAAGGCTTGAAAAGTGGCCAGTGCATTAATGAGTCCAAAGGGCATTACCTTAAACTCATAATGACCATGATGCGTTATGAAAGCTATATTCATGACATCTTCTTATTTGATTCGAATCTGCCAGTAACCTGACATTAGATCAAGTTTAGATAAATATTTTGCTCCCTTTAATTCATCTAATAGATCTTTAACAATAGGGATTGGAAACTTGTTCTTCACTGTCATGGCGTTGAGTTGTCTATAATCGATGCACAATCGTCAACTTCTATCTTTCTTCTTAACTAGCAAACAAGGTGATGCAAATGGACTCTCACTAGTCTGTATAATTGAAGAAGACAACATCTCTGCTATTTGTTTCTCCACTTTATCTTTTCGGTGATGGGGAAACTTGTAAGGCCTTAAATTTACAGGTTGTGATCCAGGTTTGAGGGTGATGGTGTGATCATGGAATCTTTCTAGTGGAATTCCATGTGGTTCTTAAAAAATATCTTGATAAGACTAACAATTTTGTTAGTGCTGAAGGAGTCTTGGTTTCTTCACACTCATACTGATCATATATAATTCACCATGTAAATCTGGGTCTTTCTTAACTAGTTTTTGAAACGTTTCCCCAGAAATCATTTTTAAGCTGACATTATAATTACCTCCCTTCAACATTACTTATTGGTTTTCATTCTGAAAAGCCAAGGACATATCATTAAAGTCAAACACCATAGGACTAAACTTCCTCATCTAGTCTACCTCGAGGACCATGTCACTGCCTCCCATTGATAATACTCTAAAATCATGGTTGAACTGATGTTTATGCATAAACCATATCAATTCCTTACACTTTACGCAGCTAAACACCTTTTCTCCATTTGCCATTGTGACAGACAATGGCTTAGTTGGTAATATGTCTATCCTATCCTTAGCTAACCCAAGAGTAATGAAACTATGAGTACTACTATTGTCAATTAATATAGTAATTGGCCTTCCCTTTAAGCTTCCTTGAGTCCGGATAGTGCCGTGCCCTGTATTACCAGTAAGAGCATCCAACGAAATCTCCAATTCTCCTTCTGTATTATCTATTTTTGGCACTACTTCACTGCCATTCAGTATGGATGTGGCATTCTCCTCGTGACCTTTCTCTAGCACTTCAATCGCCTCAATAGAATTCACTTTTTTGTTCTTACAAAAATGATCAGGAGTGAATTTTTTGCCACATTTAAAACATAGATTCTATGCTCTTCTATAATCTATGAGTTATTGTCTGTTTATGGTGGTTACAAGGTTATTTTATGCTTTCAGGTTTTGAGAAGATATTAGGTGAGTAGTGGTGGTAATGTGAGAATTGGTATTAGTTTTTTGGTAGGGTCTTTATTTCTTACTCTCAAGCTCTACAAACAGTTCATGTAGCTTAGCCTATCTATAAGCTAGTGCTAAGGTAGGTGGGTCACTAGCTTTAATTTTAGGCTTGAGTTCTTCCTTTAGGCCACTAACATAGCTAGACACAAAATAGGTTTCATCTAAGTGGGGGTTACACTGAAGCATAAAAGGTTTTAGTTTTTCAAAATTTCCTTGGTAGTCTTCAACTATGGATTTTTGGGTTAGCTTATTAAATTCTTCTATAATATCAGAACAGGTTCTGTTACAGAATCTATAACATAAATCTAAGGCAAACTCCTGCCAAGTTGCTCGAGGTTTTTGCATTATATACCCATCGAACCATATTTCTGCCTTCCCTGATAAATACATTGCTGCCACTTCTAGTTTTTGATGATGATCCTCAACAGCAAATATGCTAAAGTATTTTTGACACTTTCTGATCCAACCTCTTAAGTTGTTACCATCAAACATGGATAATTCGACTTTAGGCCTTGGAGAGAATGCACTAAAGGAATGCACAGCCCCATTACCCACAGTATAATCACTATTCCTAAGGGGGAAAATTATTTCAAGTTGGAGTGAGGGTCGGTTTGGTGATTTGACGGCAACCCAGGTTCATCAGTTTTGTAAGAAAACTTGCTATACCCATCAATCACAGTTACTTCCACAGGTTTTTAAGCTCACCTTTTGATTGCGAAGTTGATTAAGAATGAAGTTTAGTAAGGTTGGAAGAGTTAACTGCGATTTCTGCTTGGTTCTGTGATCCTTCATTCTGGTTAAGCAACTTGAAGATTTTGCTCATATAACTTTGATTTTCTAAGAGTTTGGCCTCTATCTCCCTCTTTTGGTCTTTCCACCACATAGGTACTATGTTTTCAGAAGTTTGGAGTGACTCTAATCGAGCCTATAAAGCCTGGACCTGATCATGCAACACATTCAACCTCGTTCCCTCAACCATTACTCAAACCTTCTTAGATTTTCCCAGTTCAAAATGGATCTTCTAGCTCTTGATACCAAATCTGTCATAGATTGAATTCTGTGGCTGGCTCAAAATAGAGAAAACAGAAAATATAGATAAAGAAAAAAAGAAGAGAGGAGAAAAAAAAGAAAGAGAAAGAATTTTTAGTAGATTCATTCATGAAAATCATGTGGTACATCTAGCACAATATATAACAAATACCTTAACAGATTCTTGGATTCTAGAATTCTTATAACAAACTCGATAGTTGTACAATTTATTTGGTAACTAATAGATACCCTCTAGCTTATGCTTCAAGCTCATGATTTCCAACTCCTGCTTCTATTTTAGCTTTAGCTGAGCTCCCAACTTCTTTAACTCCAGCTTTCAACTCTTATACCAGCTTTTGTGTATCAACTCTCATTTTTTGCATTTTAGCTTCCAGCTGCTCTCTCAATTGTGGACCGTTCTTCTTGTTCTCTTTACTTTGATTAACCGGCCATTCCATGGAATTCATCACAAATAACAATTATATCCTTTTGCTTTTCCAAAGAAGCAGAAATAACAATAATTACAATAAACCCTTAGATCTTGAATGGTCGAAATTAGAATGAGCAGAAAAACAGGAAATAGGCTATTGCAAGCAACAGTGGAAGCACTGATCGCTTGAGTGGTGAGAGAATTAGAGTCTGAAGGGGATGAGGAGAAAAAATAAGAGGAGATAAAAGCGTTGGTGCGATTGAGATTAACATTGGCTAGGCATTTGAATCTTTTCCTTGAACTAGTAAATCAAAGAAAACCTAAGAAATTTAGTGGAGGTTTCCACGACCAAACCCTAAAAGTTTCTTTAAATTTTGTTTCTAATTTTGTAATGAGAAGAAAATATGACGTCACAAAAATTTAAACAAGTTAACGTAGCTTTTTTCACTAGATGGATGAGTTTTATTGGTCATGAAAGCCACATCAGCATTTTTTGGTAATTGAATTTGACTTTAGTGCAATGTATTAGGTAGAATGAAACTATATGTATCAAGTTGATAAAAAATTTTCTTTAGGTATCAAAGTAAAAATCGAGTTAAAGTATAGGGGTTAAATGTGTATTTAACTTTACATGTTTTGATAACTTTTTTGTTAATATTCTTTTGAAAATGTATGGTATCACTTTCATTTATAAAAATGTTTCAACAAGTTAACAACTAGTAAAATAAAATTATAATTATTATTATAAAATATATATGCTTATATTATAAAAATATAAATTTTATATTAAAAACTTTATTTGGGTCGAGCCAGTCTTGGACTTAAAGTTCTTTGTCCAATGGTTGGCCGACCCTTTTCTAAATGATCTTTAATTTTTACCCAAATCTATTTATAATGTATGACTATTATAATAAATAATTAAGAATGAAGAATAAAGAATTTTTAAAAATAATTTAATAAATTTAAATAATTAATGAACTTGGGTATCTGATAGATATTGCTTTTTGAATCAGATATGAATTTAAATTTTCAAAGAAATTAAGCGAATTTGGATATTTAAAAATTATAGGTGTCTAATATGTTGCCATCCTTGTTTGTGAGAAAAATTTTGGAAGAATTATAAATTAACTAATACAAAATATTTATTTATATTTTAATATAAATAATTTTAATATTTCTTAATTATTCTCTAACATAAAATATATATTAATATATATTTTATTATTTAATATAAATATAAATATAATTTTAATTATTTATTATATATACAAATATTTAAATTTAATATAATTTATAGTATTTTTATTTTTTATTATAACTCACTTTAGTGTCATTACGTTTGAATCCAATAAATTTCACAAATTAATTTTAATTTTATATCAATCTTACTGTTTCAATTCACCGCCCTAAACCCTATTTCAATTAAGAAAAAAATATTTAAATGTGACATTCGCGCTGCTGGGCTCCTTCAGTCCACAGTCCAGCCTCGGTTTGTAGGAAGGAGCCAAGAAGCGCAAAGGCAAAGATTATAGAAAAATGTCCACCGGGTCCAGCTCCGGCAGCATGCATGAAATGAGATTTAAGTTATCAAAAGCCTTAAGCCTGCGGAACAATATGCTTATCTTCATTCCAAAATGCTCCGCACTCGCCGGTATATATATTTGTATATCATTCATATCCCTACAAGCTTCCTTAAGCTGACCAAATTCGATCTTCTCCACCCCTCCCATGTTCCATACTAGATCCATCCCGCTATTTAAATCTAATCTACATATTTTGCAGAAAAAGTAAGAAAACCAAACCCTTTTTCACTGACTGACAACACAAAAATCCAATCCCTTGCCATAGTATGATGCTCATGTTCATGCTCTGCTTCAAGTTCAAGCCTCGGACGTCACGTAACATAAATGAAGGATATATGCATGGGAGGATCCTTTGATCATTCTATGACGCTGCTAGCTTTTTCTTTTCTTTCTTGGAACCAGCCCCTAATTTCTCTTTATTCGTCATGCTAGCTGTGCATTTCACAACTATATATGTTTCCTCTAATTCTGACAATTAAGCAAAGTGAAAGAAATGAATCAACCCTGAAGAATAAAGGAAAAAGTAGCTGCAAGAAGCGTAGGACCTAAGGCAATAATATTATATCGAGATTTTTATTTATTTATGAATACTTTTAGCTACTCTCCTGCCCTTACATGTGTATGCATGCTGCATTGTCAAGCAAAGCAATACTTAAATGGTATAATATATGTGATCAGCAAAGACTAGCCATGCAAGGCAGATCAATCTGCGGTAGCCATGGAGAAGAAGAAATCCGATTATTCTCATATTCTTCTCTCTATTTAAATCACAAATGCAGCAATTAATTTATAATAGATTCAACCATAAACTGAGGCTGCATGCATGTCACAGATTTCTGTGATGATGACATTGCAGCTTCCTTCCTCCACCCCTGTAAATATCCAGGCGAAGCATATCCTTGTTCTTGGATTTGGTCGCTATCATCACAAGTATTCACCAAAGCTTCCTTGTAAATTCCCGAGCACGTCCATATCCAACTCACATCAAATTCCAAATCCTATTTTGCTCCATCCTCGGGTAAATCAGGTCAGTCCTTCTTACACTTTAACCTGGTATCTTAATTCATTGAATAATGCTGTTAATATGGCTTTCCATGCGTTATCCGTGGTTACTATAATCTTTCCATAATTCTTATCATCTTTATTCCGAGGTGTATTGTCCGTCGCCAACCACGTTTTGTACCATAATTTTGCCTAAAAATTAAACTCACGCAATGGCAGAGTGTTGCAGCAATAGTACTTGGAGACGGATCAGAATCAAGGCTTTACCCACTGACAAAAAGAAGATCAGAAGGGGCTATTCCCATAGCAGCTAACTACAGACTTATTGATGCAGTTGTTAGCAACTGCATTAACAGCAACATAAATAAGATATATGCTCTCACACAATTCAATTCTACTTCTCTCAATTCCCACTTGTCAAGAGCCTATTCTGGAGCAGGTCTTGGGAAAGAAGGGTTTGTCGAAGTCATTGCAGCATATCAGAGCCCCGAAGATCAGGGTTGGTTTCAGGTATCACACTGCTGACTGCACTAAATGCATAGTAATTGTATATAGTAAAATTATAATGAATTCAATCCTTTGAATTCTTATGTCAGAGACACGCCTGTATGCATATGTTCATGTATCAAAGCAATAACAGTTCTCAACATAGGCACGATTTTGAGATTTTGTCGTTTGCATCTGTATTCTTTTTCAACACCAGGGAACGGCTGATGCTATAAGAAGATGCCTGTGGGTCCTTGAAGAGTATCCAGTGGCTGAATTTCTGGTCCTTCCTGGCCATCATCTCTATAAAATGGACTACCAAAAAGTGATAGAATCCCACCGCAGCAGAAAATCTGATGTAACAATTGTTGCTTCAAATGGTATTACCATGAGAGATCAAGAGCCGGGTTTTGGTGTATTGAAAATAAATACAGAAAATCAAGTCATACAATATAGTTTGGAGTCGGACAGAGAACCCGTAAACTATAAAGTAGTAAGCTATCTCCGTCAGCTTTACTGTTCCCTGATTTAATTTTGATGTCATAATTGCTTACCAGAATTTATCAGGGAAAACTTCTTGTGAAAATTCGTTTCAGGCAGAAACTTTGACTAGATTCAATGATACCAGTTATAGTAATATTCCAAGTATGGGAATCTACCTCATCAACAGAGCTACAATGGTAAATCTTCTGAATATACATTTCCCCAATGCAAATGACCTTGGAACTGAAGTAATACGAGGTGCAATATCTCTGGGAATGAAGGTCCTAAGGCTTTTCTAATAAAATGCATTAGTTTCTCCATATAGTTTCAAAAAGGGTCAACGAATAAGGATGCTGTTCTCTTGCTGAAGGACAGGTTGATGCATACCTGTTTGAAGGCTATTGGGAGAACATGAGGAGCATTGGCGCATTTTATCAAGCAAATATGGAATGCATAAAGAAATCAAACATGGGATACAAGTCAGTACTTTAGTTACCAGGAAAGCCTGGAAGTAAAGTAATGCGAGTGCATCATTTTTTGAATATAATTTCACTTATAATTAATTAATAGGCTTCCACAAGCTAACACAAACTTCATCCTTTGATAGCAGCTTCTGTGATAGAGAGTCTCCTGTCTATACTATGCCTCGATATCTGCCTCCTACCCTCGTAAGTGACGCCATGATAGAAGATTGTGTCATTGGTGATGGTTGCATTCTCAATGTAAGTAGAGAAGTTTCTGGAGGCCTCTTCAACTTTTCTGTAAAACTTTGATCGTAAACGTTTTAACCAGAAAAATATGCATGCTATTGGTGCATCAAGCAATTGAAAACGCGATCTTCTTTTGGTTTGTTTTCGAATCATCCTTTTGACTATTGTAAGAATAGAGGTGCAAGATCAAAGGTACAGTGGTCGGAATGAGGACAAAAATTGGAGCTGGGGCAATCATAGAAGACTCAGTGATCATGGGTTCTGACATCTATCAGGTCAGATCTTTGACGAATAATCTTTTGTTTTTTTTTTTTTTTTTTGGTGATCGGAGAAGAGACTGAGGAAGGTTTCAAATATCAGTGAATGAAATCAGGGATTTTTTTTTTTTCTTTTTTGGTTATTACTTGTGAGTGATGAGTATACGAATGTTATATTCTTGACTACTGTTGTGGTGTTGGTAATAGATTGAAGATGGCAACGAGAGAAGCATTAAGAGTAAGAGCATCCCGATAGGAATTGGTGAGAATACTGAAATTAGAAAAGCCATTGTAGATAAAAACGCGAGGATCGGGAAAAATGTTAAGGTATATAAGTAAACTGTACTCCATTAGTTTTTGCAGCTTGCCAATGCCAATGCCATTACACAATGAGTAACGCTAAATCGCTAACTGGGATCTGCTGTGCCGACAGATCATCAACAAAGATAATGTGGAAGAAGGGGACAGGGAGGCCAATGGATACATGATCAGTGGGAGAATTATGGTCGTTCTTCGGAGCGCAGAGATTCCCGACAACAGCATCTTATAATGAGATTTAAATATTTATTCGAATCAACAATTGTTTATCGTTGCTTGCAAGTTATTCATTTTTTTTAAATCTTTAGACACAAACAGAAGAAACAAGCAAGAAAGCAAAACTTATCCAAAAAAAGAAACAAGCAAGGACAGACTGTAATTCTTACAAAGCCATAACCTCCTGCACTGCAAGTCTGTAATAAATAACATTTTAAAGCTTCTTACGTACATAATAATAATAATAATAATAATAATAAGTAAATTAATTTCTTTGTTGGAATATCATAATTTCCACGTGCCCTGCTTGTGAATTTGTATCTCTTGACTGGCAAATTTAGATCTACCCACGCGCACTTCTTCTTGGGCTAATTCTAGCAATGCTTTTGTGGGGTTGCGCGAGCCAGAAGACCGTGATCAGTTCACAGTTGGTTCTTTTTCGAAATAGACTTGGCCGGGAAGCCATTCTGCAACTTAATTTCTGAGATTTACAGATCAGGAGCTGGAAGCTGACTGATGTTTTGAATTATAATAGGCAAATCTCTATCTCTGGGCACAAGTAATTTGGAGTTAGCCTGGACTAGACAGTTTACTTGTTATATATAATATATATTTTATCTGTAGAGAAGGAAACCAGTGCAAGTATGTTTGTTTATAAGGACTATCCAGCATGGAGGAGGCTCTCCTAATCCTTATCCTGATCCTAGTCCCTTTCCTTAGAAGTTTTGATCCATTCGATTGCAAGTAGTTAAGGAGGTTGTTCAAAATTGAGATGTGCGGTGATGGTTATCATAAAATAGTCAAAGCAAACGATAAGCGATAACTCATGGGCCCTATCTGGTTTTGCTCAGATGGGCCACCTCTATTCACCCACAGTAGCTATTTTATTAGTTGTATGTATTGTGCGTTTTTTTTTAAAAAAAAAATTATCTCAGTCATTTAAAATTTTTAGATTGTAGGAACAACATTAGATAATATACATTTTCTTTAAAATATATTAATTAATTAAAAAATAGAAACAATACTTAAAAATAAACTCACAATTACAATAATAAATCATTGCTATTTGAAAAAAAATAAAATGGAAGTTTTTTATTTTATTTTATTATTATCTTTTGGCAGGCATCAGGTGGATTTATTTTAAGTTTTCAACAAATGAATGAATGAATGAATTAATTAATTAATTAGTTTACCAAAATAATAAGGAAATAAAGGAGCAGAAATTATTAGTTTTCTTTCTTTTCTTTTTCCCAATCTAATTTCTGTGTCCTCTCTCTGCTTGGCTCTGGGGTCTTATCACAAAACATAGATCAAGATCCAGATCAAGATCAAAATCGCCGCTTCCAGGTAAATCCAACTTTAAATTGTCTGTCTTCTTCTATTCTATTTCCTCTCTTAATTTCAAAGTTTCGCTACCGGAAAAATGTTGATTGGATCTCATCCCTCTGCCAAAATGATGAGTGATTTGGATGCATGATCAAAACAATCACCCTGTAAGATTAGGAATAGTAGTAAACTAGTACATGGCATGTGTGTATGTAACAATAATAAGAGACTCTATCTATATGTTGTTGTAGTACTTGTACTACAGAAATTGTCATGTCTGGGAAGATGATGATGATCTAGATCTAGATCCGGATCTTGATCTTTTGGTTGCTGTTTTACACTTAAGATGATTTTTATGTCTCAAATCACTCTCTGCTTACCACTGTTACGAAGCTCTTACATTTTTCCGTCTGATCACTCTCTTTTCCTTTTGTCTTCTGACTCCTCTGCTCTGCCTCTTTAGTGTTTAGACTTTAGACTAAATCCTTAACAGTAAGGCTCTCTCTCTCTCTCTCTCTCTCTCTGTTTTGCAGACTGCTGCTTCTTTCACTTCTTCATTCACATATGCCAACAAAAAGGAAAAAATAAAAACCCTCTCTGGTTTTCAATCTTTCTTCAATTGACAGTCGTAGAAGAATTGAAATCTATGTTATTAATTTATTTAGTATTTAGGGCTCCCCGTAGGTTTTTGTTTTTTTTTAAAAAAAAAATCAAAAGAAAAAAAAAATATTTTGCGTATTTTCTAGATCACTTTTTTGATTAAATAATTGGAATCTTTGCTGTTAAGGTATGACATCATCCGATAAGCCAGAATTAGTTGAAAGGGATATTAAGGACAAGGCGGATGACAAAGAAGACAAAGGTGGATTTATAGAAAAGGTCAAGGATTTCATTCATGACATTGGTGAGAAGATCGAGGAAGCAATTGGCTTTGGGAAGCCCACTGCAGATGTAACCGGGATTCACATCCCTTCCATCAATCTTGAGAAAGCAGACATTGTCGTTGATGTCCTTATAAAGAATCCAAATCCTGTTCCTATCCCCCTGGTCGACATTGACTACCTCATTGAGAGTGATGGAAGGAAACTCGTTTCAGGCTTGATTCCAGATGCTGGAACCATCCATCCTCATGGCGAGGAGACTGTCAAGATACCAGTTACTTTGATATATGATGATATCAAAAGTACATATGATGACATTAAGCCTGGAAGCATCATTCCCTATAGGATCAAAGTTGATCTCATTGTTGATGTTCCTGTTTTTGGAAGGTTAACTTTACCTCTTGAAAAAACTGGAGAGATCCCCATACCTTACAAACCTGATATCGATCTGGAGAAGATACACTTTGAGAGATTCTCTTGGGATGAAACCATTGCAGTTCTTCATTTGAAATTGGAGAATAAGAATGACTTTGACTTGGGACTTAATGCACTAGACTATGAGGTATGGCTATCTGAGGTGAGCATCGGAGCTGCAGAACTCCAAAAATCCACAAAGATCGACAAAAATGGAATCAGTAACATTGAGATTCCTATCTCCTTCAGGCCTAAGGATTTTGGATCTGCTCTTTGGGACATGATTAGAGGAAAAGGAACTGGTTACTCTATGAAAGGTCATATCAATGTTGACACTCCTTTTGGAGCAATGAAATTACCCATCAGCAAGGAGGGTGGCACAACCCGCCTCAAGAAGAATAAAGAAGATGGTGGCGATGATGATGATGATGATGAGGTCTGTTAATTCTTTTGCTTACTCGTTAGGTATTATTGTTTCAGCCTTAATTGGATTGTCTATGCCTTGTTCTTTATAGAATTGCCTATTACGATTGTTCATTTTCATTTAGTCTGTCGGATAAATATTTTAATGAGGGGTAAACGTTTCTCCTCTCGACTTTGATTTTCTACGTTTGAAGGTTGCTATATGGATAGAATCCTATGTTGCCTTATTTTGTAAGTTCATCCTTCTTCTTTTGGGTTTTGGATGTTACTCTTATTAAGTTTGATTTGATTCTTCTTCCCTTAAATACAAGATGAGGGATCTTATGACTCTTTGGTAACTAACAGTTTAACATTCTACCTTTTACTGTTTGCTTTTCTTTTTTGCTTTCAAAAGCAAAAAGCAATAAGCATGTTTAGATGTAAAAGCAAGTCATGTTTATGAAGAATTAAAAGTGCAAATGTAAGTTTTCAGAGAACAAGATGCATGATTTACTTTTACCATAAACTGATCACGTTAGAATTAGTTTTGCATTATAAGTATTTGTATATCTTTAGTTAATTACAATTTGGCTTTTATCCTGTGATTTTTACTTTAGCACCTTTTAGGAAGAAAAAAGCAAGTAGCATATATGGCAAACCAAACAGAGAACAAGTAATTTTCCAACATTGTCCATGATTGAGAAAGCTCTAATTGGGTATGACAAAATCTTGAATATTGGTAAGAGGCAAAGTTCCTGGTTAAAATTGGTAAGAGCCGCACATGAAATGCATGCCCTTCAAGATACTTACATAATATATCAATGCATCATTGTCTATTAATGAATATCTGAGTAGATATGACTGGTGCCTTTTTCTTTTGCTTTTATTAGTTGTCAGGTTTATGCAATTTTTGGTTATGTAACCCCATATTTACTTATTTTACTTGCAGGATTAGAGCAGATTGACAGGGATGGTCCCCTTGAGCATCTTTTGTTTCATTTCAAATTGAGTACATCGCAATAATAGACAAATGGAGTGTTGAATTTAATGTTTAGATTGTGATGGTAACATGCACTACAATTATGGAAGCGTTGGTACCTAGAATTATGCATAAATATATATGCGTGGAATACTGAGACCCTGGTATTAAGTTTGCCTAGCTGCTTTTTTTTTTCTCTCTGGCGAACCTCTTGAATTTGTGTCTGAATCTACTGTTGTAACTGTTATTTTTCTTTTAATTGGACTCCTGCCATGTTGCCGTCTTCTTCATGATTAGTTTCTAGGCAATGGGAATGAGAGGCATATATATTTGGCTGTGTTTCAGCCGTGTTTTTACTTGAATAGTCGTTTTACGGCCGATGCTGCGTTGCCTGCGGTTCTGTGGAGAACATTAACATTGGAGCAAATGTTATAGCGGTGGACATAGCCAGTGAGACTAATTTTCCGCTATCTAGTTCTCTTCAAAGATCACTATTTCTATTTTACCTCTATATTGTTACGTACTTCAGGGTCATCCCCATTCGGGTTGAAATATCTCTTATTATTTTTTCATCCATTATTGGTCAATATAATTTCAATCATCATTCATAAGTTTAATTTTGATTTGATTTTGATAATTTATATTTGAGTTTTATAAATATAAACAGTATTGATAAATGTATTGAAAAAATGGATAAAAAAATAACTGATGAAAGTTCTTGCATGGTCGATCTATCTACTCCAGCTTTAATCGTAGTTTTCTCTTACGGGGAAGGGCGGATGAAGCCACTTTGGCAAACAGGAACCTGCCAAGTCAAAAAGGTGATGGAAAATTTCCAATTAGATCGAGATTCTTCTTGTTATGGATAGAGGTTAGCTTTGCCAGCTGTAACCGATGTCACAAAGGTTGAAAACGAAGATTCCTTGATGCCGTTCGCTTGATGTGAGGTCATTCCTTTCAATTAGCCTATACCCATCATATGAGGAGCTTTGGATCAAATGATGCCTAGCTTTTGGAACGGAAGCTTGTTTGTCTGTGCACACCTTATGACTCGAGTGTACCAAAAGAGATCGAATCTCGATTCAAGACCTTCGGGATTTAGGGGTTGTTTTTCGCTGAGAGCTTCTTCGCTCAATTACCAAAATGAATGCACCTTACCTCGAGGACATCTTGCATGGAAAGAAAGAAAGAAAGATGTTGAAGGAGGGTTAGGTTTGAGTTCACTCAGATTTAGTAGTTGATCGATATCTTGAAAATATCAAGTCTGGGTAATTCTCGTATCTTGTGGTCTTGACTTTTAGGGGTGAGCATTCGGTCGGTTCGGTCGGTTCGGTCAAAAAAATCTTCAAACCGAATTAACCGACTTAACTAGAGG